>CM062297.1:803987029-804220278 GCA_031216915.1 Pictodentalium vernedei
TTGTATGTGAATCCATCCATGAATAAATCTCAAAGAATTGTTTTCCTGAAGTCGTCATTAAGTTGGACGGGATATGTTATAGACATAATATATCACGCTGGCTGGACGGCGGTGGGAGTGAGTACGCAGTACAGTTGGTTGGAAATTCGGTGTTACAGTGTGTGGAGAGTGTATTATCATTAAATCACCCGCAGAGTGGAGATTCCACCCGAGCAATAATTACACATTTATTGGAAAGCATAACCATCACAATCACAAGCAAAGTTCCAGCCAATGGACCTCCGGGTTAGCTGAAACATTGCTTGTGTTTTATGTCCATATGTACAGAATTTGAAAGTGATAATTTGGGTGATAACTTCACTCCGTGGGTGATTTAGTTACAGTCCACTCTCCACGTATTGTAGTTCTCTCGAGAAAAATTTGTCATCCATGCTCTGATGCCTTTCCGACGATGTGCACGTTGGCCCATATTGCCATTATTGGAGATAGCACTGTAAAATTTCTGTTGGTCCCATTTCTTCTTCTTCTTCTTCTTCTTCTGCTTTTTTGGGGGTTTTTTGCTGTATTATTGTCTGTTTTCAGCCTACTAGTTATATTGGTGAGGAGGGTCGTGTGTTGTTGGATTTTCTTTATTCAATTTGCCGATACACGGAAAGCAGCCGAAAATGTACAAAAAGCATCACCCCCCCCTCCCCCCCCTCCCCCCCCCCCCCCCCCCCCAACAAAAAACAAAAACAAAAAAATGAACAGAAAATAAACAAAAATGAAAAACCTGACATCTCGGGAAAACAAATCTTTTTCAAACTTTCTTTGCAGATTGCTCCTCTCACACCATGAATTGAACCACATCCACGGTGAATTAAAGCTCAGATGGTAGTTTGTTATCTTCCTTCACTCTTAAATATTTCATTTTTTTCAAAAAAGAAATAACTTGTTACTGTTCGCTAAACGTTCACATTTTCACGAGAGATAACGTTGCACATATGCATCATATAAGTATTACGTTGAAACGTCAAAACGGTCGATTCAAGTAATTATAATGGGGCTCTTGGACATCCCACTTTACACGTCGCGTTGACCCGTTTATAAATGTCAGATGAACCTAAAGTAAACTTTGTTGGAATCCTCGATTTCCGGAGAGTAGAGGTGAAACTCTAACTCAGTTTCGCATTTTTGACCCTTAAGGTCCCTTTTCGCAGCTCATGGCCCATATGGTACATGGATAAAGGGTTGTGAGGGGATTATGCAAGCTCAATATTTTTTTTTCAAAATCTAAGATCTGTCTGTCTGTCTGTCTGTTCGTGTGTCTGTCTGTCTGTTTTTATGTTACCACCTCTCCCTCCAACATGTTTTAAGCTACACCTTTCATAATTTGGTACGTGGATAAATGGTTCTGAAGGGATGATGCATGCTTAATATTTTTTTTTCAAAATCCAAGATGGCGGAATGGCGGCCATTTTTGCTGTGTTTTTAAGCTTTTTTTTCTCTATTTTTATGTTACCACCTCTCCCTCCAACATGGTTCAAGCTACACTTCTCTCAATTCTCAATTTTTAGATTCCATTCACATTTGAAATCCTGTCTGATAACCTGTATTTTACCCAAACCACCCCCAGGTCTGACACTCCTGTTGACTGTTGTCATGAAACCCAAATTGTCCCCAAGCCGAACTGTCCCCAGGCCGAACCGTCCCCAATTATTTTACCAAAACTGCCCCCCCCCCCCCCCCCCCCCCCCCCAGGTCTGATACTCCTGCTGACTGTGGTCATGTCTTATGTGACAAAAACACCTTATGTCACAAAAGCGCCGTAGGGGACTAATACCACCTCGGTGGTCAAACACTTGTTACAGATGTTTCGGACCACTTTGGCATTTTCCACTTGATAACACATAATAAAAGTGACAAACCTCCAGCAGTAGGCTTGACACGAAAAATAAACTCAGAAAGCATATCCCAGTTTGAAACATTTTCTCTCTCAAATGGACTTTTCCGCCGTTTTCGAATCTGATTCTCCTAATGCAGCATATAATACCTTTATGGATATTTTCCGGTCGGCATACGAAAAGGCCTTTCCCCTAGTAACCAGCAGGTTGAGAAAAAAATTCCTGAGAAGAAATCCGTGGATGACTAAAGGTCTCTTAGTGTCATCAAATAACAAATCAAAATTTTACAATAAAAAATTAAAATATCTGTCGGAAAATAATATTAAAAATTACCAAAATTATTGTAGAATATTCAGTAAGATCGCAAATAATAAATAATGCTCAGAGGTCCATTGGCTGAAACATTGCTTGTGCACAGGCCATATGTACAGAATTTGATAGCCTTACTATGGTCATAACGCGTAGATTAACACGCAGATCGACGTGCTATTTGTGTGCATTTCATGATGGGACTTCTAGTTTTAACTGTAATACAATATGAGGGAATTTCTTCAGAAATCATCTTCTTCAGATCCACTAGCCAGAATGCTTTCATATTTGGTATACAACATCTCTAGGGGGGTCAGATTCAAGTTTGTTCAAATCGGATCCATAGGTTAATATTTGGGTTCGCAGTGGTAGCCCAAATTTTAACCCAGTGCAATATGAAGAAATTTCTTTAAAATTTCTTTTCTTCAGATCCAACAGTCAGAATGCTTTCATATTTGGTACACAACATATCTAGGTAAGTCAGATTCAACTGTATTCAAATCGAGAGCCTGGGTTAATATTTGGACTCCCTGTGGGAGCTAGAATTGGCCATGTTGCTGAAGAATTAAAAATTTTGTATGCAGTATTCAGTACCTTTCAGAGGTGTGTAACTAAGATTAATCCACACAGGTTGTATCAAGGGGCTTCATAGGGGAGCTCTTCAGTTAAAACTAGAAGTTCTGTCATGATATGCACGCAAATAGCACGTCGATCTTGTGCGTTAATCTACACGTTATAACCATAGAAAGGCTATCAAATTCTGTACATATGGCCTGTGCACAAGCAATGTTTCAGCCAATGGACCTCCGGGTAACCCGGAGGTCCTTTGGCAGAAACATTGCCTGTGTTTGCTATGAGTAACCAGGAGAACCTGCTGTGCTTTGGATGCCATTCGTTATGGCAATTCCTACATGCAATTAAGCCTAGATAAGCACACAGTTCGTGACAGGACTTCTAGTTTTAACTGTACATTTTACATTATGTTCAACTGAAGAAAAGGCATGATGCCCGGATTATTTTTGTCACTCCACAGGGACTCCAGGATTGACAGTGTATCCTATGGAGATGGATTGCTTCATGTAGACTCATTCTTGGACTCCGCTGATATTGTGTTCTGTTCAAGATGAGTGCTTCAGGCCCTGTGGGGCCTCTTGTTTGAAAAATGCATTTTTTTCAACTGCTAAATTTGAAAATTACGCAGGTGGGTGCATCCGTTTTGTTTGGTAAAGGGTAAAACAATTTACTGAAATGATGACCCCTGATGTAAATTCCTGTACTAAGGCTGTACATGGAACAAGAGAAGCGTAAGTTACTTGATAGTTCTTTATATTATGGTACTCGTATAATACAACATTATGTACACAAATCGGCACTGATGGACCATGCCCAGTGTGAACCCTGGCAAGTGAAGCAGTGCTTGTTTACTGTCGTACACAAGCTCTGTTTTATACTGGTAAAATAGGACTAGGGCCCGGCGAAGCTTCGATATTCGATTCAATTCAAAATCCTAAAGAGGGTGCGATTCGATTCGAAATCTGCCTTTCTATTCAGAAGTGGATCGAATATCTGCAATTTCCTAGTTGTCGTCGAAGCGACTGTCGTATGTTGTGCATGGCTTGGAGTAGATTCCTGGAATAACCTTTATCTCCAAATTGTAGGTAAAACATGTAGGGGGCGTCTTAGGTATATATTAAATAGTCGTATATGACTTGCAGATCATCTGAGAATAAATTTGATGTAATTTTCTGATTTTCGGACAAATCTATACTTTGTTCCGTTCGGCATAAAAAGCTCCAATAGAACATAACTGCCAAAATATAGTCTTAATCATGGTCTGCGTTAATGCGGCTCTTTTGCATTATTGTCTTTCAATACTGGGTATGATATCGGCCAATGCGGAAGAACCTTGTGAATGCAGACCATGATTAAGTTAACCTGAATGTTGTAACTGATGCACTCACAACAAAGACCGATCCCTTTCGTTTACATAATGCAATATTGCAAATGCATGTCTTCAGATCTTACAAATAGCACATTTCAACACATCGAAGACAATAATCTCAGAGAGTCAGAGACATAAATCAGAGTGTGCACATCCTTGAAAAGTCCTTGAATTTCAATCTTACTCTTTGAATTTTGAAAATTCAGAAAATGTACTTGAAAAGTACTTTAAAATCCATCAGACTCCTTGAAAGTCCTTGAATTTTGCCCTATATCATTTTTAGCTTAACTTGACATAGTCAAGATAGATAAGCTATTGCCATCACGCGTGCGGAAGTCTGTGAGTCTGTTAGTCTGTGATGTCTGTTCACATTTTCTTTTAGCACGGGTTACCCCCGCAGTTCTTGTCTGATCGTCACGAAATTTCATATGCAGGTTTGGGGTCATGTCTAGATGAGAACGTCCCCTTTTGGTCGCGATTGGGCAATCGGTATGGCTGCCCGAGCCCAAAACCCGAAAACCATTAGCACAGTCCACAGGTCATATTTATGAAGGGATTTCATTGTTACTTGGTAGGATGCCTCTGTATAATGCCTGGATGAGAATGTCCCCTTTTGGGCATGATCTGTCAACCGTGATGGCTGCCCAAGCCCGAAACCCAAAAACTTTTAGCACAGTCTGCAGGTCATGTTTAATGTGGAGGGATTTCATTGTATCTTGGTAGGATGACTCCTTATGATGTCTAGATGCGAATTTCCCCATTTGGGCATGATCACAGTCTACAGGTCATATGTATGAAGGGATTTCATTGTAACTTCTTAGGATCACTCCAGATGATGCCCAGATGAGAATGTCCCCTATGGTTACGATCATTCAGCCATGACGACTGCTCGAGCCCAAAACCCGAAAACCTTTAGCACAGTCTACAGGTCATATTTATTGAGGAATTTCATTGTAACTTGGTGGGTTGACTTCATACAATGTCTAGATGAGAAAGTCCCCTTTTGGACGTGATTGGGCAACTGTGGCCCGAAGCCCAAAAACCTTTAGCACAGTCTAGAGGTCATATTTATGAAGGGATTTCATTGTAACTTGGTAGGATGACTCCAAATTATGTCTAGATGAGAACGTCGTATTTTGATTGCGATCATGCAGCCTTGATGGTTGCCCGAGCCCAAAAACCTTTAGCATGGGCTGCAATTTAAGGTCATATTTATGGAAGGATTTCATTGTAACCTGTTAGGTTGACTCCATATAATGCCTAGATGATGACATCCCCTTTTGGTCGTGATTGGTCAGTTGTGATGGCTACAAGTGCCCGAAGCCCGAAAACCTTAAGCACAGTCTACAGGTCATATTTATGAAGGGATTTCATTGTAACTTCTCAGGATCGCTCCAGATGATGCCCAGATGAGAATGTTCCCTATGGTTACGATCATTCAGCCATGATGGCTGCCCGAGCCTGAAGCCCGAAAACCTTTAGCACAGTCTACAGGTCATATTTATGAAGGGATTTCATTGTAACTTGGTAGGTTAACTTCATATAATGTTTAGATGAGAATGTCCCCTTTTGGACATGATTGGGCAACTGTGATGGCTAAAGGTGCCCGAAGCCCGAAAACCTTTAGCACAGTCTACAGGTCATATTTATGAGGGGATTTCATTGTAACTTGGTAGGATGACTCCAAATAATGTCTAGATGAGAACGTCCCATTTTGATCGCGACCATTCAGCCTTGATGGGTGCCCGAGCCCAAAAACCTTTAGCATAGGTAAAAGGTCATATTTATGGAAGGATTTCATTGTAACCTATTACGTTGACTCCATATAATGCCTAGATGATGACATCCCCTTTTTGTCGTGATTGGTCAGCTGTGATGGCAACAAGTGCCTGAAGCCCGAAAACCTTGAGCACAGTCTACAGGTCATATTTATAAAGGGATTTCATTGTAACTTAGTAGGATCACTCCAGATGATGCCCAGATGAGATTGTCCCCTTTGGTTGTGATCATTCAACCATGATGGCTGCCCGAGCCCGAAGCCCGAAAACCTTGAGCACAGTCTACAGGTCATATTTATGAAGGGATTTCATTGTAACTTGGTAGGTTGACTTCATATAATGTCTAGATGAGAATGTCCCCTTTTGGACATGATTGGGCAACTTTGACGGCTAAAGGTGCCCGAAGCCCGAAAACCTTTAGCACAGTCTACAGGTCATATTTATGAAGGGATTTCATTGTAACTTGGTAGGATGACTCCAAATAATGTCTAGATGAGAACGTCCCCATTTTGGTCATGATCATTCAGCTTTGATGGGTTCCCGAGCCCAAAAACCTTTAGCATAGGCAAAAGGTTATATTTATAGAAGGATTTCATTGTAACCTGTTAGGTTGACTCCATATAATGCCTAGATGATGACATCCCCTTTTGGTTGTGATTGGATAACTGTGATGGCTACAGGTGCCCAAAGCCCGAAAACCTTGAGCACAATCTACAGGTCATATTTATGAAGGGATTTCATTGTAACTTCGCAGGATCACTCAAGATGATGCCCAGATGAGATTGTCCCTTTGGTTGCGATCATTCAACCATGATGGCTGCCCGAGCCCGAAGCCCGAAAACCTTTAGCACAGTCTACAGGTCATATTTATGAAGGGATTTCATTGTAACTTGGTAGGTTGACTTCATATGTCTAGATGAGAATGTCCCCTTTTGGACACGATTGAGCAACTGTGACGCCTTCAAGGGACCAAAGCCTGAAAACCTTTAGCACAGTCTACAGGTCATATTTGTGAAGGGATTTCATTGTAACTTGGTAGGATGACTCCAAATAATGTCTAGATGAGAACGTCCCATTTTGGTCGTGATCATTCAGCCTTGATGGGGTTCCTGAGCCCAAAAACCTTTAGCATGTCTGTAGGTCATATTTATGGAAGCATTTCATTGTAACTTGTTAGGTTGACTCCATATAATGCCTAGATGATGACATCCCCTTTTGGTCGTGGTTGGTCAACTGTGATGGCTACAGGTGCCTGAAGCCCGAAAATCTTGAGCACAGTCTACAGGTCATATTTATGAAGGGATTTCATTGTAACTTCATGGGATCACTCCAGATGATGTCCAGATGAGAATGTCCCCTTTTGGTTGCGATCATTCAACCATGATGGCTGCCCAAGCCTAAAGCCCGAAAACCTTTAGCACAGTCTTCAGATCATATTTATGAAGGGATTTCATTGTAACTTGGTAGGTTGACTTCATGTAAAGTCTAGATGAGAACAGCCCCTTTTGGACACCATTAGGCAACTTTGTTGGCTACAGGGGCCCAAAGCCCGAAAATCTTTAGCACAGTCTACAGGTGATATTTATGAAGGGATTTCATTGTACCTTGGTAGGATGACTCTAAATAATGTCTAGATGAGAACGTCCCCTTTTGGTCGCGACCATTCAGCCTTGATGGCTGCCCGAACCCAAAACCCCAAAACCTTTAGCATAGTCTATTGGTCATATTTATGGAAGGACTTCATTGTAACCTGTAAGTTTGACTCCATATAATGCCTAGATGATGACATCCCCTTTTGGTCGTGATTGGTCAACTGTGATGGCTTAAGAGACCCGAAGCCCAAAAACCTTGAGCATGAGCACAGTCTACAGGTCATATTTATGAAGGGATTTCATTGTAACTTTGTAGGATCACTCCAGCAGGCTTGGCAATTTCAGGAGAGCGATTTTTTAGCTCTCCTTACTGCCCTCCTGAAAGAATTAAGGAGAGCGAAAAATTGCCCTCCTAAATATTTTGGTCTGGGATGATTGAGATTACATGTATTATGCTCACATTAAATTTTTGTTGTAAAGCAAAAATGTAATTTAACTTCGAAGTCACATAACATCATGTAATTTCATTTTGAAAGTGGTTTAGTGGTAAAAGGTAATGGCTGCAACCATACCCAAACACAGTTGCAATCATTTGAAGAAAATGGGTCACAGCAATATTTTTTTTCTGTCAGTTTCAAGTTCAACAACGGACATCACAGTTTGAGGGGTAATTATTCAAGGAATATTGACGCTATAATATACTACCATTACTACTATCCTGTCACTTGAAGCACTTTCACCAGGATGTGACTGTAGATTCAAGCAGAAGGGGGGTTGCAGGTGGTAGTGGTAGGCATATGACTTTCTTGGACAACAGGTCTGGGTACACACACAGGTCTTGTCAAGTGTGTGTTCGGTTGTTGAGTGAGACATCTAGATGTCTAAGAGATTGCGCATTACCTTAAGAAAAGTTAATAAAATCACTGATGTAGTCTGTTGGTTTCAGTTTCAATGAGTTCGTTCAACTGGATACTTAAAATGCTGTGTAAAGCTAATTGCTCTCCTAAGCTGATTGAGGAGAGCGATTTTTTTGCCCTCCTGCATTTTTCAGAATGCCAGGCCTGCTCCAGATGATGCCCAGATGAGAATGTCCCCTTTTGGTTGCGATCATTCAACCATGATGGCTGCCAGAGCCCAAAGCCCAAAAACCTTGAGCACAGTCTACAGTTTATTAAGGGATTTCATTGTAACTTGGGGGTAGGTTGACTTCATATAATGTCTAGATGAGAACGTCCCCTTTGGACGCAATTGGGAAACTGACGGCTACAGGTGCCCGAAGCCCGAAAACCTTTAGCACAGTCTACAGGCCATATTTGTGAAGGGATTTTAATGTAACTTGATAGGATGACTCATTTTGGAATAATTTCACTGTAACTTGGTAACTTTTGTTGATATACGTTAACTGTGAGGGGCACATACATTAACTGTGAGGTCATATTAACCCACCCCTCAGCTCTTTAGTACAGTGTACACCTCATATTATTTTTATCATAAACATAGCATACAAGGAACAGAAATGAACATATTCCCAATTATCACAATTCTTGTCTTATTTCATAATCCTTTCATAAACATTGAACATTATCCTTTTCATCAAACACAACACACAAGTTAA
Organism: Pictodentalium vernedei; assembly: GCA_031216915.1. NCBI lineage: Eukaryota > Metazoa > Mollusca > Scaphopoda > Dentaliida > Dentaliidae > Pictodentalium > Pictodentalium vernedei. Next base: position 803,996,149 of record CM062297.1, read on the forward strand.
GCTACAGTGTCATTGACACTTTCATTACCTGTGTAATAGTGGACAATTGAAACATATCTTTTGAACTTGTTTTAGTTGAAAAACGAAAAAAACGAACATAAATAATGGATTATCGATAAATGAGGAATTACAGTTCAGGCATTATTTAACTGGGTGTCATTCTGTAAATACCATAATTTTGTTGCAGAGCATTTTAGAAGCACCGTTTTCCTGGAATTTAGAAGGATGAGGTAGAAGACATTTTTAACCCTTTACCCAGTGCAACGGCCAAAAACGGCCACTGCTATTCTCAAAAATGGCCAATTAAATTTCAGTTATTTTTTTCATATTTGTCTCAAAAACATAGGTTATGACCCCTCACTGGAACAAGCTCATCGAGCTTGTTCCATTGAGGGCTCATAACCTATGTTTTTGAGACAAAAAATTAGTTATTCAAGAATCTTTTTGCAAGTGCCGTCTGCTTTTCATGTAAGGTAAAGGGTTAAAGTAGGTAAGGCTTCGAAAATTGCTTATATTCCAAATGTACATTTTAAAAAAACATCCTTGGAAAATGCTGATATGTCCTTGAAAAGTCCTTGAATTTTTTGGGTCCTTCACTGTAAGAACCCTGCAAATTATGTTGAGTGCCTACTTTATATTTTGCCATTATCGATGCCTCTGAACATTTGGGTATGGATCGTCATTGTTGGAGTTTTGTGACACTAGTTTGTGGCACGAACAGTCATGATGGTATTCAATTTGAAATTCAATTCAATGTGTGAAATCCATGGTTCTATTCGATTTGATATTTGATTCAAGCCAAAAAACAGTATTCAACAGTATTTGTTGTCCTCTAAAATGGCCAATATGAGTATTAACTATTGCAGGCCTGGCAATCTAGAAAATCCAGGAGTGCAAAACAATTGCCCTCCTTAGATTGCTTAGGAGTGCAATCACACCTGAAATTTTCAATACAAAAACCTGCTATTTTGGTTATGTTCCCTTCAAGGTAATAATATTGTGACTGAAAATTTGTACTACATTCAGCTACATAGTGCAAAAATTGGCACACACATCTCGTTATTCAAAATGTTGCATTCATTTCTAATGTGACAGTCTTCTACACTCAAAATGTATACTGTTACACCCTTATGAGTGTAACCAATACATTTTCCATTGTTAAAATCAAACCTCATATTTATGTATTTGCCAGAGTTTAACCCCCTAAGGGCCTAATCCCCACCTTTGGTGAGTTTCTTGTCTTTATATGCAGGGGCTGTGGAGCCGGGCGGAACTTGCCCTTCCACTTTTTTCACCAATTATAGTTACGTGAACAGCATTTTCAGACATAATGTAGGCCTACACAACCCCTATGCCCACTACACATCACCTACACATATATTTTCCCACAGTGATTTTCAAAATTAAAGATTTTCATGAATAAAAATAGTAAGCTCCAAATGGAACGTAATATTTCAAAGGACGGTTTCAAAATTATGATTAACTAAAAACAAAACAAAATAGTTTGAATTAAATTTTCTTGGGTTTATGTATGATTGAGAGTCTTCTATGATGGCAGGTAGTACTGTGGATGATGTTCCTGTGCGTGATACCAAAACGGGCGAATAATACAATGTCACAATGCAGTTAAAATTCATACATGGTTGCTCTATTTCATTTTTCATATGATTTTCTCAGTGTTTCCAAAAAAACCTGGCCAATTTTGAATTTTTATAATTGAGAACATTCACCTTAAAGTAAATTCTAAAAAACAGGTCCCTCTTCAAAGATGAACTCAATTGTTCAATAACAGGCAAATAATATTCAGTTTCTTTCTTTCTTTGTTAGCTCACCTGACTGAAAGTCAGGGTGAGTTTTCTTATCACTCTTCGTCCGTCGTCCCTCGTCCGTTGTCCTGCGTGAAGGTGGTGTTTGAGCCTCTTTCTCCTAAACCACTGGCCACATTTTAATTAAATTTCATGTAAGTGGTGGTTATATAGGGGCATTTTGATTTTTATCCAAATTGGGTTTCGGCTCATATTGAGCAGAGGTGTGGGGAAAAAATGGCCAAATTTTTTGAAAATCTTCTTCTAATGAACCACCAATAGCAGAGACTTGATATTTGGTGTACAGAGTCCTTTTGAGGTTTAGAATCAAGTTTGTTCAAGAGAAGTTTGTCGGGCATTATTTGCCTTCGTTATGGGAGGGGCAAAAATTTTGGCCACGCCTAAAACATCTATTTTCTGAACCGTGAGGTCGATTTGAACCAAATTTGATATGAGATGATAATGGGTCATAAGTAGTTGATTGATGCAAAAAAATTTTTCTCATTGCCCCGTGGGAACCTCGGGAGCTAAAAATAGGAAAAACCTTAAAACTGCCATATCTCCAAAACTACACGGCACAGAGAATTCTTATTTTGTATAAAACTTACTTTTATCCAGTAGAATAGAAAGGTTAAAAAAAATCCCTATCGGTTTGATCACCAGGTACTTTTTTCAGGACTTCGAAAAAGTGCTGAGTCAGCACTTTTTAACACTGTAGGCAATGGGAAAAACATTAAAAAATCTTCTTCTCCAGATCCCGCAGGCAGAATCTTTTGATATTTGGTATGCAACATTGTAGGGTGGATCTGATTCAAGTTTGTTCAAATCGGCCCCCTGGGTTCATATTTGGGCTCAGTATAGGAGCCCGATTTCGGACTTAGTGCATTTCAGGCAAATTTCTTCAAAAATCTTCTTCTCCAGATCCAGCAGGCAGAATCTTTTCATATTTGGTATGCAACATTGCGGGGTGGATCTGATTCAAGTTTGTTCAAATCGGCCCCCTGGATTCATATTTGGGCTAACTATAGAAGCCCAAATTCGAACTTAGTGCATTTCAGGCAAATTTATTAAAAAATCTTCTTCTCCAGATCCAGCAGGCAGAACCTTTTGATATTTGGTATGCAACATTGTGGGGGTGGATCTGATGGAAATTTGTTCAAATCGGATCCCTAGATTCATATTTGGGCTCACGATAGAAGCCCGAATTCGAACTTAGTGCATTTCAGGCAAATTTATTAAAAAAATCTTCTTCTCCAGATCCAGCAGGCAGAACCTTTTGATATTTGGTATGCAACATTGTGGGGTGGATCTGAATCCAGTTTGTTCAAATCAGCTTCCTAGATTCATATTTGGGCTCACTATAGAAGCTCGAATTCGAACTTAGTGCATTTCAGGCAAATTTCTTCAAAAATCTTCTTCTCCAGATCCAGCAGGCAGAATCTTTTCATATTTGGTAAGCAACATTGTGGGGTGGATCTGATTCAAGTTTGTTCAAATCGGCCCCCTGGGTTTATATTTGGGCTCAGTATAGGAGCCCAAATTTGTACTTAGTGCATTTCAGGCAAATTTCTTTGAAAATCGTCTTCTCAAGATTCAGCAGGCAGAATCTTTTGTTATTGGGTATGCACCATGCTTAGGGGAGGAGATTCAAGTTTGTTCAAGCCAAGTCCCTGGGTTCATATTTGGGCTCACTGTGGTAGCCCGAATTATAACTTAGTTCCAAATGAGGAATTTTCTTTAAAAATCTTCTTCAGATCCAGCAGTCGGAATGTTTTGATATTTGGTATGCAGCATCCTTAGGGGGGTGAGATTTAAGTTTGTTCAAGCCATGTCCCTAGGTCAGTATTTGGACTCACTGTGGGAGCTCGAATTGTAACTTAGTTCAAAATGAGGAATTTTCTTTAAAAATCTTCTTCTTCAGATCCAGCAGTCGGAATGTTTTGATATTTGGTGTGCAGCATCGTTAGGGGGATGAGATTCAAGTTTGTTAACGCCAAGTGCCTGGGTTCATATATGGGCTCCCTGTTGAAGCCTGAATTATAACTTAGTTCAATATGAGGAATATTCTTTAAAAATATTTTTTTTTAGATCCACTGGTCAGAATCTTTGGATATTTGGTATAAGCTTTTCTTAGGAGGAGCAGATGCAACTTGTTGAAATCAATTCTCTGGGTTGATATTTAAGCTACCATGTCAGATGAGCGCCCTCAGGCCCCTTGGGGCCTCTTGTTTTTATTTCTGATTACTGTGCAGGGGGGGACTATCTCTATATTTGTATTGGCACAATTCAACCTGTAAACTGCTTAAATATAACCACAATAATTTCTCATTTCTTTCTCATCAAGTCTCATTCAATTCATATGTACCGTATTTCTTTTCTCTTTCACTTTTAGCCTACCCCGTGATTTTGCAAAATATGAATTTGTATTGAATGGCAAAGAACTAGTTCAAATCATTTCAGTCCAAAGTATTTGAATTGGGTGGACGCCATATAGGTTGTAGTGTGTACCAAAAGGTAAGATATATAAAGACAAATGCAACTCTTAAACAAAAACGAAAAAAATAAATATCCTACCACTACCCTAATTTATGGTAACACTCGAAGACAGGCGATGCCACACGAAGACAACTGATGCCACACAATTCAATACTGATCGGGTCAATATCCACTATCACAAAATAATGGCAATAAGGTTGAGGTTAGTGTCTTAATTAGGGACTAGGGTGGAAACAAGGATGAAGGGTAGCGTATATAAATTTATAGATTTTGAACGAATACACCGGCCCACCACTATTGACCCCCCGCCCCCCTCCTCCGATGAAAAATTATTTTCCATTCTACACCCTTGTTGGGGTACCCAGAAGGGTGTGACCCCCACTTTATTTTGAGCTTCCGCCACCTTTGTCTGTCCATGCAGAGCACTGTTGCCTTATACAGGATTTGGGTTGTTTTGCTGTCGGCAGTTACAGTACCATATCAGTGGTTTCGAGTGAAGTCTTGTCTACCTGTTTGGGCAGCCAAGACTTCACTAGACACCACTGCTTAGGAAGGCACAGTGTTACCTTACTAATAGGGAGCAAAACATAAGGAGAATTCTGCAGTCCTTTAAGGGCAACTCCAGAATCTATGACAAGAATCCAATGAAGATTTTGCAAGGATCAAAGTTGATTTGGGTAACCCAGAGGTCCATTGGCAGAAACATTGCCTGTGCTTGCTATGAGTAACCAGGAGAACCTGCTGTGCTTTGTATGCCATTCGTTATGGCAATTGCCCGCAATTCCTACGTGCAATTCAGCCTAGGTAAGCGCACAGTTCATGACAGGACTTCTAGTTTTAACTGTACATTTTACATTATGTTCAACTGAACATTATGTTCAACTGAAGAAAAGGCACGACTGGATTATTTTTGTCACTCCTGAGGGACTCCTGACAGTGTATTGCCTGGGTTTTCTATGAGTAACCAAGTGAACTTGCTGTGCTTAGGATGCCATTCGATATGGCAATTGCACGCATTTCCACCTCGCAATTAAGCCTAGATAAGCACACAGTTCGTGACAGGACTTCAAGTTTTAACTGTATATGATTGCAAATAAGCAGCCTGTTATTGTGAATGAGAGACACATTTATCATTGTTTAACAGGTACAGTGAGGTACCAGTAATACTTGTACCTGACATAATGTACAGTTCTAGGCCTGTCATGATAAATCAAGAAGTCAACTGCATGTAATTGTTGGAAACACCCATAATTGACGACAATATCAAAGGTGACGATTATGGATTTTCATGACTCAGTTACTGCTAAATTATTAGTTATTACTCTCCTCCCCATCATGCTCATAAGAAGTGTGAGAGGCTCTAGAATACCCTAAAAATTGTAATTGGTATCAGGTCTTATATTTCGACGAGAATCCGAGAATCGATTCGCACAAAGATTCGCGCAATAAAACGGCTAGAATCCATGTAGATTCTTGCTGCACCTCTGCTAGGATTCGCGTGAAAAAATTAAGCCAATTTAACCCTTTAACTAACACAGCGGCAACAATTTAACCAATAGAAGGCTAACATGACCTGAAATATCCTGACACTTTGTCAATAAAATCTTACAAATATCGCTGTCATTGGAACTGGCTCATTGAGCCGGTTCCAACGACAGCCATATTTGTAAGATTTTATTGGTAAATAATGTTCTTTTAATTATTTTATCATTTATTTATTATTTATTGTTTAAAAATTATCAAATTTAGTTAAAAAGGTGTGTTGGGTAAAAGGTTAACATGTGTTAGCAGTATACAACAGTGGTTCCACCATGGAGGCCTCATGGAATCCTGGGACACTCATAGTAGGTATGGATTCTCACAACCATTTTCACGAGAATCCAAATGGATTCTCACACATTTAGACAAAATATAAGCCCTGTGGTATGGGAAAGAATTATAAAGTTACAACACATGACACCATGTCTGGCGATCGAGAAAGTATGGGAATACAAATAATTGCCCTTCTCATTTTGCCAAGGGCCAAGGAGTGCAATTGCCTTCTTGATGCAGAGCTGTTATTAGACTTTTGACCACCTCAGATCCAAATTTGAGCCCAGGTGGTCAGGAGTCTGAATTTTCCTCAGAGAGCAGGAGGCATGCCTGCATGCCTAAAGAATATCTGGCCTGAGGAGCTGAAGACCAAACATTTTTTCTACATAGTTGTTTCTAAAGGTCACTGAGTATGATAAAAGTCGACTTTACTAGTAATCAATTATTCTTCTTCAAAAGTCGATCTTGAAATTTCATAATCATGCCCGCTCTGTACAGTACATATTCTTCATACTCCGTGTACATTCCAGTTTATATAGATTTGGTAGACTTCACAAAATCCTTTACTAAGTTTACTTGTTATCATTTATTGGATAGACAATATTTTGATCAGATCAATTGGTATATACAGTACGTGGAGAGTGTATTATCATTAAATCACTCGCAGAGTGGTGATTCCACCCAACCAATAATTGCAAATTTTTTGCAAAGCATAACCATCACAAGCAAAATTCCAGTCAATGGACCGCTGGGTTAAACCCGGAGGTCCATTGTCTGAAACATTGCTTGTGTTTTTTGTCCGTATGTACAGAATTTGAAAATGATAATTTGGGTGATAACTCCACTCCGTGGGTGATTTAGTTCCAATCCACTCTCCACGTACTGTACATGTACATTTGTATGCAATTACAGTGTGTAAAATTTGATGAGAACGCTTGTTTCGTTCGCGTGGTTGTTATGCAAATTTAAATCTATGCGAACAGATGCCCGGTTAGCCAACAGTTGCATCTTGAATGGTAAAGTCTGAGTCACTTAACTGGTAGAGTGCTAATTGTTTTCTCAGCCTCAAGATTTGTTCACACATTTTTGTCTTGTTGTAATTCATGGGAGGGTGCCTATAGGCACTCTCCCATAAACTGTAACAATGCACATCAATGGAGATGAAGTAATTTTACTTACAAAATAATATGATGGACAGGTATGAAGCCTTTAACATTAGGTAATGCAGTACCTAACACTCTACCAGTTAAGCAGTCTTTCTCAAACGTTTGGTTAGCCATCTCCAACCCACCTGAACAGTCAGTCGGTTAGAGTCATTTTAGCTTAACTTGACAAAGTCAAGATAAGCTATTACCATCACGTGTGGGGAAGTCTGTTAGTCTGTGGGTCTGTGAGTCTGTTCACATTTTCCTTTAGCACAGGCTACACCCCGTAGTTCATGTCTGATCGTCATTAAATTTCATATGCAGATTTGGAGTCATCTAGATGAGAACGTCCTCTTTTGGTTGGGATCGGTCAACTGGTATGGCTGCCCAAGTCCAAAACCCGAAAACCATTAGCACAGTCTACAGGTCGTATTTATGAAGGGATTTTATTGTAACTTGGTAGGTTGCCTCTGTATAATGCCTAGATGAGAACGTCCCTTTTGGTTCTGATCTGTCAACCGTGATGGCTGCCCAACTCGAAACTCAAAAACTTTTAGCACAGTCTGCAGGTCATATTTAATATGGAGGGATTTCATTGTAACTTGGTAGGATGACTCCAGATGATATCTAAATGAGAACTTCCCCATTTGGTCGCGATCTGTTAACCGTGATGACTGCCCGAGCCCAAAACCCAAAAACCTTTAGCACAGCCTACAGGTCATATTTATGGAGGGATTTCATTGTAACTTGGTAGGTTGACTTCATATAATGTCTAGATCAGAACGTCCCCTTTTGGATGTGATTGGGCAACTGTGACAGCTACAGGAGCCCGAAGCCCGAAAACCTTTAGTCTACAGGTCATATTTATGTAGGGATTTCATTGAAACTTGTTAGGATGACTCCAAATAATGTCTAGATGAGAACGTCCCCTTTTGGTCGCGATCATTCAGCCTTGATGGGTGCCCAAGCCCCAAAACCTTTAGCATAGTCTATAGATCGTATTTATGTAAGGATTTCATTATAACTTGTTAGGTTGACTCCATATAATGCCTAGATGATGACATCCCCTTTTGGTTGCGATTGGTCAACTGTGACGGTTACAGGTGCCCGAAGCCCGAAAACCTTGAGCACAGTCTACAGGTCATATTTATGAAGGGATTTCATTGTAACTTCGTAAGATCACTCCAGATGATGCCCAGATAAGAATTCCCCTTTTGGTTGCGATCATTCAACCATTATGGCTGCCCGAGCCTGAAGCCGGAAAACCTTTAGCACAGTCTACAGGTCATATTTATGAAGGGATTTCATTGTAACTTGGTAGGTTGACTTCATATAATGTCTAGATGGGAATGTCCCCTTTTGGAAATGATTGGGCATCTGTTACGGCTACAGGTGCCCGAAGCCCGAAAACCTTTAGCACAGTCTACAGGTCATATTTATGAAGGGATTTCATTGTAACCTGGTAGGTTGACTTCATATAATGTCTAGATGAGAACGTCCCCTTTTGGACGTGATTGGGCAACTGTGACGGCTACAGGGTCCCGAAGCCCGAAAACCTTTAGCACAGTCTACTGGTCATATTTATGAAGGGATTTCATAATAACGTGGTAGGATGACTCCAAAAAATGTCTAGATGAGAATGGCCTCTTTTGGCCACGGTCATTCAGCCTTGATGGCTGCCCAAGCCCAAAATCCTTTAGATAGTCTATAGGTCGTATTTATGGAAGGATTTCATTGTAACTTGTTAGGGTGACTCCATATGATGCCTAGATGATGACATCCCCTTTTGGTCGTGATTGGTCAACTGTGACGGCTACAGGTGCCCGAAGCCCGAAAAACTTGAGCACAGCTTACAGGTCATAATTATGAAGGGATTTCATTGTAACTTCGTAGGATCACTCCAGATGATGCCCAGATGAGCATTCCCTTTTTGGTTGTGATCATTCAACCATGATGGATGCCCGAGCCTGAAGCCCAAAAACCTTTAGCACAGTCTACAGATCATATTTAGGAAGAGATTTCATTGTAGCTTGGTAAGATGACTCCAAATAATGTCTAGATGAGAACGTCCCATTTTGGTCGCAATCATTCAGCCTTGATGGCTGCCCGAGCCCAAAACCCCAAAACCTTTAGCACAGTCTATAGGTCATATTTATGTAAGGATTTCATTGTAACTTGTTAGGTTAGGTTGACTCCATATAATGCCTAGATGAGGACATCCCCATTTGGTCATGATTGGTCAACTGTGATGCCTTCAGGGGCCCGAATCCCAAAAGCCTTGAGCACAGTCTACAGGTCATATTTATGAAGGGATTTCATTGTAACTTCGTAGGATCACTCCAGATGATGCCCAGATGACAACGTCCCCTTTTGGTCGTGATCATTCAACAATGATGGCTTCCCGAGCCCAAAACCCGAAAAACTTTAGTACAGACTACAGGTCGTATTTGTGAAGGGATTTCATTGTAAATTAGTAGAATGACTCAGTATAATGTCGAGATGAGGACATCCCCTTTTAGTAGTAATCGGTCAACCGTCATGGCTACACAGGCCTGAAGCCCGAAAACCTTTAGCACATCAGTCTACAGGCCATATTTATGAAAGGATTTCAATGTAACTTGAAAGGATGGCTCGTTTTGGAATAATTTCACTGTAACTTGGTAACTTTCGTTAACATACGTTAACTGTGAGGGCCACATACATTAACTGTGAGGTCATATTAACCCACCCATCCTCCGCCCTTTAGTACAGTGTACACCTCATATTATTTTTATTAAAAACATAGCATACAGGGAACAGAAATTAACATATTCCCAATTATCACAATTCTTGTCTTATTTCATAATCCTTTCATAAACATTGAACACTATCCTTTTCATCAAACACAACACATTGGCAAGTTAAGCTACAGTGTCATTGACACTTTCATTGAAATTTTGCACACTGCAATTACCATGTTCATGAATTATGTACAATAAACATACATCCAGTGTGCGTAGGCTGGCAGGAGGCTGCTGTATTGACTATTTAAAAATAGAGACTGTTCTCTGAATAATGGTACACAATACATGTACTGTTAGTATAATGTTCTGAATTGTAAACCAGGTGTCAGGTACCGAGTACCAGATGGCAGTCACAAAACTGTTGATTCCTGTCAATATAACAGGCACCCCAAAAATATTTGTAGGCTTGACAGGCCATGATGACATATCAATTTACGAAAGAAACCCACTGAATAAGCAACAGTATTTTGGGGTTCTCAGACAGGGGCATTGCTACCAGTGGTGTGGAGGAGGGGGGGGGGGGGTGAGGGTTCCATCATCATTTAACAGATTACAGTAGTTTGAAATTCAAAGCCCTAAATTAGAAAAAAAGTTGGAAATTTTTGACCGTGCACTAGAGGAATTTTTCCAAACATGTCTTGAATTTGGCCAAAATATGGAGTTTTTACATTAAGAAATAGTGAAAGTCCTCTAAATGTTGATGGAAAAGTGGTAAAAATGCCCCCCAAATATTGATTTGTACAGTTAAAACTAGAAGTCCTGTCACGAACTGTGCTCTTATCTAGGCTTAATTGCGCATAGGAATTGCACACAATTGCCATATCGAATGGCATCCAAAGCATGGCAGGTTCTCTTGGTTACTCATATCAAACACAGGCAATGTTTCTGCTAATGGACCTCCGGGTTACCTGGAGGTCCATTGGCTGAAACATTGCATGTGCACAGGCCATATGTACAGAATTTGATAGCCTTACTATGGTCATAACCCGTAGATTAACGCACAGATCGATGTGCTATTTGTGTGCATTTCATGACGGGACTTCTAGTTTTAACTGTAGTTGGAATTTGTGACTACCGAGATCCTCAGTTGGATAATTTACAGTCAAGGGGGTGTACAAATGAAATTCTGCAACTTAAAACATGTAGCTGGAAAATTTTGACTCAAAGGCTGGGCAGGTGTGGGGAGCTAATAGAATTTCCCACTTCTTTAGAATTTTGTCCAATTAGTGGTAGTTTTTCAGGATGGGTGTAGGAGGTGGGGTGCTGTTGGAATCCTGGAGGTGGACACACCCTATCTGAGACCCCTTAGCAACCCCTTAGCAACGTCCTGCTAAAGATATTGATGAATATTGGTAAACATATCAGTATTATTCATTATTTTGCCATTTCTCTTGCTTTAAAATTCAGAAAAAGATTACTTGAAAATTTGTTTCCATAGAGTGAGTTCTAAATTGGTTTTCAAAAGTGATTTGTAGAATGAGTATTCGTTCAAGGATTTTGTTTCATTGGGAAGGGGGGGGGGGGCTTAGTTTAGCAAGACTTTGTTAATATATAATTGATTTATTACAATTTATTGGAGAGTGCTTACTGGTACTCTCCAATAAATTGTAACAAAACAGTTCCATATAAATAATGTTTGTTCTGTTGCTCAGCAAAATCGGATTAATATATACACATACAGTGTAAAGCCACTGAAGTGGCTTTCGGAACTTTTCAATAGAGCCATAATAGTGGCCTCTAGAACTTGACCAGTTATGGTAACCATTTTTTTGAGCTGCTTAACTTACCAGTTTGTATAGGCTTGATCTACATGTACATGTGCATTGTACCTCATCATAATGTGTACATTCATGTATACATGTATCTTTCATGTACATTTAGAAATAACAGACATTTGGTTCAGTATACAGTACAGTCACCGTGCATCCACGTGTGGTCAGTTATGTAATCCACGTGTGGTTATGTCCACACATGCATTTACCTGGTACTAAAAATCATCATCAGCAAAATTATAATTAATGAAACACTGGGTTGTGTCCAGTGCTTCATTAATTAAATTTTTGATGATTATTCCAGTAATTAGTGTTTGGAATCTAATATTATTGTGTGCATGAAAATATTGCCCACCCATGGAAAGTGACCTGTCCATGGCAGGTGTAGTGTATGTAATCTCTTGATGGTGGTATATCTTTTTGCAGATTGTCAGAAACAGAACTTTCAAATGCTGAGCAATAACTAAGAGGTTTAGCTATCTATCAACAAAAGCAGACAAAGAAAAAGATGGAACACATACCAATTTGCCCTGGACTCACAGTAACCAGCTGCAGGACAACATTGGCAGCATTTCTGTATGCAGTATGCTCAGTCTCGATGGCATTTGTGAACAAGACATTGCTGTCCACAATGCAGTTTGATTTTCCAGTGTTTGTTATGGCTAGTCAGATGCTGTTCACAATTTTCATTTTAGAACTGCTGAAGATTGTTGGATTGCTCCATTTTCCTGCATACAACTTTGAGCGTGGCAAATCGTTTGGTCTTCCAGCATTTTTTTATGGGTTGAACTCGATCCTAGCTCTGAGTGCATTAGGACATATGAATATTGCAATGTATGGTGTTTTGAAGAGATGTGTACCTCTCGTAACATTAGTGATGTCAGTGTTGGTGTTCAAGAAGCCTTTCCCATCAAGGCAGACAATAGCATCTATACTGTTATTGACTCTAGGATGCATAATTGCAGGTAATGATATCAGATAACGTGATGGTACAGTAATGTGTTTACAAATGTGGAGAGAAAATTCAGAATGGATCACGGCAGGTCATTAGCATGATAAGCTCATTCCACTGAGGGATCAAATCCAGGCCTGAAAATAAGCAGTCTGACATTTGCAGAATGAGGTCCCCAGAGGGTGAATTTGATGATGCTATCCCATACCGTGGGCCAATTTATCCTCTGGGTACCTCTTTCTGTTTAGTTTTGAGACCCTGATTCAGATTGAGGTTTACAGAGGGTAAATTTAGTGATGCTATCCTGCTGTGCAGGGTAGCATCACTACGTTCACCCTCTGGGGACCTCATTTTGCAGATGACAGTCTGCTTATTTTCTGGCTTGGTCAAATCATACAATTTTGTTGAAATTTTGTGAAATATTTAAGAAATAAATAAAAAAAAACACATTATCATGTGCATTGGGCAATGGGTTAAATGGGGAGAGGTGCTTTAAGTACACCACTTCCAGGAACCTAAATAGATCTGTGGTGAGTGACAAATTGTCTGGAACAATTGATTTTTTGAGGTCCTTGGAATTACATGTGCATGTATGAAGTACTTGGCTTGAATTTAACAGGCTTTGGTGACCCTAGTAGATCCTCACTCTGACAAGCAGATCTTTGGATTGGTCCAATTTGGGGATGCAGCAGACCTTTCAACTCAATTGCTGTTGAAGAAATTTTTTTGGTCTGAAGTGCTATTTTTTGAGAGAGTACTTGGGGCTGTTTTGGTGCCTCAGAATATATATTACCGGTAGCCCTGTAGGCCCTAATTCCAATTTTGCTAACTTTTACTGCAACATGCAGTCTCTGGATAAAATTGAAAATTACATTATAAATAGCTTGGCAGTTGTTTCTAAGCAAGCCTTTTCTGCCTGTACAGGTAATCGAGACTTGCTTACAAACAGCCGCAAAGCAACAGGATGCAGGCCAGTCCTGGAAATGAGACGGGTGCGAGTGCAATAGCATGTTTTCTATTTTAGGGAAGCTAAAAAATGCACTTGTTGAAAAATATTGTGGAGCACTAATATACTGTGAGGGCATATAAATGTGTGTTGTTTTGAGAAAGCTGCACCCTGTGGCCAATGGGAAATTACTCTCATAGTTTAGCAGGTCCTTATATATTTAAAGTTTCTGGTGTTTGGTGAAAGTATTCCCTCAAAATTCATATACTAACATTTTATGGGTGCAATTTACTCCTGTCTCTGATTTCACAGGAGCTTAAAACTGTACCCGTGAAATTTGTTCATTTCATAGACCGCCATTGTGAAGTACAGTACGTGGAGAGTGTATTATCACTAAATCACCTGCAGAGTGGAGATTCCACCCGAGCAATAATTGCAAATTTGTTGCAAAGCATAACCAGCACCAGCAAAGTTTCAGCCAATGGACCTCCGGGTTAAACCCGGAGGTCCATTGGCTGAAACATTGCTTGTGTTTTTGCCGATATATACAAAATTGGAAAGTTATAGCTTGGGTGATAACTCCACTCCGCGGGTGATTAAGTTACAATACACTCTCCTCATACTGTAAGAATGATTTTGAAAAAAAAAATAAGCTTGCCTTTTAACAAAACCATAATGTCGGATTTGCAAAAGCACATGTTTTATATATCATTTGTATGAAAGCTTCCGATTCAATTCAACTTCCAGGCAAAAATTTACTGGATATTTGAAAAACGATGCCTTAGTTTTTCAATCCGAACTGGTTAGCCAGTCACTCCCAGAAAATTCCAAAGCAATGCTATTTTCCATATTTGTCAAAATCAGCTTTCTCAGAAGGACAAATGTGAAGTTTGTGTGCACACAGGTCTATTTGTAGCAAATGCGTATGGGTCAATTAAATCTATTTCAGATTGCCCTTGTCGATAAACATGCTGTGAATTTTATTGGATATATATAAACTGCAATTTATTTGAAATAATACAAAGTATTTTTTATCCAGTTATGCCCAATCAGTGCTACAATAATGCACATTGTTGTTTGTGGCAGCCATCTGTTTGAATAGCAGCAGACTTAAAATTAGAGACCGCATGCATTCAGAAATGATGTCACAGGGATTTCCCGGATTTGTTTACTTCTGATAATTTTCGCATACCTTCATTTATATCTTGGCAATGTCGTATTTTCTGAAATTTCGTCTGCATTAAAGCTTGTTAATTACAGATTTAAATAATTTTGCATTGCTTCTGATGTCTTACCCTTTGGGATCTACGAATCACAAATTATTTTTGGAATCAAATCGTGTCTCTGATATCATCGAATCGAATCCCAAATCGAATCTTAAAAGACAAGTTATTTCATAATGTTCATAATGCACCAGACGGAGGTTACGGAACACTGATGACCCTTACACGACTGAGCGAACACTTTAAACAACAATAACTAAATATTCTCAGTAGCACCGTCGCAGAAACAGCAAGGTCTGTTATCCATAGTTTTAGTTTTTGAAGGCTTAACTTGTTACTATTCACGTTCTTAAGAACGTGAATAGTAACAAGTTAAGCCTTCAAAAACTAAAACTGTGGATAATGTTCTGGGTAAAATTCACCACTTACCTAACAATTAAACATTGTCAATTACTCAATGAAATAGGAATTGAGCCTACATGTACAATTTTCTAATGACAATTTTATCCAATTTTTGTTGGAAATGTAATAAATTGAAGTTAGTACGAGAGATTAACCCTTTACCTACATGTAAAATGAAAAGCAGACGACACTTGAAAAAAAAAATTCTTGAACAACTTATTTTTTTCATTTTTCGTTTCAAAAACATAGGTTATGACCCCTCATTGGAATGAGCCCGATTTTTTAGAATAGCGATGGCCGGTTTTGTCTGTTACATTGGGTAAAGGGTTAAAAAAAAATCGAATCATGAGACAGATTTGGGATTGTTCTCGAAGCAGACGTATGGTATTGATATCGAATCGAATATTCGCAGGACACTACTTATACATTGCATGCAGTGTTTTATTTTACATGCGCTAACACAGGTATGAGCAAAATCTGAGGGTCAATATTTTTTCAAATAAGCAGCGTATTATCCCTTTAAATAACATTTCATGAAACTGGACAAAATTTGGGAACATTAATTTAATTTGGGTCACCGGTTACCAGTGTGAGTTTTAGAGAAAAAATAACATCTTTTCAACTCATTGATAATTTTTTTCGTGAGCTGTTGACCTTGTCAGGCAACTTCGGGTTACAGTATGGTGAAAAATGGAATGTGAACAGTGAAATAAAGTTTAAGTGACACAGTGCAAAATTACATTTAATGTTATGTAAATTTTGGCGTCAAAATTAATAGATGAATGCAGTATAGAAAGAAGAACATGAAAGTTGATGAAAAAGTAAAAATTACCAGAGCCATATACATGTATATTGTAGTGCACACCCACGCAGTGGCGTGTGCGCGCATAGGTAATGGGTACGTGTCCATGATTTTATAATTTTTCTATATACCATGCAACAGAGTTTGGGGTGCCATCTGGCAGCGTGGCTCTCCCACTGGCAAAAAATCCAGAATCATTGTAACGGATACTTAATTGTTTTGGGCCTTTCAAAGGACATTATGTAAAATATATTGTTGCAGAATGCTGGAAACTATGATAAATAATCAAGTAATGAAGTGACTTTCGAAGTTAGGAAGTTGTTGGCGAGTTAGGTATTATTTGAAAGTTCGAAGTGCCAATGCCGTCCGTTGCCGGTTTCGTCAGATTTGAAGCCCAGTTTCAATTTTAATTGAGAACGTACACTTCACAAATTGTTGACAACGAATAAAACAAGTGGTTTATTGACACTTTTAGTGGGCCTTTTTTCATTTGTGGGGAACTTAGCGCGATTTCCTCAGAAACAGCCGGAGTTCGGATGAATTCAAGTTATGTTGAGTCAAGGTCTGGGGAAATCTTTGTTCTCAAAACACGGGCATGCAGTCTTGTTGTAGTAAAATTTTACAGAAACAGACATGCACGCGAACAGCGATACCTATTCATTTATTTCCTAGATTTTTCTTCACAAGTTCACAGAATCCAGTCTATGAACTATTTTTACCAATGATATAATACAATGTCAGATTAAGACTGTCAGAATTACAGTGTAGCGTCCAGCTAATTTTGTGATCCGACGTGTTTTCCTGAAGACTAAATACCAGAATCACTCAGAACTCCTATTTAAATTACATGCACACTTCCTCTGTGTTTAACTTTTGGTAAACAATGTTTTAATTCCTGGATGCTTTGGGCATTGCAACCAGAATAGAACTGAATTCATCTTCAAACTAGTCAATGTCGCCCTCCTCGTCTGACCAACATCTGGAGGTGGGGATTCTGATATTTAGTCTTGAGTGTGTTTCTCCAAAAATGGCAAAAAACTTTTAAAAAGCCTAAATACCAACCTCCCCAGAACTGACCTCTAAATAATATTTGGCACTGCACTACAGAATCAATATTTCATGGTTTCAGGCATTTTAATGGTGCTATGAGATAACATATGACCTGCAATGTCATGCTGTTGGAAAAAAATTAAAAAAATCAATGTGTAATGTTTTATCAGAGACATACCATACCATACCAATCACTCAAAGTACCTTAATTAAGAAATGTGAGGGATTTAAAAAAAAAAAATTTTTGTTAAAATATTGCAAAATATTCATCAAACACAATGTGAAATATCTTAAGAAGCCAGAATGTGATTTAAAAACTCAGAAATGTGAAATTTAATATCATAAGAGGTTTGTTTTGTGTCAACATCAATTAATTTATGAATTATATCATAATTTGTGATGAAAGTAGGTATGCTGGGGGTCCAGGGAACACATTCAGGGCTATATTTACCGCATCAACATGTAGAAGAAAATTTGACATAATTTGTTAGGATAAAATGGCACTGTCTCTTGATATTGTTGATTTATATAGCTGCAACACCAGTTTTTAAATCAAAATTGATATTCATTTTCTGTGGAGTGGAGGGGGTGGGAGGTGGTGAACACCACTCTTTCTCTTGCAGTATGGTTAAATGAAACAGATTTTTCCCCAAACTATTGTCTGCTAAGGCAGATTTTAGTTTTATTTTGGGATTGGGCTAGTTTTTAAAGAAAGCAGTAAATTCTCATGCAAAAATGACTCTTTTATCAAATGAAAGAGATAAAATGTATCTTTGGAAGGATTAGAATGTAGGTTAAAATCCCCCCTACAAAAAATACCCCCAATCATTTTTACACACTTAGCAAAAATTCCTCCCACAGTTTTTGAGTAGTACCACCTTCTCTCACATTATTTTAAGAGCAGTACAAAAATCCGCCTCCCGGCCTCTTACACCAAAAGGTTAAAAGGCAGTCCAAAAGGATTTTAAAACTTATGTATTTAATTTGTAAATTACATAAACACTCATCACTATTTACAAGAAAACATGCCTCAATAACTATTTATCAACACAGTTATTTAGTTATTGGAGTTTAAGGACACTTTCAACAGCCAGTGTCACCTCGTGTCAGACAGTTTTATAGGTGGAGGAAACTAAAGTGCACTGAGAGAACAACCTGGTAACAGTGAGCAATTATCCAACGTGCTAACTCCACACAAGCAAAGTTAGCATTGATTGAAGCGACAAGTGCTCGGCCTCAAGTGGTAAAAAGCTTTGGGCATTTTTGTATGGCTTTAAATATACATGTACTTCTAAAAAATTAGGGAGGTGGGGGGGGGGGGGGGGGGTTTGTTCACCAGAAATTATGGAGGGAGGAATTTCTGTTTACCTGAAAAAAACATGGGGGGAGGGGGGGGGTGTGCATTGTGTGAAAATGATTGAGGGGGGGGGGGGGGGGGGGGGGGTTGTCAGGGCAAAGTTTTGTAGGTTACCCTTCGAAAGGTTTGGGTTTGATTATAGGAAATAAGTACATGTACATTGTAAATGTACATTATTTTGGCTTCCAACACTGATTTAATTATATTTTTTTTTATATTACACATATTTCACTTTTAAATGTTCATTCGAGAACCACAGACTGAATAATACTGTTTTATTTTTGGAAAAGTTATATTTTTGTCACAGTCGGCAATAAAGGCCATATATTGCCAAAAATAATGCAGTTAAATGCATCTTGAGCAAGTGTGGCATCCAGAACTGAGAAGCACACTATAACCTCTGGCAAATGACAAATACATGTACACATGTAACCACCTTTTTTACCCTATTAACACATCTAATGAAACCATGCTTCCCCCTCATTGTACTTGTGAAAGAGGGGATTCCAATTATATTCCAATCCTCTCCCAAATCACCATCCAAACATTTAGCCAGAAAACCCATACTTTACTTGTATTCGCTGAACAAGCTCATTCCAATAAGGGTGTCACTTGTATTCGCCCATACTTCACTTGTATTCGCTGAACAAGCTCATTCCAATAAGGGGGGCATAAGCTATGTTTTTGATGCCAAAAAATGCAAAAAAAAATTAATATTGAATGGCAATTTTGGTGAATGGTGCTAGCCGGTTTTGGCCATTACATTGAGTGAATGATTAATAGAAGCTTTCTCCATTTTATGATGTTAACCCTTTACCTCACATGAAAAAAAGATAGCACTTTTGAATAACTAATTTCTTTTCATTTTTTTGCGTCAAAAACATAGTTATGACCCCCACTGGATTGAGCTGAACAAGCTCATTCCAATGAGGGGTCATAAGCTATGATTTTGGTGCAAAAATAATGAACATTGAATGGCTGTTTCGGTGAATGGTGCTAGCCTGTTTTGGCCATTACATTGAGTGAGTAATTAAAAATGTTGAAAAACAATTTTTTCATTCACAGAGTATTTTGGAACATAAATTTGGGGAAAGGGGGTGGGGGTACAGTGGGAAAAGTAACAAAGTTGCAAATGTGAATGAATGGCTTCTGTGCACAGCTACCAATATAATAGTCTGATACTAGTGCTGTTGGTCCCCATGTAATAGCACAAAACTGCATTGACAATTGTCCCTCTACCACCCATACTAAACCCTTCAGCTGATGAGAAAGTTAACAGCATGCGCTCTCAGTTTCCTATGATTTGCTTTAGTACTGCAGCACTCAGGTTTCACTGAGTTTTTTTCTGTTTTGATAACCCTGTCCTGGCTCTTCTCGCTATATTTTTCATTGTATGTCAGTCAGTATTCCTTTGTCCATGTAAAATGTCACTTTCAAAATATGTGATTGCATGTCTGTCTGTCCATTATACCAGTCCTATGTACATGTAGACTGTCTCTTTCAAGATATGTGATTGCATGTCTGTCTGTCCATCATGCAAAGTGTTGGTTTGTTTCCATTTGCACAGTTCTACATTTTCAATAACTGGCAATTGCCCCCCCCCCCCCCCCCCCCCCACACACACACCCATACACACACATACACAAATATATTAAACATAAAAGAGCACTGCATTCCTGAAGCAAATATCTGAGTCATCCTCACTGGGTACTGGGCATGCATGTATATTCCCTAATTTCACTCTTTTTATCAAAATGGGTGCCTGCAGGGATTAAATCCAAGGTTGTAAATGAGCCCTTGTGGGTACATGTACTTGTAGGACATGCACATCACTACAGAATCAATATTTGATGGTTTTAGGCATTTTAACAGTGCTATGCTATAACATAGGAGCAGTGCTCAGCTGGTCATGCTGTTGGAAACAATCAGTGTTTAATGTTGTGTCAGTGCCATACCAATGACTCTAGGTGTCTTAACTGAGAAAGTGAGGCTTTTTTCACAAGAATGGCAAAACATTCATCAAGCGCAATGTGAAATATCTTCCGAATCCAGAATGTGATTTAGAAATTATCACAAATGAGAAATTTAATATCACAAGCGGTTTGTTATATGTCAACATCAATTAATTTGTGAATTTTATCCTAGTTTTTGATAAAAAGGGGCATACTAGGGGGACACCTTCAGGGCTATATTTTGCCACATCAGTATGTAGAAGAAAATTTGACATCAGTTGTTGGGACAAAATGGTACTGTCTATTGATATTGGTGAATTATATAGTTGCAACCCCAATTTTTGAATCAAATTTGACATTTATATGGTTTCATGGGGTTGGAACACCACTCTTTGTCTTACTGTATGGTTAAAGGAGACAATGTTTTCCTCAAAGTATTACATGCTGATGCAGATTTTAGTTTCATTTGGGGATTGGGTTAGTTTTCAAAAAAATCTACATGAATTCCTTGAGGTAACAGGGCAAAACAGATTAGAAAAATGTATTGGAGGCAACAGCAGTTTTTAAGCCATTTGACACAGTTTGGACAGTTTTCTTTAAAAGAACAAATTTCCCATGTTTTTAACTCAGTGGAAGCCAAAAGTTGAATTCTCATGCAGAAATGACTCTTTTGTCACATGAAAGAGGTAAAATGTATCTTTGATAGGATTGGGGTTGATTAAGGAAATACATAATTTGGCTTCTGAACTTGATTTAATTATTATTTTGAGAGATTATTTCACATTAAAAAATTCATTGGGGTACCACACACATTACAATACTTTTTTATTGTTTTGAAAAGTATGTTTTTTGTCATCATCAGCAATAAGGGCTATATATTGCAAGCAAATTCACATCTTGAGCAAATGTAGCCTCCAGTGGCACACTACAGCCCCCAGCAAATGCCAAATAACAACCTATTTTACCATACATGTACACATGTATTAACAAATGTAATTAAACCATGGTTCCCCATCATAGTATTAGGGGCAGAGGGGGAGTCCAATCTTCCAACCCCCTTCCAAATCACCATTCAAACCCATAGCCAGAAAACCCATATTGCACTTTTATTTACTGGCATTTAGATGTTTGCCTGAATTATACTGTTAACCCTTTACGTTACATGTAACATGAAAAGCTGATTACCCTTGCCCACAAACTTATTGACTTACTAATTTTTTGTGTCAAAAAATGACTTTTTACACCATTGGAATGACCCCATTCCAATGAGGGGTCATAAGCTATGTGTTTGACACAAAAAAAACGAGAAAATAATGAACATGGAATGGCAATACTTGTGAATAGCACCAGCTGCTTTTGACCATTATATTTGGTAAAGGGTTAAAAAGTGTTAAAAAATAATTTCTTCATTGAAAGAGTATTTTAGAACACAAATTTGGGGGTGAGGTACAGTGGAAAAATTAACACAATAAAGTTGCAAATGTGAGTGAATGGCATTTGTGCACAGCTACCAGTAAAGTAGTCTAGTACTAAATTTTCCCTCTTATTTGATGCATGCCCCCCTGTTTTGGGGTCAGAAAAAGTTCTCTGAAGTGTTATACTTGACAAAGATATATGAATCCCAAAATTAAAGAGATGCGATCAAATTTTGTTCAGATCGAGCGTTGTTGTCACGGTTCCCATGTTACAGCACAAAACTACAGTAACAGTTGTGAAATATTGTTCTCTCCTTGAATTAAGTCCCCCCCCCCCCCACCCCCCACCCCCATACTGCAGCCTCAGTTGATGAGAAACAATAGGAAAGACTGTACAGTATGTTTTGGAAACTAAAGTCAATCTCATACTCTCTCAGTTTCCTATGATTTGCTTAGGTACTGCAGAACTCAGGGTCCATTGAGGTTTTTTTCTGTTTGACAATCTTGTCTTAGCTCTTCAAACAAAATTTTTCATTGTATGTCAGTTTTTATTTCTGTGTAGACTTTCAAAACACTGAAAAAAACAAATTTTTTAAGCAAATATCTCATTCATCCTCCTTGGAGACATATTTTCCACAATTTCACACATTTTATCAGAATGGGTATTTGTGGGGATTAAATCTAAGGTTGTGAAAGTGCCCTAATGGATACTTGCTGCTCAAGCACAGCACCACAGATTCAATATTGGATGTTTTTAGGCATTTTAACAGTGCTAAGAGATACCACATGAGCAGTACTGGTCATACTGTTGAAAAAAGCAGTGTTTTATGTTTTTGTCAGTTCCATACCAATGACTCTAGGTGCCTTAACTGGGAAAACTGGCTTTTTTAGCTCATCTTGACAAAGTCAAGCTGAGCTAATCTCATCGCTCTCCATCCGTCATCCGTCAACAGGGTTCATACAAAAATTTGTTCTCAAAGTTCAAGGGTTTTTCAAGGGCTTCTTTTTTTTTCAAGGGCTACATATACTATTCAGCTTGTTGTATGAGCTCTAAAAATCTGAGACTCATGTGACACGGATCTGACTTTGGAAGTCAGGAAGTTATTTATTAATTTATTTATTGGTGTTTAAGGTCACATATTTCTGCACAATGGCTAATCATGACCATGACAGTTTTATGGGCGGAGGAAGCCGGAGTACCCGGAGAGAACCATCGAGTAACGGCGAGCAACTGTCAGCTCCCCATTTTACTGACTCCACACGAGCAGAGTTAGCATTGGTTGAAGACAGTGCACCATCAACGTGCAGTACGCCTTAGTACACAGCGTCGCCATGCCCCCACGTGGGCAATGGTTGGCGTTCCTGAGAGGAAAAACTCCTATTATTTTGGACTCACTAGTTCAAAGGTCAAGGCCACAGTGACCCTGAACATAGTAAATCAAAACAATGGGTTTCCGGATGATAACTTGATAATGGTTCGACCCACGTTCATAACACTTCATAGGTAGGATGGCATCAGTGAGATGAAGAAGCCTATTTA
Organism: Pictodentalium vernedei; assembly: GCA_031216915.1. Classification (NCBI taxonomy): domain Eukaryota; kingdom Metazoa; phylum Mollusca; class Scaphopoda; order Dentaliida; family Dentaliidae; genus Pictodentalium; species Pictodentalium vernedei. The sequence continues at coordinate 804,019,601 of CM062297.1, forward strand.
TTTTGGACTTGCTAGGTGAAAGGTCAAGGTCACAGTGACCTTCAACATAGTAAATTGTAAACAATTTGTTTCCAGATGATAACTTGACTACGGTTGAAGCCACATTCATGAAACTTCATAGGTAGGTTGGCCTAGGTGAGTGGAAGACACCTATTTATCTTGGCCTCACTAGGTTAAAGGTCAAGTTCACAGTGATATTGAACATAATAAATCGTAAACAATTGGTTTCCAGATGATAATTTGACAATGGTTCCACCCACGTTCATGAAACTTCATAGGTAGGTTGACATTATTGCAAGAAAGAGCCCTATTTATTTTGGAATCAGGAGGTCAAAGATCAAGGTCACAGTGACCCTTCACATAGTAAATTGTAAACAATTAGTTTCCGGATGATAAGATGATAATGATTAAACCCACTTTTGTATTGTCACAACTCGACATTGGATTGGTGATCCTATCGGAATTATTTTTGTTTTGAGGGGAGGGGGGCGCCCTCTGAGCGCCCCCATGGCTGCGCCACCGTTCCCCCACTTGAGCAATCGTGATTAAGTGCCTTGTCCAATGACGCAACGCAGCTACCCCTGCTGGGGATCGAACCGTGTATCTCTCGGCTTGATGTTAGTAGTAGATCATGTACCCGATCGACCCACATTGGCCGGATCTCATGTGACGTCATAGACACATGGCCCAGTTACTTCATTTTTGGTTGCCATGGTAGCGTGCGTGAGCGCCATCTTGTGACAACATCCCCATAGTGATACGTGGTCCTAGTGTGCATGAGCAGCGCGTTTTGTTGAGGTGAGACGAGTGTACATCGTCCATTTTGTATATCCGAGGCTGCCATCTTGGTTTCTATAGTAGCACATGTTTGCTATGTGACCCAAAACCTTCTAGTAGGAAAGGGGTGTGTTCGGAGGGTGTGTTCGATTGAATAGGAGTAATTTTAATTACAGCAAACAACCCGACAATCCCTCTTAATAATCCAAAACTACCGAGACTGGCTTAGAAAACCCCCACCTAGGGTTTATAATAGTAGCACGTAGTGCTAAATGAATGATGAGAGGTCTCATGTGGATAAATTGAAGTGAACTAGAGTACATCGATTTACCACAAGCATCCAGCTAATCTCTCTAAACCATCAAAACAACTTTATTTGGCACGGATTCCTCAATACTGGACTTAAAAGAGTAGCATACAGTGCTTTAAGGTGCATTTCCTGGTATGAGTAATTGTATTTGTTCGAATACTTTGTACAATTACCCAAATGAATCAAACAGTTCTTTTACTAGTGCGGATTTCCCACTAAATATTCGGTTTCTATCTGTTGTCCCCTAGAATTCTTATTTTTGCCCAACAATAGACACATTCCTTTGTATAAGATTAACTTTATTGTTTCGGATGTGCACCATAGTCTCGGTATTTTAGCTATCCCGATATTTTCTGTGGTTTATCCTATTTCGTGGCCTGTTTTGCCTTTTACTGGTCCTATTTCTGCCTATCCCAGCAGACTATTTTGTCTTGGCCGCCTTTGTTTTTGCCTTTCCTGTGTATAACGAAGTCCTCTATGACCCCCAAACCCAAAATACAATCAAGCAGGGTTAGGTATTATTCGAACGACTCGAATCTTATCGAGCAAATAAGCTTTTGAGCAGTTACTGAAAAAGTCTCTACTCGAACATCTCAAATCCCATTGAGCAGATGGGTATCGAAAGAGCGATTTCTTTTACGGCTCTTAATGCTCATCGGGGTATAGGAGGATATCTATGACATGATGATGTAGGACTGTATATACCTGATGATAATTTAGCTCCTAGCATCTGCCCAGTTCTAGACCACTCCATGATCTTCATATCTCGAACACCGCTATTACTGATTTTCCCAATATTGCCATCGTCTGTCCTATGATTAGCTTTTACAGTAGTCACCAAATCCCACAGTCTTCTTCCACTCTTGCGGCCTTGTACCATTACTAGCACTGGTACAGGCTTGCTAACCATCTCAGATTGCTCGAACGACCAGAATCCCATCGAACAAATGAGCCATAGAGTAATTGCCTGAACGAGTGACTCCACGTACGACTATTTTGCTTGTCTAGGTATTGAAGGATGGGAAGGATCTTGAGAACTAACAACGTGATATAATAACTTTAGTTATTGAAATTGACGTACAATCCCGCTTATAATATAGCCTTGGTTTTTGAAAGTGTTGTTAAACCTTAATAAACCTATTTGCCATTGAATTATGATCTTTTGTTAGTTTAAAAAATGAAGGTTTGTTTTACTATAGCTTGTCTGAAGTTTGATCCTTCCGCAATCTTTCAAAATTTTTCGATTGCCATATTTGTCGCCACAGTAACATATGAACATACATGCGTGGTTCTTTGTTTATTGCATGTTACTGTACAACACGTTTTGGCAAATTGTTATATTTCACATAACCGCTGCTATTTCTGCGATATATACCATCTCTTTCCTGAAAAATCATGCTTGGGGCCTGCAATATTTACCGAAATTAACAATATTGGGTGTGCACCATTACGTGTCACGTATTTTCATATTATGTTTCAAGACACCTGAAGGGGAAAGGCTTTTAGATTTTTCTCACACACAGTTACATGTACAGGTGATGGAACTGTAGGGTCGAATCCCACCTGCTGCAACTGTGTTGTGTCTTCCCCCCCCCCCCCCCCCCCCCCCCCCCCCATTGCCTACAGGGCATGGTGGCACTGTGTACTAAGGTGCACCTCAACCAATGCTACCTAACCCTGCTTGTGTGGAGTTAGTTTGTTGGGGAGCCTGACAGTTGTTCGGTTCGCCACATTGCACGGTGGTTCTCTATGTGTACTCTGGCTTCCTCCACCTGTAAAACTGTCTTGACATGAGGTGACCCTGGCTGTCAAAAGTGTCGTTAAAATCCCAATATATAAATAAAGATGGAACTGTAAAGCTTAGTTTTCAGCTGCATGTACTGGAACTCATACTGATGGCCCCACTGGCCAGTGATAAACATGTGAAATTTCCAGCAGTATTCACGTACAGTTAAAACTAGAAGTCCTGTCATGAAATGCGCACAAATAGCATGTCCATCTGCACGTTAATCTACGCGTTATGACCATAGTAAGGCTATCAAATTCTGTGCATATGGCCTGTGCACACGCAATGTTTCAGCCAATGGACCTCCGGGTAACCCAGAGGTCCATTGGCAGAAACATTGCCTGTGTTTGCTAAGAGTAACCAGGAGAACCTGCCATGCTTTGGATGCCAATCCATATGGCAATTCCTATGCACAATTAAGCCTAGATAAGCGCACAGTTCGTGACAGGATTTCTAGTTTTAACTGTACTTGTAACTGTTTGTTGGTGGATTGGTCTGTAAAATCTTGTGGAGTAAACTACCACTACATTTACTTACATAACATGATAATCTTAAAAACAAACGGGAACAATAAGGTAGAAAGAGAAATATCGTAAATACACATACTATGTGTCAGGATTCAACAGAAAGCTTAACTCTTAAGGACCTGCTGAGTATTTTAAAAAAGTATATTTTATCAAATCTAGTCATGGCTGCTTCAATTGAAGAACTCATCTAAATTTAACTAAAGAAATCATTGGACAAAAAGTCTATTCAATTTACAGGGTGATATTTGGTTAAATGTGCCCAAATTATACTTTCATCAGTGGCAAGAGATTTTATGTCCTGGGCAGGAATATCTGCCAGCAGCATGTACGGAGTTAGAGGTTTTGGAAGTCATTTCATATACAGACGTGAAAATATATACACAGTGTCATTATAATACTCAGGCAGAACTCAATATAATTTCTTGTTGAGAGTTGTGAAAGGAGAAAATGGAACAACAGTCACAGAAACAAAATTTTAAAAAATTGGAATTATTCACAGTTACATAGGTGCGTGCCGATATGGTTGGATGATTGCCAAGACAAAGCAAAGTTGCCAGTGTATACATGTCACATGTTAGTATCTTTCTGTGTCTCCCATTCTAAGGTGGTGTGAATGTAAGCAAGGTAATCACAAGGACAAAATACCTATTATATACCCTACGTCTAAACACTACAATGTCAGTGTCAATGATGGGTAGATCAGTAGATCACCCAGCCCACTCCTACAACCCCAACCAATGGCTCTCTGATTAGGAAGCCAGTACTAAAGTTTTGTAGTCCATATTTCTTCAGATATTGGTTTGAAATAGAGTACTCATGTACATGATCGACATGAAGTGCAGGTATGTGTTTGCTGTTGCACAAACCCTATATTATCTAGTTACTTCCCTTGATTTACTCTCATGTTCCAAATAATCATACCTGTACTGTTATTAATTTTTAGCTCAACTTTGGCGAAGCCAAATTTGAGCTTATGCCATGGCCAGTCGTCCGTCAACAATTCAATACGGCTCGGGCTAGAGGCCGTATTTATGAACCGATCTTTACGAAACTTCTTGGGTACCTTTGTTATGGCCGTGGGACGAGAACGAGTGTTTTGAGGTCCGATCCAAAATTCAAGTTGGCCGCTTTGTACAGACTTCGGTGCAATCAGATTTTTGCGCAGAACTTCCATGTGAAAGCACTGATTTGAATAATTTTTTGTATAAATGTTTAGTACCATGGGATACATCACATATAATACGGGTTTTTTTCTCGAACGTAAATTATGCAAATTAGACTAACTTTGATGTATTTAGTGTTACTTTCAGCACTGTAAGTGCAAATGCCAATACGGCTCGGGCTAGAGGCCATATTTATAAACCGATCTTTACGAAACTTCTTGGGTACCTTTGGTATTACCGTGGGACGAGAATGAGTGTTTTTGGGTGCGGTCCAAAATTCAAGATGGCCGATGGCAGCCATTTCGTACAAAATTAGGTGCAATCAGATTTTTGCACAGAACTTCCATATGAATGCGCTGATTTGAAATTTTTTTTGTGTGAATGTTTAGTACCATGGGATACATCACATATAATACAGGTTTTTTTCTCATGCAGAAATTATGCAAATTAGATGAACTTTGATTTTTTTCAGTGCTACTTACACACAGTAAGTACACATATCAATACGGCTCGGGCTGGAGGCTGTATTTATCAACCGATCTTCACGAAACTTCTTGGGTACCTCTGTTATCACCTTGGGACAAGAACGAGTGTTTCTGAGTGTGGTCCAAAATTCAAGATGGCTGCCAGTGGCCATTTTGTACCGAAATTAGGTCTAATCAGTTTTTTGTACACAAATTCTATACGGCTCAGGCTAGAGGCTGTATTTATGAACCGATCTTTACGAAACTTCTTAGGTACCTTTGTTATCACCGTGGGATGAGAATGAGTGTTTTTGGGTGTGGTCTGAAATTCAAGATGGCCACCAGCAGCCATTTTGTACCAAAATTAGTGCAATCAGTCTTTTGTACAGAACTTCTGTATGAAAGTTCTGATTTGAATAAATTTTTGTATGAATGTTTAGTAAAATGGAATACATCACATACAGTATGGGGTTTTTCTCGTGCAGAAATTATGCAAATTAGATGAATTTTGATTTATTTAGTGCTACTTATACACTGTAAGTGCACATGTCAATACGGCTCGGGCTAGAGGCTGTATTTATCAACCGATCTTCTCGAAACTTCTTGGGTACCTTTGTTATCACCTTGGGACGAGAACGAGTGTTTCTGAGTGCGGTCCAAAATTCAAGATGGCTGCCAGTGGCCATTTTGTACCGAAATTAGGTCCAATCAGTTTCTGTACAGCTCGTATTTATGAACTGATCTTCACAAAACTTCTTGGGTACCTTTGTTTTCACCTTGGGACAGGAATGAGTGTGTTTTGGGGTACCTTTGTTATCACTGTGCTATGAGAACAAATATTTTGGGGTTCAGTCAGACCCACTCTGGGACTCAAAGATTTCTTTTCTAGTTTAGCATCTGACTGTCACCACCTTTACAATACTTTACCTATACATTTGTTACAGGCTACGGCCAGTATTTATGTACAGACCGTTACAATACTTTATATGTACCTTTGTTATCAGGTCATAACCTAGATGTTTTTCATTGCTGTGTCACATACTATACATATACATATCTTGACAAGTTGAGCTACAGTGTCATTGACACTTTCATTATGTGTACCCATGCTATGTATGGTACACATAATACCGGCATCCGGGGTAGCCATCCGTCGTTCGTCCATCCTTTGTCCATCTGTCTGTCTGTCCATCTGTCCGTCCATCTGTCCAACCGGCATCCGTATCCATTTCTTTGGCATTCGATAACTTGAAAAATATTCCTTGGATTGTCAAGTTACTTTATATTTGTGTCCAGGTTACTGATGTGCCGAGCTGTATAGTTTTTGGTGTAAATCTGATAATTTGATCCTGAGATTTTAAACCTTTATCCTTCAAATTGAAAATTCCTCCATGCCTTTGGCTTTCGATAACTTGAAAAATATTGCAGTGATTGTCTAGTTACTTTATATTTGTGTTCAGGTTACTGATTTGCCAAGCTGTATAGTTTTTGGTGTAAATCTGTTATTTTGATCATGAGATATTAACTCTTTATCCTTCAAATTGAACATTCCTCCAATCCCTTTGGCATCAATAACTTGAAAAATATTGCTTGGATTGTCAAGTTACTTTATATTTGTGTTCATGTTACTGATGTGCTGAGCTGTATAGTTTTTGGGGGAAATCTGATAATTTAATCCTGAGATATTAACCCTTTATCCTTCAAATTGAAAATTCCTCCAATCCCTTTGGCATTTGATAACTTGAAAAATATTGCTTGGATTGTCAAGTTACTTTATATTTGTGTTCAGGTTACTGATGTACCGAGCTGTATAGTGTTTGGTGTAAATATGTTATTTTGATCCTGAGATATTAACCCTTTATCCTTCAAATAAAAAATTCCTCCAATCCCTTTGGCATTCGATAATTTAAAAAATATTGCTTGGATTGTCAGGTTTCTTTATATTTGTGTTCATGTTACTGATGTGCCGAGCTGTATAGTTTTTGGGGGAAATCTGATAATTTAATCCTGAGATATTAACCCTTTATCCTTCAAATTGAAAATTCCTCCAATCCCTTCGGCATTCGATAACTTGAAAAATATTGCTTGGATTGTCAAGTTACTTTATATTTGTGTTCAGGTTACTGATGTACCGAGCTGTATAGTGTTTGGTGTAAATCTGTTATTTTGATCCTGAGATATTAACCCTTTATCCTTCAAATCGAAAATTCCTCCAATCCCTTTGGCATTCGATAACTTGAAAAATATTGCTTGGATTGTCAAGTTACTTTATATTTGTGTTCATGTTACTGATGTGCCGAGCTGTATAGTTTTTGGGGGAAATCTGATAATTTAATCCTGAGATATTAACCCTTTATCCTTCAAATTGAAAATTCCTCCAATCCCTTTGGCATTCGATAACTTGAAAAATATTGCTTGGATTGTCAAGTTACTTTATATTTGTGTTCAGGTTACTGATGTGCCGAGCTGTATAGTTTTTGGTGTAAATCTTATAATTTGATCCTGAGATATTAACCCTTTATCCTTCAAATTGAAAATTTCTCCAGTCCCTTTGGCATGAGATAACTCAAAAAATATCAGTCCGATTGTCTTGTTACTTTATATATGTATTCAGGTTACTGATGTGCTGTGCTGTATAGTTTTTTATGTAAATCTGATAATTTGATCCGGAGATATTAACCCTATATCCATCAAATTTGACACTCCTCCAATCCATTTCTATATGTACCCATACCATGTATGGTGTACATACATGTAATGTCGGCATCCGTGGTGGCCCTCCGGCATACAACTTTCTACTAGTTGCACGTATGGGTACACATCTGACGATTTCATCGGCCTATTTTTTTTTATATTCCCCTATGATTCTTATTTGGGCCCCTCTGTCTATTTTCACAATACTGGTTTGCCAGCTAGAGATGGGCAATATACCGAAAAACTGAACTGATACCAATATCATGGGCATACTGAAAAACCGAACCAAACCAATCATTGAATATTGAAACTGTCTGAATTTTCAAATTTTCCTACATACGCTATTTATGAGGCCCTGTGAGGCTTGATAGAAAATCAAGGGTTCATTTTGATGAAAGAAGTAGCGGATTTTCTTTTCAGTTTTGTTAACCCACAGGGACCTTGACAATTTCCTGAATTTTTACTAGACTACAAACTGTATATGTCCAGCTGCTTAGCAGTGATTTCTAGACAAGTCTTGGGTACCTTGACAGGCAGCCAAGACTTGTCTAGAAATCACTGCCCACTTGATTTGTCTATTGTCAGCAGGGCCTCTTGAAGATGGTATGGTCACGGCACATGCTCTGATATTGCTTATGCCTGAAATTGGGCTTTAAAGGTTAAGGTGTGTTTAGAACAAGTCACAAAATTTCTGTACATGTGATTCGTTTTTGTAAAAGAATGCCACTGTTGAGCTCATTGGAGTGGTATTTGTGGTGCTGTGGTAGAATGATACAAGAACAACTTATTCTGCATTTTCCTGATGTGAATTCCCCTTTGGTACTATCAGCAATCTCAGTCAAGTCAGATATCGAATACCAAACCGATTCCGAGGTAAACCCTCTAAACTCTTTACCCAACGAATTGCCCACATCCACCCGTTTAATATGCAAATTCAGCAGCTGAAAAAATAGTATTTTTCGAAAAATTTCAAAATCATATCATGTGACCCCTCTTTGGAACGAGCTCGTTCCAATGAGGGGTCACATGATATAGTTTTGTTAAAATTTTTGAAAATTTTTTTTAAAAATGGTATTTAAAATAATAAATTTTGATATCGTCTGCGTTGGGTGAAGGGTTAAAAATACTGAAACCGATACCAAACTCAAAATTCCGCTACTGCCCATCTCTATTTCTGGCCCATCATCATCTTGTGGGGTGAACAACTACATTTCTTTGTACACATGATCAGCAAGTGCATATACATGTAAGTGTGACATCAATTTGCTACAGCTTAGTTCAAGCATTACACAGTTATTTGTATTACCCTTAAATTACAATTGTAATGAAATACACAGGGGCTGCAGAGTGAAGTTGAAAGTAGTGGGTGGGGAGGCTGAAGTGTATGCGGAGGTTCCGGGACCCTCTCATAAAAAATTATTTTTTTAAGAAAATTATCTTAAGAACCAATCTGGGTGATTTTAGGGGATTAGTGGACTACAGTGTACTTGCACCACTAATTCCCTAAAATTGTCCAGATTGCACAATACATGTACTAGTAGTTCTACACTGTGTTCACTGACATGGTAAGTTTAGAGCAGTCACTACTCTGCTGCCGACCCTGACTGGGATAATCTCTGACTCAAAGGCAAGTTCTTTGGTATTAATGTTGACCAGTAGAATAACAAGAGGCCCCAAGGGGCCTGAGAGCACTCACCTGACACTGACAACTATCATCCGAGGGTCGGGAGCACGGTGGCTCAGTAGGTGGAGGTGCAGGCTGCAAGCCGAGAGGTCCTCGGTTGGAATCCCATCTGCAGCAACCGCGTTGTGTCCTTGGGCAAGATACTTCATCTCCATTGCCCTCGTGGGGGCACGGTGGCGTTGTGTATTAAGGCGTACTGCACATCGATGGTGCACTTGTCTTCAACCAATGCTAACCCTGCTTGTGTGGAGTTGGTATGTTGTTGCTCGCCATTGCACGGTGGTTCTCTCCGGGTACACCGGCTTCCACCACCCGTAAAACTGTTATGGTCATGATTAGCCATTGTGCATAAATATGTGACCTTAAACACCAATAAATAAATAAATCCGAGGGTCCTGATTTGAACAAACTTGCATCTGCCCCATTAAGAAAACCATATACCAAATATCAAAACATTCTGACCGGTGGATCTGAAAAAAAAAAAAAAAAAATCCTCATATTGAACTAAGTTATAATTCGGGCTCCCATAGGGAGCTGAAATATGAACCCAGGGACTTGGCTTTAACAAATTTGAATCTCAGCTCCAAAACTATACAGTGTATACCAAATATCAAAAGATTCTTACTGGTGGATGTGAAGAAGATTTTTAAAGAATGTTCCTCCTTTTGAACTAAGCTACAATTTGGTCTCCCACAGAGAAACCAAATATGGACTCAGAGACTTGGTTTGAACAAACTTGAATTACACTTCCCCAAGGATGCTGTATACCAAATGTCAAAACATTCCAACTGCTGAATCTGAACAAGAATATTTTTAAAGAAAATTCCTCATATTGAAGTAAGTTATTATTCGGGCTCCCACAGGGAGCCCAATTATGAACCCAGAGACTTGGCTTGGACAAACGTGAATATAACTCCCAAAGGATGCTGCATACCAAATATCAAAAGATTCTTACTGGTGGATGTGAAGAAGAAGATTTTTAAAGAATGTTCCTCAGATTGGACTAAGCTACAATTCGGGCTCCCACAGGGAGCCCAAATATGGAAACAGAGACTTGAGTTGAACAAACTTGAATCACACCTCCCTAAGGATGCAGTATACCAAATATCAAAACATTCCGACTGCTGGATCTGAACAAGAAGATTTTTAAAGAAAATTCCTCATATTGAACTAAGTTATAATTCAGGCTCCCACAGGGAGCCCAAATATGAACTCAGAGACTTGGTTGGAACAAACATGAATGTCACTCCCCTAAGGATGCTGCATACCAAATATCAAAAGAATCTGATTGGTGGATCATATGCCGAGTACCTGTGATGTGTAGTGGTTATATAGGGACGTTTGGTTTTTCTTCAAATTGGGTTTCTGCTCATATTGAGGAGGGAGTGGGGCCAAAATGTCTAATTTTTTTTAAAAAGCTTCTTCTCATGAACCAGCATTGACAGAGACTTGATATTTGGTATTCAGCTTCCTTTTGAGGTGTAGACTCAAATTTGTTCAATAGAAGTTGGAGGGGCACACATGATTCCTTTAGATAAGGGAAAGGGGCGTGGTGGCATCGCGGTAACCGGTTCTTGTCAGATCACCGAAGTTAAGCAACATCGAGCCCGGTTAATTCTCGGATGGGTGACCATCTGAGCGATCGAATCAGACTCCCGCGTTGTGTCCTTGGGCAAGGCACTTATCCCCGATTGTGCACATGGGGGCACGATGACGCTGTGTACTAAGGCGTACTGTACATTGATGGTGCGCATGTCTTCAACCAATCTAACCCTGCCTGTGCTGCAGCTGCTCGTCGTTGCTCGGTGGTTCTCTCCGGGTACTCCGGCTTCCTCCACCCGTAAAACTGTCACGGTCATGATTAGCCATTGTGCATAAGTATGTGACCTTAAACACCAATAAATAAATAAATAAATAAATAAATAGATAAGGGAAACAGAGTGAATCTATTTCATCTGAAGGAATCGTGTGGGAGAGTCTATTGGAAGCAGCTTGTATCACTCTCAACTCAAAGAATGGACACAAATAACTGTTACTAAAACATTCACCTGTGTTACCCATTTCAGCTTTTAGCTTAACTTGACAAAGTCAAGATAAGTTATTGCCATCACATGTGTGGAAGTCTATCAACATTTTCTTTAGCACAGGCCACACCCCGTAGTTCTTGTACGATCATCACCAAATTTCATATGCAGGTTCGAGGTCATGTCTAGATGAGTATGTCCCCTTCTGATCGCGATTGGTTAAACGTGATGGGTATGCGGGCCAAAAACCTTTAGCACAGTCTATAGGCTGTATTTATGAAGGGATTTCATTGTGACTTGGTAGGATGACTCTGTATAAGGTCTAGATGAGAACGTCCCCTTTTGGTCGTGATTGGTCAACCATGACGGCTGTGCAGGCCCGAAACCCAAAACCTTTTAGCACAGTCTACAGGTCGTATTTATGAAGGGATTGTATTGTAACTTCGTAGGATGACTCTGTTTTATGTCTAGATGAGAACGTCCTGTTTTGGTCGGTTCAGTCAACCATGAAGGCTGTAGGGGCACGTTACCTAGTTTCCTTTAGCACAGTCTACAGCTTGCATTTATCAAGTCAAGGGACTTCATTGCAACTCTGTAGGATGACTCAGTATGTCTAGATGAGAACGTCAGATTTTGGCCGTGATCAGTCAACTGTGATGGCCGCTTAAGCACGTGATCAATATTTGTTTAGTACAGTCTACAGTTCATATTTATGAAGCGATTTCATTGTCACTTGGAAGGAAAACTCGGTATGATGTCTAGATGAAACCGTCTTATTTTGGTTACGATCGGTCAGACATTACTGCTGCCTGGTCACGTGACTAGATTCCTTTAGCACTGTCTATAGGTTCTTTTTTTATGAAGGGAATTCATTGTAACTTGGGAGGATAACTTGGTATGATCTTTAGATGAGACTCTCTTATATTAGTCATGACCGGTCAACCGTGACAGCCGAACCATCATGTGACCTTTATTCCTTTAGCAAAGTCTATGAACTATATTTATGAATGGATTTCATTGTAACTTGGTTGGATGACTTGTTTTGGAATTATTTAACTGCAGCTTGGTAACTTTGGTTGACATACATTAACTGTGAGGGCCACATTAACCCAGGCATCAGTTCTGTAGTACAATTTACACCTCAAACTATTCTCATTGAAAACATAGCATACAGGGAAATTAACATATTCTGAATTATCATAATTCTTGTCGCATTTCATAATCTTTTCATATTCATAACCATTAAACATTATCCTTTTGATCAAATGCTACACACAGTCAAGTTAAGCTACAGTGTTCATTTTGGGTTGGGGCAGGGGGGAGGGGGGAGTGGAGAAGGCATGAGGGGAAGAATTGCAGAATACATTTGGAATAAAATAGACTGCAAAGATGGAAATAGAGAGAAATCATTGACACATGTTTTCTCATTGTTACAGCATTCCTTGAAAGAAGATGACTTCGTGACAGGGCTTATATTTCGTCTAAATTTGTGAGAATCCATTTGGATTCTCGTGAAAATGGTTGCGCGAATCCATACCTACTATGAGTGTCCCAGGATCCCATGACGCCACCATGGTTGAACCACTGTTGTATACTGATAACACATGTTAACATTTTACCCAACACACCTTTTTAATTTTTAAAAATAAATTTGATAATTTTTCAACAATAAATAATAAATAGATAATAAAATAATTAAATGAACAATATTTACCAATAAAATCTTGCAAATATGGCTGTCGTTGGAACCGGCTCAATGAGCCGGTTCCAATGACAGCCATATTTGTAAGATTTTATTGACATAGTGTCAGGATATTTCAGGTCATGTTAGCCTTCTGCTGGTTAATTTGTTGCCGCTGTGTTAAATAAAGGGTTAAATTGACTCAATTCTTTTCACGCGAATCCTAGCAGAGGTGCAGCAAGAATCTACATGGATTCTCGCCGGTTTTATTGCGCGAATCTTTGTGCGAATCGATTCTCGGATTCTCATCGAAATTTTAGCCCTGCGTGAAAATCATTTTTGCTACTTGCAAAATTCTAAAATTATTGATCCTTGTTCTCAGAGTTAATTCAGTATTATTGATGGGTTCATTGAAAGATTTTCATGAATATGATTTAAAATCTATGTTCACTTTAATATGTTTCTACTCATATTAGCTGAAACATTTAACAAACCTACAGCATTTTCCAGTAGTCAAGACACAGTGGGATGTATATTCCCACTCTATAGATTAGTTCTAACTGTCATAAACAAGGGCTAATAACTGTATTTCAGCAGTTAATATGCATTCCATTTTGTTTCAGCTCATTTTCACGTTTGAAACTATTTCTGACAATTTGTAAATTTTTTATTTAAACCAAGGGACCTGCGATTTGCCGATTTTGATTGAATCGAATATCAAATCGAATTGGAGAAAATGAATCAGATTTCAAATTGAATTCAAATCGAATCACAATTAATGGATACGTCATCAAAAGAAAGGTTTTTATTAAAATAATACCCCTGATTAGTAAAAGAGACACAGTTATGTAGAGTGCATTTCTTGCCTCACCATTTCCCGCACTATAAACTAAGATATAAACCAGTATACTAGCTATTGATTGAAACTATTCAAATTGTTAGGCTTTTCCCTCTGGAAAAGACTATTGTTTTTCTACGGATTATTATTTTTTTTTGGGGGTTTTTTTTTTTTTTTTTTGGGGTTTTTTTTTTTTTTTTTTTTTTTTCCACACATTTTTGTCCGTACGATTCAGAAGCCATTTTTGAACCGATTTTCACACAATTTGGCACACGCATAGAGTGGCAAAAAATCTAAAAATGTACCGAAGCAGAATTTTCGATTTAACCCTTATTTCGCCAGAATTGGCAAAAAACTGCCGAAATTGGGGTTTATCGGCACTTTCTCGAAACACGTCTTTAGGATTTTTTTTAAACATCCATCATTACTAGACCTACCTATGACACAACCTTTGATACACACGACGTATTTGGCGATGCATATGGTAACCCTCCACAGGCTGCCAAACATAGAAATTTTGATGAAATGGGCCGGTTTCAGACCCCCACAACACCCAAACAATACCCGAGTGGTAAACATAACTTCCTTTATTGGAAGTTGAATTCACTGAAGATCATTTTTGTAAGTAATAAGGGTGTTCAGAAAACCAAGTGTTAACCCGTTTTGGGCTGGTTAAACAGCAATACCCCAAAAAAGCTCAAAACTTCATGTTTTCTGTGGATTTCTCTAAACGAGTCTTGTAGATTTTCAAGAAAAATTGGTCACTCTCAGGTCTTGGTGTGACATTACAAGTTGCATGGATAAAATATTCCGGTCAGCATTAGTTAACCCTCCCCGAGCTGCTAAACGTAAAAATTGTGATAAAATGGGCTGTTTTTAGACACCAACAGCACCCAAACGATATACCACAGAGAAAGGGGCCTTCATTTATCGGACGCAAAATTGATCGGAAAATATTTTTGAAAGTGGTAAGGGTATTCAAAATTTGACGTCTTAACCCATTTGGGGCTGGTTAAAGAGAGATACCCATTAAAATCTTAAAATACCCGTTTTCTGTGGATTTCTCTAACAACATCTTGTAGGTTTTCAAGAAAAATCGGCTATTTGCAGGTCTTGGTGTGACATTACAAGTCGCATGAACAAAATATTCCGGTCAGCATTAGTTAACCCTCCCCGGGCTGCTGAAGGTCAAAATTGCGATAAAATGGGCTGTTTTTGCACACCAACAGCACCCAAAGGGTACACCACAAAGAAAAGTTCCTTCTTTTATCGCGCGTACAATTTATATGGAAACATTTTTGTAAGTAGTAAGGGTATTCAAAAGTCGACGTCTTAACCCATTTTGGGCAGGCTAAAGAGAGATATCCCTTGAAAGCTTTAAATTCCCATTTTCTGTGAATTTCCCTAACGGTAACTTGTAGGGTTTCAAGACAAATTGACTATTCGTAGGTGTTTATGTGACATTAACCATCTACAAGCTGCCAAGCATCGTAATGTTGTTAACATGGGACTGTTTTCAGACACGCACAGCACCTAATGTATACATGAGAGATAAACATAATCTCCTTTGTTTGAAGTGGAATTCACAGAGGACCATTTTTAGCTCAACTTTGACGAAGTCAAATTTGAGCTATTGTCATGGCCCGTCGTCCGTCTGTCCGTCTGGCCATCTGTCCGTCTGTCCGTCTGTCCGTACGTCAACAATTGGCTATGGCTCGGGCTAGAGGTCGTATTTATGAACCGATCTTTACGAAACTTCTTGTGTACCTTTGTTATGACCCTGGGACGGGAACGAGTGTTTTTAGGTGTGGTCCGAAATTCAAGATGGCTGCCAGTGGCCATTTTGTACCGATGATGCAAAAATCAGTTTTTTGTACAGAACTTCTGTATGAAAGTTCTGATTTGAATAAAGTTTTGTATAAATGTTTAGTACCATGGGATACATCACATATAATACGGGTTTTTTTCTCGTGTGTAAATTATGCAAATTAGACTGACTTTGATTTATTTAGTGTTACTTTCAGAGCTGTAAGTGCCAAGCTGCTATGGCTCGGGCTAGAGGCCGTATTTATGAACCGATCTTTACGAAACTTCTTGGGTACCTTTGTTATGACCGTGGAACGAGAACGAGTGTTTTTGGGTGAGGTCCGAAATACAAGATGGCTGCCAGCTGCCATTTTGTACCGACGATGCAGAAATCTGTTTTTTGTACAGAACTTCCATATGAAAGCTCTGATTTGAATAATTTTTTGTATGAATGTTTAGTACCATGGGATACATCACATATAATACGGGTTTTTTTCTCGTACGTAAATTGTGCAAATTAGACTAATTTTGATGTTTTTTGGGGTTACTTTCAGCACTGTAAGTGCAAATGCCAATACGGCTCGGGCTAGAGGCCGTATTTATGAACCGATCTTTACGAAACTTCTTGGGTACCTTTGGTATCACCGTGGGACGAGAACGAGTGTTTTGGGGTCCGGTCCGAAATTCAAGATGGCCGATGGCAGCCATTTTGTACAAAATTAGGTGCAATCAGATTTTTGCACAGAACTTCCATATGAAAGCCCTGATTTGAATAATTTTTTTGTGTGAATGTTTAGTACCATGGGATGCATCACATATAATACGGGGTTTTTTCTCGTGCAGAAATTATGCAAATTAGATGAACTTTGATTTTTTCAGTGCGACTTACACACAGTAAGTACACATGTCAATACGGCTCAGACTAGAGTCTGTATTTATGAACTGATCTTCACTAAATGTCTTGGGTACCTTTGTTATCACCTTGGGACGAGAACGAGTGTTTCTGGGTGCGGTCTAAAATTCAAGATGGCTGCTAGTGGCCATTTTGTACCGAAATTAGGTCTAATCAGTTTTTTGTACACAACTTCTATACAGCTCAGACTAGAGGCCATATTTATGAACCAGTCTTTACGAAACTTCTTGGGTACCTTTGTTATCACCGTGGGATGAGAGCGAGTGTTTTTGGGTGTGGTCCGAAATTCAAGATGGCCACCAGCAGCCATTTTGTACCAAAATTAGTGCAATCAGTCTTTTGTATAGAACTTCTGTATGAAAGTTCTGATTTTAATAAATTTTTGTATGAATGTTTAGTAACATGGAATACATCACATATTGTAAGGGGTTTTTTTTCGTGCAGAAATTATGCAAATTAGATGAACTTTGATTTATTCAGTGCTACTTACACAATGTAAGCACACATGTCAATACGGCTCAGGGTAGAGGCTGTATTTATGAACCGATCTTCACAAAACTTCTTGGGTACCTTTGTTATCTCCTTGGGATGAGAATGAGTGTTTCTGGGTACGGTCCAAAATTCAAGATGGCTGCCAGTGGCCATTTTGTACCGAAATTAGGTCCAATCAGTTTTTTGTCACAAGTTCTATACAGCTCGTATTTATGAACTGATCTTCACAAAACTTCTTGAGTACTTTTGTTTTCACCTTGGGACAGGAACGAGTGTGTTTTGGGGTGCCTTTGTTATCACTGTGCTATGAGAACAAATATTTTGGGGTTCAGTCAGACCCACTCTGGGACTCAAAGATTTTTTCTAGTTCAGCATCTGACTGTCACCCACCTTTACAATACTTTACCTATACATTTGTTACAGGCAACGGTCAGTATTTATGTACAGACCGTTACAATACTTTATATGTACCTTTGTTATCAGGTCATTACCTAGATGTTTTTCATTGCTGTGTCACATACTATACATGTACATGTCTTTGTCTTGACAAGTTGAGCTACAGTGTCATTGACACTTTCATTGTAAGTAATAAAGGTATTCAAAAAGCCAAGCGTTAACCCCTGTTGGGGAGGTTAACAGGGATACCCATCAAAAGCTTAAAAATCGTTTTCCCTGGATTTCTTTTCAAACATTTTGTGGGGTTTTCAAGAGAAAATGGCCGTTGATAGGTCTTGGTGTCATATGACCAGTTGCATGGATCAATTATTCTGGTAGGCATTTGTTAACCCTTCATGGGCTTTTACCGGACGCAAAACTGATAGGGAAACATTGATATTGATATTAACCCATTCTACCATTAATGATGGGTTTTACCTAAACATTTTTTTATCAAAACCAAACCGAATCATTTGAGACTACTATACTCACCTTTCTCATAACATCAATGAAGGAACTTTTGTGAGACAGTTAAAAACAATTCATCAGACACTGTAGGGGTGAAGAAAAATCATGGAATCTAATTAGTGTTTAAGGTTTGTAAGTAGTAAGGGTATTTAAAAGAATGAAACTTAACCCATTTTGAACTGGATAAGGAGAGATGCCCCTTAAACGCTTAAAATTTACATTTTCGTGGATTTCGCTAACTGCTTGTTGGGGATTTTCAAGAACAATTTGACATTGGCAGGTCTTACAAATTGCATAGATAGAATATTCCGCTAGTCGTTTGTTAATCCCTCTACCGGCTGCTAAACGTCAAAATTTTAATAAAATCGGCTGTTTTCGGGCA
The DNA here is from genome assembly GCA_031216915.1 of Pictodentalium vernedei. Taxonomy (NCBI): domain Eukaryota; kingdom Metazoa; phylum Mollusca; class Scaphopoda; order Dentaliida; family Dentaliidae; genus Pictodentalium; species Pictodentalium vernedei. The sequence goes on from CM062297.1 coordinate 804,038,045, forward strand.
GCAAAATGGGTATGCAGTAGATAAACATGACCTCTTTTATCAGATTTAGAATTCCTGGGGGAGAATGTATGATAGTATTAAGGGTATTCAAGGGATCGCGGTGGCTCAGTGGTAGACTGTTGTACTTCTATGCTAGAGGTCCCGAGTTCGATCCCCGTCCGGGACGACTCACGTTGTGTCCTTGGGCAAGGCACTTTGGTCCGGTTGCCGACATAGGGGCACGATGTCCCCATGTACTAAGGCATACTGCACGTCGATGGTGCACATGTCTTCAACCTCTGTAACCCTGCCTGAGCGGAGCCTGAACAGAGTGAGAATGTTGAGGAGCTGACAGTTGCTCGTCGATGCTTGGTGGTTCTCTCCGGGTACTCCGGCTTCCTCCACCTCTAAAACTGTCATGGTCACGATTAGCCATTGTGCAGAAGTATGTGACCTTGAACACCAATAAATAAATAAATAAATAAATAAATAAATAAATAAATAAGGGTATTCAAAAAACCAAGCCTTAACCCTGTTTTGTCAGATTAAAGACAGACAGCCCATGCCGTGTACGCTGCCTACATTACTTGTAAAATCGACACCCCCCACTACATCTTCTGCGAGGTGCGGTTTCGGACCCGACCACCTGACGGTTCTGACCACATCAAATAACACACATTCGTTGTATTTAGCAGCAAGAAATTTCCCCAAGAAGCAAAGACAAAAATACGTCTGCGGAAAATAATGGCAAATATTTTATTTAGCCTGTATTTTGTCTGTATAGAAAATTTCTCACCCACATATACCTAAAAATGATTCAATGATACAATTGGACATATTTCTCTCATAAAACGTGAAAAAACACTTGATTTATTGCATTTTAGGATTGCGCATGTATATTCTTAGAAGATTCTCTGTCTGTTATTAAACTACGGCGTGTCTTTGATCTCGTTTGGGACGATCAGTGATTAGCACATTTTTTGACAAGAGCCATCGAAATAGAAAATAAAAAAAATAATCAAATTTCATTAAAACCTTTTACAGAATCGTGTTTTTCAGAAAATGCTTTCGCGATTGCGTGTGTCGTTTTCAAAATTCGGATCAGTAAGCACGAAATTATAAATATGTTGTTGTCAATAACAAAATTGAAAGCATGTCCATCAAACTTGCATGACGTCAGAACTCGACTCGGGTAAAATACTGCGGTGTGGTGAAAGGACGAGAGTAAGAAACGCTGATATCGCAGTAGGCTTTAAAATGTCCATGGAATGGTCCTAAAATGAAGTTTGTATTTGCAGCTTTATTGCAAATAAGTTTCCCGTTGTTTCTTGTTGAAATGTTATTTCCATCAAGGCCAAGTACCAGTGGGATAGGACACCTGCCCCATGAACAACTGCCTGCTATTAAAATTAATTAGCAGGGACATCCCCCCCCCCCCATGCTGTTTATTTTACCTAGAATACCTGCACCCTGCTGTTTTTTAACCTAGGACACATGCCCCCCCCCCCCCCCCACCCCACCCCCCCCCCCCCCCCCCCGCCATACTGTTAGATTACATTAAACATATTTTATTTGCCATTTGACAATGCAAATCAGGATTGGAAGACAAGTGCTTACCACTTAGAAGCCCTTCCGTTCCTGTACGGTGACTAATAATTTACAATATGGCAGAACGTATTCCATAAATAACAGAATCTAGCAAAATCAAAATATTATAAACATTATAGACAAACACAAATTAAACTGAGAGAGAGAGAGCGAGAGAGAGAGAGAGAGAGAGAGAGAGAGATCAAAAAAATAAATAGAATATAAAGAAAACATGAAATACAACATTAGATCCAGTGATGATGCCCGCCACCCACCCATTTGCATTCTGTAGGCTTTCGAAATTCGGATTCACAGTTCAATTCCAAGAATATTTTCTGTTATAAGGTTGCTGTAGAGTTTAACGCAGTCCCTGTCTCGGATGCATAAAGGTAGGTGCCGTCGAAAAAAAACTCTCATTTTTTTCAGAATTTCGCTGGTTTAAGTGACAATTTACTCCATTCCTAATTCATTGATCGCTGAATGTTTTCTATGCCTGCATGCAGCAAGCGTAGCACGACAACTTCTGTTTTATACGTTATTATTAAAAATGTAACCCTTACAGATTTAGGAGTTCCCATGTGGGTACAGTCGGAATAATTGTTTTTTTCGCAAAATCAGTCCCTGAATATATTGGTAACCGTGCAGTGGCCTTTCGGTGGTGAAACACGAGGCCGCAAATAGTTAAGGTTGAAAAGTTCATCAAATAGACAGATATAATGCCAAACTCAGCCGGTGACAGGTAAATAATGAATAGGAAAGTCGTTGAATTGAGAAGAAAGTAGGGACGAATCGTCCCCTCGGTTTCCACCTGATCCACGGTGTTTCCACGCGGTCTTGGCACTTGACAAAGATACTAAACTGTCGGGCAGGGACAGGAGAAAACATTCTGAGAATCTGAAGTTGCTGCCTTGTATGGTCGGGACATAATTGGCGTGTATCCGACATTGTATCTGTTCAGTTTGAATGTCAAATTAGCCAGACGACGGCTTTTTCGCCACCGGGTCGAGTTGTCAGTTTCTGCCGGTACGCTCTGAAATAAGCAGTTTAACTCCAAACTTTCAGTCCCACGTGAACGTGTGAATATTGAAAGCTGAACAGTTCGTCAAATAGACAGAAATAATGCCAAACTCGACGGGTGACAGGTGAATAGTGAATGGAAACGTCGTTGCATTGGGAATAGAGGAGGGACGAATCGTCCCTTCGGTTTCCACGCGATCCACATTGTTCCCACGCGGTCACGCCACTCGACAAAGATACTAACCTGTCGGGCAGGAAGAGTAGAACAACTTCTGAAAATTTCGTGTAGCTGCCTCCAGTGGTCTGGACGTAGTGGGCGTATGAGCGACACTGCTGTCTGTTCAATTTTAATGTCAAATTAGCCAGATTACCGCCTATTCGCCATTAACCCATGCGCGATTACTGTCCACTTTTCATTTCTGACAAATATCTAACTGTTACCAGCTTGGCGAGGTCCATTTGGCGCCAGTGTACACAATGCATCTTTCAGTCACCAGCGTCTCTCCACCAGAAACTGAGAATCCACGATTTCAAGCGGAACTACCCCAGAGGGGGAGCAGTGCCACAACCCCAGACATATACCCAGCGTCAGGTCGCACCGGCTAGAACGGGAACAAATTCAAACAATTACCTCAACTCATTAAAACGCTATATCTCGGCCAATTCTTGGCCGATTTCCATCATTTTTTCACTCATTCTTCACAAATAGTTACCGCATCTTTTCACACAGAGAGCGACACCAATTTCCCATTCTATCATGTTGAATGTCAGGAGAGGGTATGTGCACGTTCGGGGTGTGGGTTGAGAGAGAGGGGCGGCTGCCTCGAGGCCCATGCTTGGTTTCGGGACTTTCTAATAATATGACCGAGTTCGGGCGAGCTTCAGGTACAAACGCTGAATGTTTGGGATGGCTGCTGCGAAAACGTTCGCCACAATCTATGGTGTCACACATGCACATGTTGTTATTATTAAGTACACGCTATCTGTTCAACGGGTTTGCTATTTAGCCCTAACTTGGACATTAAGCATACAGCATTCACGTCAATGTGAAAGAGTATTGCCGAAAGAATTGTTAGACACTGTAGGGAGTTTTCTATCGGCTATGCACTTAATATAGCCTAAAAAACTACCAGCTCTATATGCAATCTTATTTCGTCGCTGCCTAAAAAGACAAGCGGAATAGGTGAATCTCTCGATTTCTTGAAATCGAAAAATCTAGTTAGGCTTTTCCCTCTGGAAAAGACTATTGTTTCTATGGATTATTAGGCTTTTCCCTCTGGAAAAGACTATTGTTTTTCTACGGATTATTATTTTTTTTTTTTTTAGGCTTTTCCCTCTGGAAAAGACTATTGTTTTTCTACGGATTATTATTTTTTTTTTTTTTTTTTTTTTTTTTTTAGGCTTTTCCCTCTGGAAAAGACTATTGTTTTTCTACGGATTATTATTTTTTTTTTTTTTGGGGGGGGTTTTTTTTTTTTTTTTTTTTTTTTCTACACATTTTGTCCGTACGATTCAGAAGCCATTTTCGGACCAATTTTCACGAAATTTTGCACACGCATAGAGGGGCACAAAATCTAAAAATGTACCGAAGCGGAATTTTCGATTTAACCCTTATTTCCTCAGAATTGACAAAAAACTGCCAAAATTGGGGTTTATCGGCACTTTCTCGAAACACGTCTTGTAGATTTTGTTTAAACATTCATCATTTCTAGACCTGCCTGTGACACGACCTTTGATACATACGAGATATTCGGCGATGCATATGGTAACCCTCCACAGGCTGCCAAACATCGAAATTTTGATGAAATGGGTCGGTTTCAGGCCCCCACTGCACCCAAACAATACATGAGAGATAAACATAACTTCCTTTATTGGAAGTGGAATTCACCGAGGATCATTTTTGTTAGTAATAAGGGTGTTCATAAAACCAAGCATTAACCCGTTTTGGACTGGTTAAACAGCAATACCCCCATAAAGCTAAAAAATTCATGTTTTCCGTGGATTTCTCTAAACGAGTCTTGTAGATTTTCAAGAAAAATTTGTTACTCCCAGATCTTGGTGTGACAATAGAAGTTGCATGGACAAAATACTAAGGGGAGCATTTGTTAACCCTCCATGGGCTGCTGAAAGTCAAAATGTGATAAAATGGGCTGTTTTTGGACGCCAACGGCACCCAATGGGTACGCCACAAAGAAAAGTGCGTTCTTTTATCGAGCCCACACTCTATACGGAAACATTTTTATAAGTAGTAAGGATGTTCAAAAGTTGAAGTCTTAACCCTTTTTGGGCAGGATAAAGAGAGAGACCCCTTAAAATCTTAAAATTCGAATTTTCTGTGGATTTCTCTAGAAACATCTTGTAGGTTTTCAAGAAAAATTGACTACTCGCAGGTCTTTGTGTGACATTACAAGTGGCATGGACAAAATATTCCGGTGAGTGTTTATAAACCCTCCATAGGCTGCCAAGCTTTGTAATTTTGTTGAAATGGGCTGTTTTCGGACGCACACAGCACCCAATGTGTACCTGAGAAATAAACATAATCTCCTTCGTTGGAAGTGGAATTCACCGAGGACCATTTTTGTAAGTAATAAGGGTATTCAAAAAACCAAGTGTTAACCCGTTTTGGGTGGTTTAAGAGTGATTCCCCCAAAAGCTTAAACAATCATGCTTTACGTGGATTTCTCTAAAAATGTCAAGTAGATTTTCAAGAAAAAACTGGTCCGTCGCAGATCGTGGTGTAACATTATAAACTGCAAGGACAGAATATTCTGATAAGCATTTGTTAACCCTCCACAGACTCTCAAATATCAACACTTTGATAAAATAGGCTGTTTTCAGCCCCTCACAGCCCCTGTAGCTGGGAAATAAACATAACTTCCTCTCTTGGAAGTGGAAATCACCGAGGATAATTTTTGTAAGTAATAAGGGTATTAAATAAACCAAGCCTTAACCCGTTTTGGGCTGGTTAAACAGCGATACCCATCAAAGGCTTAAAAATTCAAGTTTTCCCTGGATTTCTTTAAAAACATCTTGTAAATTTCAAGAAAAAAATGGTCATTCATAGGTCTTAGTGTGCCATTACATGTTGCATGGACAAAATATTCCGGTCAGGATTTGTTAGCTCTACACCAGCATCTGAACATCAAAAGTTTGATAAAATGGGCTGCTTTGAAAATAATGCCAATTGTTTTATTTAGTGTGTATTTTGTCCGTATACAAAATTTCTCACCCACATATACCTAAAAATGATTCAATGATACGATTGGACATGTTTCTCTCATATAAAACATGCATAAAACGTTAAAAAAAAATTGATTTATTGCATTTTAGGATTGCACATGTATATTTTTAGAAGATTCTCTGTCTGCTTTTAATCTTCGGCGTCAGTCTTTGATCTTGTTTGGAACGATCAGTAATTAACACCTTTTCGACAAGAGCCATCGAAATTTAAAATAAAAAAAAAATGAAATTTCACTAAAACTTTTTGCAGAATTGAGTTTTTCAGAAAACTCTGTCGCGATTGCGTGTGTCATTTTCAAAATTCCGATCAGAAATAATGAAATTATAAATATGTAGTTAGCAATAACAAAATTGAAAGCATGTCGACCAAACTTGCATGACGTCAGAACTCGATTCGGGTGAAATACTGCAGTGATGCACTGAAAGGTTGAGAATAAGGGACGCTGATATCGAAGTAGGCTTTAAACTGTCCATGGAATGGTCCTAAAATCAAGTTCATGTTTGCAGCGTTACTGCAAATAGGTTTCCCGTATTTCTTGTTAAAATGTTTTGGACCGCCTCACTTCATATTCCACACTGCACTGCATGATATTGTTTATTTATTGGTGTTTAAGGTTTGTAAGTAGTAAGGGTATTTAAAAGAATGAAACTTAACCCATTTTGGACTGAATAAGGAGAGATGCCCCTTAAACGCTTAAAATTTACATTTTCCATGGATTTCGCTAACTGCTTGCTGGGGATTTTCAAGAACAATTTGACATTGGCAGGTCTTACAAACTGCAGAGATAGAATATTCCGCTAGTCGTTTGTTAATCCCTCTACAGGCTGCTAAACGTCAAAATTTTAATAAAATCGGCTGTTTTCGGGCAGCAAAATGGGTATGCAATAGATAAACATGACCTCTTTTATCAGACTTAGAATTCCTGAGGGATAATGTATGATAGTATTAAGGGTATTCAAGGGATCGCGGTGGCTCAGTGGTAGACTGTTGTACTTCTATGCTAGAGGTCCCGAGTTCGATCCCCGTCCGGGATGACTCACGTTGTGTCTTTGGGCAAGGCACTTTGGCCCGGTTGCCGACATGGGGGCACGATGTCCCCGTGTACTAAGGCATACTGCACGTCGATAGTACACATGTCTTCAACCTCTGTAACCCTGCCTGAGCGGAGCCTGAACAGAGTGAGAATGTTGAGGAGCTGACAGTTCCTCGTCGATGCTTGGTGGTTCTCTCCGGGTACTCCGGCTTCCTCCACCTCTAAAACTGTCACAGTCACGATTAGCCATTGTGCAGAAGTATGTGACCTTAAACACCAATAAATAAATAAATAAATAAATAAGGGTATTCAAAAAACCAAGCCTTAACCCTGTTTTGTCGGATTAAAGACAGACAGCCCATGCCGTGTACGCTGCCTACATTACTTGTAAAATCGACACCCCCCACTAAATCTCCTACGAGGTGCGGTTTCGGACCCGACCACCTGACGGTTCTGACCACATCAAATAACACACCTTCGTTGTATTTAGCAGCAAGAAATTTCCCCAAGAAGCAAAGACAAAATTACGTCTGCGGAAAATAATGGCAAATATTTTATTTAGCCTGTATTTTGTCCGTATAGAAAATTTCTCAACCACATATACCTAAAAATAATTCAATGATACAATTGGACATATTTCTCTCATAAAACGTGAAAAAACACTTGATTTATTGCATTTTAGGATTGCGCATGTATATTCTCAGAAGATTCTCTGTCTGTTATTAAACTACGGCGTGTCTTTGATCTCGTTTGGGACGATCAGTGATTAGCACCTTTTCAACAAGAGCCATGGAAATTAAAAATAAAAAAAATAATCAAATTTCACTAAAACCTTTTACAGAATCGTGTTTTTCAGAAAACGCTTTCGCGATTGCGTGTGTCGTTTTCAAAATTCGGATCAGTAAGCACGAAATTATAAATATGTTGTTGTCAATAACAAAATTGAAAGCATGTCCGTCAAACTTGCATGACGTCAGAACTCGACTCGGGTAAAATACTGCGGTGTGGTGAAAGGACGAGAGTAAGAAACGCTGATATCGCAGTAGGCTTAAAAATGTCCATGGAATGGTCCTAAAATCAACTTTATATTTGCAGCTTTATTGCAAATAGGTTTCCCGTTGTTTCTTGTTGAAATGTTATTTCCGTCAAGGCCAGGTACCATAGAAAATTTGGAATACTGGGCAGTGGGATAGGGCACCTGCCCCATGAACAACTGCCTGCTATTAAAATTAATTAGTGGGGACACCCCCCCCCCCCCCCCCCCCCATGCTGTTTATTTTACCTAGCACACCTGCCCTCTGCTGTTTTTTTACCTAGGACACATGCCCCCCCCCCCCCCCCCCCCCCCCCCCCCCTACTGTTAGATTAGATTAAACATATTTTATTTGCCACTTGACAATGCAAATCAGGATTGGAGGACAAGTGCTTACCACTTAGAAGCCCCTCCGTTCCTGTACGGTGACTAATAATTTACAATATGGCAGAACGTATTCCATAAATAACAGAATCTAGCAAAATCTAAATATTATAAACATTATAGACAAACACAAATTAAACTGAGAGAAAGAGAGAGAGAGAGAGAGAGAGAGAGAGATCAAAAAAATAAATAGAATATAAAGAAAACATGACATACAACATTAGATCCAGTGACGATGCCCGCCACCCACCCAATTGCATTCTATAGTATATTGGCCGTAATGGGAGTCTAAATTAACATCTTGATTACAGCCACTGAGCATAGGTTTTCACTTCTGGGGATGTTCACACAACTGTTTTTTCATCAAGTACACCTGTCCTGCCCCCGTTTGTTTGCTAACGGGCCCCTACCCATTGACCTTTCTATTTTTAGAAGCACCCGGGCCGACGGGGAGAGGGCGTTGTTGGGAGCATGGCTAGATTTTGCTATAAAATGGGGTTGAAGGAAGGTACCCTCAAATCTGGGGCGAAAGTGGCAAAAATGACAAAAGGCTATCACTACGTATGGTAACGGTATAAACTACAGTCGATCTGGGCGATGTACAGACGAAAAATCATACCTTGGAGCCGGTTAGGCAATTTGGCACAAAAAACTCCGACTTCATGCTCAATCGCTGCTCTACAGTAGTCTACAACAGTCCTCAAGTCCATTCCAAACTGATAGAGTCGGGACGAATAGTACTCTCACATTCCACGCGATGCGTGGTGTTCTTCACGCGGCCTCGACACTCGCAACAGATGCCAAAATGTCGGCCAGGGTGCGTAGAACAAGTTCTGAAAATTAGATGTCGCTGCCTTCAGCGGTCTAGACACGCTTCATGTTTGTGAGAAGTGCAATTTTAATGTCTAATTGGCAAATTTTCGTTAATCGTTACCCGCCAAAAAACCTACTCACCGCCGATTTCTTTTCACTTCAACTTCTGACGATTATCTAAGGTTTAAAAATAGTGTCATGATACCTCTCCCCTGCCGCTCTTTTGGAGCTGGGATTTCCATGAAATTTTCACTCCTTGTTCATGAATAGTTGTGGCATCACTTTCCAAGAAGAGCGACATGAATTTCGCATTTCGTCACGTCGAATTGGAAAAGAGCGTATGCGCAGGGATTTCTCTGAAAACATCTTGGAAGATTTTAAAGAAAAAATGGCCATTTGCAGTTCTTAGTGTGACATTACAAGTTGCATGGAAAAATATTCCTGTTAGTACTTGTTAACCCTCTACAAGCTGCCAGACATCAATATTTTGGATACATTTGAGATAAAATGGACCATTTTCAAATAGACACAGCACTCAGTGGGTATGTGTGAAACAAACATAACTCCTTTTGTGGGTCATTAACTTGTCGGACGACGATATTGATATTAACCCACTCCACCGTTAATGATGGTTTTTACCTAAACAATTTTTTTATCAACTGAGTCATTTGAGACGAACGAAATGGTTTGACGCGCCGAAGGCGCGCAGGGACGATTTGGAGGACAAGCCCCTTTCAACCCTCGTTAGCTGTTTGTTGTTGTTGTAGGATGTCAAGGCGCGGTGGAGGAGGAAAAGGAAGGAGGGAGGTGGCTTAACCCCGTCTAGGCTTCTTCCGGCTCTTGTTCTTGGAGGTGGTTGAGATTGTGATGTGGAAGTCGACGATGTTGAGTTTAGTGTTGAGTTTGGTGAATGGATTGCGTCTAATTCCTTTTTGAGATCTGCTTTGGATTGTTCCCTGAACTCGTGGGTTTCGGAGGCGATTCGGGTTCCCATCTCAACTGCCCGCCTTCCCATCTCTATTATTCTCCTTAATTCTTCGGCGGTGACTGCAGACTTAGGTGGCTGTGTTGCTGAGATTGACACACCCGGGCTGTCCAGTAGAGAAGGAAGTGGGGAGTGAGGGGTGGGAGGTGGTGAAAAGGCAACCTCCGGTTCCTCCTCAGTCTCCACCAGACGTTCCTCATCCAACAGAACCGGCTCAGGAGCTGGCAGTTGGTTGGGTGTACTAGTGGGACTAGGAGGGGAACTGGCAGCTGCCTCCAGGACCTCCATCCTCTCGCTCACCTCTTTCTTCCTATTCCGGAAGGCCTCCAGGCGCCTGGAATCCCGGCGCTTGGTGGACGGACTCTTCTTCTTCTTGCTCTTCTTCTTTACAGGGCCAGGTCCAGGCTTCTTCGGGTGAGGACCAGTGTGAGAGGGGTTCCTCTCACAAAAGGTGCTACCTCTCCCCGAAGAAGGTGTGGTGGTGTTGTGCTCTTCAATGACGAACTCCAAGTTCAGATGGACTCTCTTGCCTGTCTCCCGGACAGTCCAGGTGACAGGGCAAGAGATGCCCAGAGCTGCTATTGTTCTCTTCAGTCGCGCTGGTAGTTCCAGTGTTTCCATAATTATGGTGTTAATTAGGATCGAGCCAAGTCATTTGAGACTACTATACTCACCTTTCTCATAACATCAATGAAGGAACTTCAGTGAGACAGTTAAAAACAATTCATCAGACACTGTGGGGTCATGAAGAATCATGGAATCTCATCGGGAAAAGCCATGATTCTCCAGAATCATAAAGTCTAGTTGACTTTGTAGCTTTGAAACTCCAGCAATAAACATTTTTAAACTAACCTGGCTGATAGGGCTGATACCTCACTTTTATCGCATCTTTTCTTGGAAAAAAACTTTGTTTCAAATCGCATCGATCCATTTGTTCGTAAATCCCATTGTTTTAAAAAAAAAATGCAGAATGTCTCAAATGAAACGATAATTTAACGCCAAATGGAGTCGATCCACTTGTAAATTAAAGTCTCCTCTACTTCTGTTTATATAATAATCAGGGGTATTCTTTCAGAAAACCGTTACTTTTGATGATGTACCCAGTAACTGTGATCGAACAGAACAATACTCAATATAAAATAATCGGATCATGTTGTGGAACAAATCATTTATTGAAGTTGAGCAGCTGAATAACTTTTCAAAGTTCGAAACTTGAAATTTTTATGAATGGTCACTGGTCATCAGGCCTGGCAATCTCGAAAATCAAGGAGTGCAAAACAGTTGCCTTCCTCAGATTGCTTGGAGTGCAATTGCACCTGAAATTTCCAATGCAAAAACTTGTATGCTATTTTGGTTTTATTCACTTCAAGGTATTAATATTGTGACCAAAAAATTGTACTACATTTAGCTGCATATGAAAAATTTTTGGCACACACATCTTCTCATTATTCAAAATGTTACATTCAATTCTTATGTGACTCTTCTACACTCAAAATGTATCGAAATGCAACACAGAATGGGTCATGAATTATTGCGAATCAGTGCAACATGGACAAATCGTCCCCTGAGTTCCAATGTGATCTCTGTGCCTACTGGCCATTGGAACTCAGGAGACAAAATGATAATAGATTTTAAAGGCAGTCCCAAACAAGTCTGGAATTCCTGAAAATCAAGGGGTGCAAAAAATTGGCCTCCTCAATTTTTTGTAGGTGTGCAGTAGGCGTGCAGCACTCCTAAAGAATGCCAGGCCTGGGTCATAATGCACAATAAGTTGAAATGAACAGTTGTTGTGGTAACAGTGCTACAAACACTGTTTTTTGTTTTTTTTTTAAATCATTGATTTAAATCATAATTTAAATCATTAATTTAAATCGATTGATTTAAATCCGCCAACCCTGCTCTTTGTCCCCAATACATGTACATGCAGCATACAAATACCTTGTGATTGTGAAGAAAACTACTTCTACATTTGATACTGAATTGAAATGTGCATACATGTACCTTGGAATAATTTTCAAGGCAGACTTACATGTTGGCAATATACATGTGAGGGCCCGGTAGTTCAGTAGGTAGAGGTGCAGGCTGTAAGCTGAGAGGTCCTCGATTCGATTCCCACCTGCGGCAAACACGTTGTGTCCACTTCACCCCCATTGTCCACGTGGGGGCAATCTGGCATTGTGTACTAAGTGTTATAGCCCCCATATTATATTGAGATTGATATATCCTTAGTTGATAATTATATGAGATAGATATTTTTTACTTCTGCATTTTCTGACTGGTCAGACTCATTTGCACTGAGTGACCTTTGTTTGCATCTTTGTTACATAGCTGTTGATTGTTTAAGTAGGTCAAGGAACTTGTTTACTTGAACTATAACAGAATCACCTAGAAACTGTTAGAACTTTGTAGAATTTTTATCTTCTGGAACATTCTATCTGGTTACTATATAAAGGTTTGTCAACAGAATTCAAAAACTCATTTTTAGAAAGCCATTTCAGAAAGACTCACTTCAGTTGTTTCCATTGGAGATTATTATTGTTTCAGAACAGTGCATTTGTTATAGAAGCAGTGCTTCTTTGTGATTTTGGAAGATTGATTCCAAAAGAGAATTTTGAAGAGAATCTATTCATCTTGGAAAAGAGAATTTATACTTTCTGTGAAACAGAATAATATTATTTTGTGAAAAGCCAGGATTCTACTGGATTATTTGGAAATTACCTGTGGCACCAATGCCTCTTGGATTTTTACTCCATTTGAATTTTGCAGAGCATTTTATTATATTTTATTGGAGACTGCTGAAATTTCTAAGTGAAAATTTTATTACAAATCTACGGGATACCGTTTCTGAAGACACATTCTTGGATTTAATACTACCAGCTGGTAACTTTCTTCACAAGATTCCTCACCACTGGATTACTGGATTCTGTCAAACTGTACTTTGGACTAATTCAGTAATTGATAAGTACCACTGGTTTTATTTTCTGTAAACCAATTAGTGTAAAAGATCTTTGTATGTTTTTTTTTTATATTAATTTTTTTAAAATTAAATTTCAGAATAGTTAAATTCATAGTTATTGTTGCTGATTCTCAGATTTCTTTCTGTTACCAATATCAATAATATTTCCATACTGTAACATAAGGCATACTGCACATCGATGGTGCACCTGTCTTCAACCAATGCTAACCTGGCTTGTGTGAAGTTGGTATGTTGGGGAGCTGACAATTGATTGCCGTTGCTCAGTGGTACTCTCTGGGTACTCTGGCCTCCTCCACCTGTAAAACTGTCATGATTAGCCATTGTGCTGAAATGTGAGACCTTAAACACCAATAAAGAAATAAAAATACATGTACAGTTTGTTATTCTTCATAGGTTTTTTTCAAAGTTCACCCCGTGGGAACCCTGGTTTGTTTGTTTGTTTGTTGGTGGTTAACGTCACATATTTATGCACCATGGCTAATCGTGACATAACATGGAGATGAAGTCAAGTTTAGTCAATCGTTGATCTACATGTTGCCCATTTTAGAGGACTTTCACCCCAAGCATTGGTGACTGGGTCCTATTTTACTTGTAAAGCGGAACTGGTTTACCACAGTAAACGAGTGCTGCTTACTTCCTGGGGTTCCCACAGGGATGGGAACCCTGGTAAGTGAAGCTGTGCTTGTTTACTGTGGTAAACAAGCTCTGGTTTACTGGTAATATAGGATCCACTCACCAATGCTTGGGGTGTGAGGTGGAAGTCCTCTAAAATGGGCAACATGGGAATAAACGATTCACTAAACTTGACTTAACCCTTTACCCAACACAGACGATTTCAAAATTTATTATTTTAAATATCATTTTTTTAATTTTTTTTTAAAATTTCAACAAAACCATATCATGTGACCCCTCTTTCGAACGAACTCCTCGAGGCTCATGATATGGTTTTGTTGAAATTTTTCGAAACATAATATTTTTTCAACTGCAGAATTTGCATATTTGGTGGGCAGATGCGGTTGATTCTTTGGGTAAAGGGTTAATCTCCATGTTGCGATCAGAATTGGTCATTGTGCAGAAATATATGACCTTAAACTCCAATAAATAAATTTTCAAAGTTCTGTATTCTATTCTTCATTATTTCTCTTTTTCAATCCTTACTACTCGGTTCTTCTTGTTCCAAGTTAATTTTCTGTGGTTACACATGTACATGAACTTTAAAACTCCTATTTCTTAGCAATAATATTATTGCACATCTTCCTCATCATTCTGTCAGGATAGATTTATACTTGATTCTGAATCCATTGCCATGTTTTACATTGCATTGCACCTTCTTTCTTATAAAGTCGTGCATGCATTTTGCTCAGACATGCTAACCCTCCCGGATTGCCTGGGAAGTGCCCCAGTTCCCAGCGTCCCAGAAAAAGATATGCTTTTCAGAAAATCCTAGAAAATATAGGTCAAAACATTTGGCAGTTTTAAAATGATTTAAGGGTTGATTTGCGATCAGTTTCAAAAGATTTATAATAGTCTTGGCATTACCCTGTTCGAAAATCAATAAAATGATTGTAAAATTCATAATGAAAAGTAAAAAACAAATATCTTTGTACCTTTTTAAAGAGCACATAATTAGTATCGATCAGCTGTTTTCATAATTTGTGGTGACCCAGTTTCAAACACCTGATCACCCTCAACCCACCACCACCACCCCTCACCCCCCCCCCCTTCATCAGATGTTTGTTTTGTAAAAAAAGTTTTTTTTTCAGCACAGAATTCCTCTTTAAGAGCATTCATTTATTTTTTTCCTGTATTTGAATAAGGGTGCCCAAGATTTGCTTGACAAACTGCAGCAAAGTGTTTGAACATTGAAAAAAGAACGTAAATCACAACTCAGTTGATGGGTGCCGCCATTGTTAACTTTGAATTCTGTGAGATACTGGGGTAGATCTTGAAATTTTTATTCTTCACATACTGGGGTAGATCTTGAAATTTTTATTCTTCACATTGAATTAAAATATTGTTTAACCCTTTACCTAACATGACTATCAAATGACATTTGCTTGTGTTATTCTCATGTAACTACAGATTTTCATAAACTGTTCTATAGGTGAAATAAGTGTTAGTAAACAACTCCTGGGGTGAAAGTCCTATGAAGTTGGCAGCACACTGTACTATGAATATCACAAATGTGGATAGAGAATTTTGATTGGATCGTGTCACAGTTGTGATCCAGTCAAAATTATCATTCTGCTTTTCTCCCCAAAGCACTGAGATGATTTACACCTGCCAGAAAATTGAATGCGAAATGCCATTTTTGTTTGTTTTTTTGTAAATTGGTCCTGATTTCGGAATTTTTATTCATCAAGTCTTGACATAATTATGTGGAAGCGTGTTCCAATCCAAATACAATTGGATCAAGAAAAATACTACTTTTGCGTGACCACAGTACTGTATGTTAAATGCTTGCATGCTGCTGACAGATATTCATGCCCAAGACAGGATTTCTTTTGCCACTGGAATAAGTAGAATTTGGGCACATTTAATCAAATTTCCCACTTGTAAAAGGCATAGATTTTTTCACTGATGATTTCTTGTTTTAAATTTAGTTGATTTTTCATCAAATCTAGTTATGGCTGCTATACAGCAGTTCAATATATGATCCAGAGGTGAGGTGGAGACTTCAATACACCATCTCAGAAACCCATGTCGGGGTAATATCCAAGTTATCTTAAAATATTCGTCCCTTTCTTTACTTGTTCGCATATACATTGTATTTTTTCAATCGTTCAGCATCTATGAATTAAATTCATGACCTCCAGTGCTGGAAATAAACAAAATTGACAGGTGCAGTTTTAAGCTCCCGCGAAATCAGAGACGAGAGTAATTGGCACCCGTAAAATGTTAGTACATGAATTTTCGAGGGAATACTGTCACCAAACACCAGAAACCTTAACCCCTTGAACCTCATCAGCTACTTTGCCAGCCAGGAGCATGATACGACCTCTTCATTAAATAGGATGGTTGTTCAGTAAATGTGTGAGGGTAGACCAAGCAGTATTTTCAACATGCAGCCCCGAGGCTGCATGTTGAAAATATTGACTGGTGTACCCCAAATAATGAATATTGACTCTTTTAATTGCTGCCATTGAAATGGCATGGCAGATACCACTAGTGATCAACGGGTTAAATGTATAAGGAATTGTTGAATTATGACAGTAACTTGCCACATGCCACAGTGTGCTGCTTTCTCAAAACAACACACATTTCTATGTCCTCACAGTATATTAGTGCTCCTCAATATTTTACAACGAGTGCATTTTTTAGCTTCCGTAAAATAGAAATCATGGGTGCTGACGTGAGCAATTGCACTCGCACCCGTCTCATTTCCAGGACTGGACCTCATGGTATGACTCAATCCCCATTCTGTGTTCCATTTGAGGTATAAGAGCCAAAGTGTATAGTCGTAGTGTTTCAGCTGCATGTTCTTTGTTTTATTTTCCAGGTTGAATGCAAGGTAGGCCTGAATAAAAATATCATCATTGCAAAAAATGATCTAGTTTAATTTATTTCATTGAGTTGGGGATTTATTTATCATTTCATTACTGTTATCAAAATGGAGGCATCAACTTGTGCAGTCGTTTTTTGATAAGTGCAGGTAAAAAGCGTTCCTTTTCAGAATGTGATTGCACATATGGTTGCTACCGTCAATACAGATTTGTATTTTATAGACGTTTTTACTTGTATTAGAGGAAATACGTTCTTGTATTCACTATTTCAGTTATACATGTTCTTGTATTCTGGGTGTAAATTTGACACTTAAATGTCAAGCTCTCAGGCTACCAGTCTAATTCTGTAAGGAATTTGATGCTGATATAGGCTGTTTGTTTACTCACTTTTTGTGGAGATTGCACTCTGACTACCATTAACTGGTTGAGGGCTAGATTATGTTTGGTGGTCAAAATTTGTTATTCAGAATGTGTTTTATTACAAATTATTGGAGAGTGCCCAGATGCACTCTCCAGTAATTTGTAATAGAACAAATTTATATAAACAAAATTTATACCATGCTCGCCAATGTTACTACCTGTGAAAAGCCAGTATGTTAAATTTTAGCTTTTAACCCCACTACCGGTTTAAAAAAATTTACAGCTATAGTCGGAAGGTCATCCAACTTGACCTTTGGCATGACGCAATTTGCCAACTTCGATACATTCACACTTCGCGATATGTTTCATTCAAACATACATTTTTCGGTACTATCTACTATGTGTAAATGACTCATTAAGTTTAAAATACCTACAATTGAATATTTAAAATAAATTTTAAGAATTGTTAATAATAATTTGATTGAAAAAGCCAGGAAAATTCAATCAACTTTGACGATGTGTCTAGCTGTCAATCAAGCATTCACGTACAGCCGGAAGTACTGCCCACCGGCGCAGATGTAAACAAAACAAACCTGTGTGTTTGCGGTAGAAAGTGTCGTGTTTTCTCCATTTTAAGTGACAAAGTCGATTATTAATTAATAGCATGGTATAAATAAAATAAATAAGTACTAGGGCCGGTAATCAGATTTAAACCACTAGTAGAATAAGGGTTTTAACCACTCGGCAAGCCGAGTGGTTAAAACCCTTATTCTACTAGTGGTTTAAATCTGATTACCGGCCCTAGTACCTATTTATTCTATATATTATTTGTGATTGACTGAATATGAAACATGAAGATGGAGAATGTTAACTTTGCTCTGGTTCCCTCATTTTCTTGAAAGCCCTGATAGTGGCTTTTAGCACTTAACCATTTAATGTAATGTGATGTTCCTTCACACATTCCAGTCAATAAGTATTTAATTCACTTTCAAGCCATCATGATATTTACACATTTAGTGGAACTACATGGCGTAATGAAAAAAAGAAACGTCAACTGCAGTCAGTTTTAATTTATAATACTAATGTCATTAAAAATTCAGTGAAATCAAGTCTTCATCGAGTAACATTTCACAGAAAATGAATGTTTATGATATTTTTTTAGATTCAATCATCTGGAACATGTCTCTTGGTCGGAAAAGCGAGCCCTACAGTTAAAACTACAAGTCCTGTCATGAAATGCGCACAAATAGCACATTTATCTGCGCTTTAATCTACGCGTTATGACCATAGTAAGGATATCAAATACTGTACGTTGGCAGAAACATTGCCTGTGTTTTCTATGAGTAACTAGGTGAGCCTGCTGTGCTTTAGATGCCATTCGATACGGCAATAATTGCACGCAATTGCTACGTGCAATTAAGCCTAGATAAGTGCACAGTTTGTGGCAGGACTTCTAGTTTTAACTGTAGGTGAACTTTTCAGACCCTCTAAATTATTCTATATGAGTGAATCTTAACACAGGTTATGAACTATTCAATGGCTAGACTGGTTCCAGGCCATAAGCATGTCAAATTCCTTTGGGGATTCAGGACTTATATTTCGTCTAAATTTGTGAGAATCCATTTGGATTCTCATGAAAATGGTTGCGAGAATCCATACCTACTATGAGTGTCCCAGGATCCCATGATGCCCCAATGGTTCAACCATTGTTGTATACTGATAACACATGTTAACCTTTTACCCAACACACCTTTTTAATTTTTAAAACTAAATTTGATAATTTTTAAACAATAAATAATAAATAAATGATAAAATAATTAAACGAACAATATTTACCAATAAAATCTTACAAATATGATTGTCGTTGGAACCGGCTCAATGAGCCGGTTCCAATGACAGCCATATTTGTGCAATTTTATTGACAATGTGTCAGGATATTTCAGGTCATGTTAGCCTTCTATTGGTTAATTTGTTGCCGCTGTGTTAGATAAAGGGTTAAATTGACACAATTCTTTTCACGCGAATCCTAGCAGAGATGCAGCGAGAATCTACATGGATTCTCGTCGGTTTGATTGCGCGAATCTTTGTGCAAATCGATTCTCGGATCCTCGTCGAAATATAAGCCCTGGGGATTAGACTGGTGGCCAGAGAGTGTTTGTACTGAATTCTTCTTCTTATAGTCTGTGCAGCTTTTCTTTTTTTTGCCACTTAATGGATTTTGTTTTTTTTCATTGTAGGTTATGGAGATCTTTCATTCAACATTATGGCATATGTTGCCGCTGCATTGAGTAATATGACAATGACTTTTTACCTATTACTTGTTCAGCAGTTCGGAGAGAGGAAACCAGGCATTGTTGAAACTTTACAGCTCAATAGTTACAACACATTTCCGTTATTTTTGTTATTACTGTGCTTCAATGGTGAACTGATGAATCTTAAAAATTACCCATATGCATATACTATTTCATTTGTATGTATATTTATTTTGACAATAAGTATGGGCTGTTTATTGAACTACTCATTATTTTTGTGTACTTGTTATACCTCTGCATTGACTACCAGTGTTGTTGGTGGCCTCAAAGCACTTGCACAGACGGGAATCGGGCTTGTGACATTTGGTGGTGTTAGTTACAATTTCTCAACCTTCCTAGGAATTTCGATGAATTTGGTGGGTGGTTTGTGTTATGTCTATGTAAAATACACAGAGGGAAAGGCTCAAGGTGAAAAACTGAGTAGAGCTGATGATAAACTTGATATCATTGTTGAATCTTCAGCTACATGTAATGGGAGTTTGAAGTCAACACATTGATGGCCATTTAAAATTACTTGCACTGCTTCAAAAACTGCATTCATACTGAAAGATCATTCTTCATGCTTGTAGGCATAGGACAGGTGTGTAATAGTTCTGGGTGATATTAACCAAATAAAAATAATTGTGGCTTTGGGGAAGAAGATTGTGACAAATATAATCATGATATTGTTTTGTTGTCAGAGTTGTGTTTATTCTGGTAAATAATATTAATGCAATTTGGTGTATTGAGTACAATCAACCCTGCTGCATTAACCAGAAATATACTGAGCACATGTAATTTCTGTCTCAATTTAATAATAACTTTGATTTAAAAATGTGTGTTGTGATTTTTCACCTGTGCAGGGTCTACAAATAAATAGGCACGGGACGTATCAGAATGTAAAGTTTAGTTTCAGTTTTTTATCTCCCTTGATGTGTTTCTCCAATGTTAACTGGAATGCAGTCAACATTGGAGAGACACATCAGAGGAGCTAATTGATTTAAACATTGAACTTTACATATTGAAAATGTGTCCATGACAACCATGCAACTTGCTTGTTGCATAATACTCATCTGCTTTTGGGAGAAAAAAATCATCCCTGATGGGTATTTAGGTGGGACGGGTAAATCTCCCCTTCGGGGCTAGATATTTGAGCTAGACACTCGGCAAGCCTCGTGCCTGGCTCAAATATCTTGCCCCTCGGGTGAGATTTCCCCATCCCACCCAGATACCCATTGAGGATAATAAAAATCCTGGGGGTCAGATTTTTGGGCCCGACACAAGTCTTGCCGAGTGTCCTGTCCAGAAATCTGTTCACGGAGGTGAGATTTTTCAACCTCACACATCAGATCATGATGGATCATTTTTCTCCCACTCCCAACACCTTGTTTTTATCCTCCAAACGAGCAAGCCTATATACAACAATTTTATAGCTTCTAAACTGTTGTTCTGATCTAAAAATGATGTGCTAATCCACATTATTATTCTTTGGAGGAGTATATAACACAAAAAACAACCATGGTCCGAACTTGTAGGGTTAATGTGTTTGTAACTGTCAAAAATACTTACATCTTTCATCAAGAATGCAAGTTTCAGGAAATGTGCAGAGTGATTGCATCTATGTCAAGAATTGTTGACTTTCCACTAAATTGTAACAAAACTGCATATAAACAATTATTTCATCTACAGCTGAGAAAATGCAAGTTTGCGCACACAGCATAAAGCCACTAAACTTAAAGTGGCTCTCAACACTTTTCAATAGAACCATGATGATGGCTTCCCACACGAAGCCAGTTAATAAACGTGATGTCAGAAATCCTTGTGGTGTTGTAACATTTTGAGTAAGTGAGTTTCAGAAGGAGAATTGCATTTATCTTCTCTGTTTTTCAAGACGTAATAAATTACACATGTGATAAGAAGAATCTCAATTTCGTCATGATTTTTCTGAATCTTCTTCACTAAAGCGATCTGAGCTTCTGTAACCCTTGGCTCAGATCAATCTTCGTGAACTTGGCTAAAAAATTTCTTATCTAATCTATTTTTGAACATTTCAGTGTAACGATTTATTTACTGTGATAAGGGAATGCAGTGGCTCAGTGGTTATGGCATTGGACTTGAAAACCAAAAGGTTCACAGTTCGATTCCCACAAGGGCTGACTGCATCGTGTCCTCAGGCAAGGCACTTCCGATTGTCCAAGTGGGGCAGGGTGGCACAATGTGACCTCTCACTAATATGAGAGTTAGTTCATTGAGGAGTTGGGCAGTTTCTTGCCATTGATTGGTGGTTCTTACTGGGTAATCTAGCTTCCTCCACCCATAAAACAGTCTGACATGGGATGACCCTGGCTGTCAAAATTTTTGTTAAACCCCAATAAAAATTTTTTACTGTAATGACATAAATTTGCTTGTTCTATATATATTGTGCTTTATTAATTTAAGATCAAATTATGGTTTATTCATTTATGTTAATTGAATATAGAGCTGGTCGGTTTAACTGAACTAAAACCAAAACTCAGTTTTTAAGAGGAAACTGAAACCAAAAGGAGATTAACCCTTTACCCAACAGAATGGCCAAAACTGGCCAGCGCTATTCACAAAAATCGCCAATTAATTTTCATTATTTTTTTCATTTATTGTCTCAAAAACATAGGTCATGGCCCCTCTTTGGAACAAGCTCATTGAGCTCATTCCAAAGAGGGTCACAACCTATGTTTTTGAGACAAAAAATGAAAAAAATGAGTTATTCAAGAATTTTGTTTGCATGTGTCGTCTGCTTTTCATGTTAGGTAAAGGGTTAAAAACCGTATATTTTTGGTTTTGCTTAACTTATGAATATTCAGATTTAGCACGTCATAGATTTTGTAGAATCAACAAAATGTCAGCTAAAAGCATAGTAGCATATATCAGTATTTTGTAAGAAGTAATGATAGAAGTGCCAATTATGCAATAAGTCAGTCGTCACCCAATGCTGAAATACCTCCAATCTATGTCGCCACATACAGAATCATAATGCCGAAGTGTACAAAAGTCTTCTTGAAAAAAACAAAAACAGACTGTGACATCTGCAAGTGACCTGGTGTCATGGTAAGAGAAAAGTATCAATTCACTTACTGTTCTGTTAGTGTTGTGAAATTGCAGGGAAAGGGTTCAATTAATATTGATAAAAACTTAGCTGCACATACCTATCATACAAAATGTCAGTCGAAAATTTGAAAAAATGAAAACTAAAAATCCAAAATACGTTTATAGTTGCAAAACACGCGTAGCTGTGTTTTGTTTTTTTCGAGGTAATGGGAATTTTCAGAATTCAGTGAATACTCCATGATAATGATAACTCGATGCAAACCGAAAGGAAGAATGGACCTGGAAATCAGGTCAGGTGTCCATCTTGGCGATAATTTGCATAACCTGTATGCTGCTTTGTAATTCAATGATTCTGGAATTTTGAGTAAGCTCCTTTTTAGTATAAATGTCAACTTGTCAAGTCAGCTTATGAAATGGGTATCTGATTTTCTGAAAGTAAAAAATGGCGTGTTCTGAAGTTCTCAAATTCTTGATTCTGGGCAGCTGCTTTCTGAAATTCTGGCCCTCTTCACTTATTTTCATGTCTGGCAGTATGTCAGTGGCATGAATGAAAATGAATTTGACACGACAGTCGAATCATTAATTATCCGTCTCAAATGGCGCCTTTGCGACTAAATGTTTTAAACCCCTCCCAATTACACCCCCGACTCCTGTATCTATGCCCTTAGGGTTGAATTTATTTATTGGGGTTTAATGACACTTTAACAGCCAAGGTCATATCATGTCAGTGACAGTTTTACGGGTGGAGGAAGCTGTGGTACCCAGAGAGAACCACCGAGCAATGACGAGCAGCTGCTGACGAGCAGCTACCAGCTCTCCAACATTGTAACTGAATTTGCACTGCGGCACAGACAGGGTTTGATTGGTTGAAGACATGTGCACCATCGACGTGCAGTACGCCTTAGTACACAGCATCATCGTGTCCCCATGTAGGCAATCGGGGTCGAGTGCCTTGTCTAAGGACACAACACAGGAACGCGAATCAGTCGCTGACTTGGTCACTCATCCATCTACTAACTGAGCTTGACATTGCTTAACGTAGGTGATCTGATGAGAACCGGTTACCGTGATGCCACCATGCCCCCTTGGGGTTGAATGACTTTTTATGAAAGCAGATTGCAGATGAAATTTTTTGTTCAGCAAAATTTACAGGAAACAATCGTAATACAGTTTTATTTCATTTCTAGTTCACTTGTTTGTTATTTAACATGTTCTAGTACTATCCTGTCCTAGTTTAATGCATAAGATATGGAAAATATGCATTTTGTCACAAAAACCGAAACCAAAAACCAATTTTTTTTTCCAAAACTGAACCGACTGAAGGAAAATTTCAAAACCGACCAGTTCAAACTGAATAACCACATTGCCACTGAGAAATATTTCCTTCTCAGTAATAGTAACTATAATTTTGTCAATTATTATGATAAATCAAATATTTAGTCTTCACAATTATGATAAATCAAATATTTAATCTTCACAATTACATAATTTTTTGAAAAATGTTTCTTTTTCTATTCAATTTATAAATTCTGTGGGCAGATGTGGCTGATTCATTAAATAAAGGGGTTCATTGGATATTTATCAACTGAATAACCCTGGTATTTGCTTGTAACTTCCAAATGCCAAACCATTTACCATACCTTTAGTACAATTTGACCTGTTACATGTAAAATCCAACTTGATAAAAAAAAAACGTGATGTATCAAATAATTACTCGAGTAACAAGTGAAATTTCTATGTTTAGAGATCTCATTGGTTTCAGTTCATCAATATAAGCATTTCAGGCTAAAGAAAAGTAACCTTTTGATTCTCAGGCACCGGCACATTTGTTTTTTTGGCCTGCGTTCATCATTTTTATTTCGGAGGCAAAATTCAAAATGTACAAAACAATCACATATGTGATTTTAGCGGTATCACATCGCGATTTGCAATGCATTATGTTTTGCACACTCATACAGTATTATTATTCTCTTAGCGAAATGTGACACGATTCTCATATGTATACAAAATAAATATTTAACTGGTTGAGGACTAGATTATTTTTGGTAGTCTGAATTTGTTCATTAAAAATTGTTCTATTATATATTATTGGAGAGTGTAATTTGTCATACAAGTAATTTATATAAACAAACTATTATTGACATTTAACTAAATACAAAACGTGGGTAAGGAAAATGTTACTTTTGTATTGGAACCTCATGTTTAGCTTAACTGGACAAAGTCAAGATAAACTATTGCCATTATGCATGCGGAAGTCTGTTATTCTGAGAGTCTGTTCACATTTTCCTTTAGCACAGGCTACACTCCGCAGTTCTTGTCTGATCGTCACGAAATTTCATATGCAAGTTTTAGGTCATGTCTAGATGAGAACGCCCCCTTTTGGTCACGATCGGTCAACTGTGATGGCTGCCCGAGCCCAAAACCCAAAAACCTGTAGCACAGTCTACAGGTCGTATTTATGAAGAGATTTCATGGTAACTTGGTAGGATGGCTCTGTATGTTGTCTAGATGAGAACTTCCCCATTTGGTCGCGATCTGTCAAACGTGACGACTGCCAGAGCCCAAAACCCAAAAACCTTTAGCACAGTCTACAGGTTGTATTTATGGAGGGATTTCATTGCAACGTGGTAGGTCGACTCCATATAATGTCTAGATGAGAACGTCCCCTTTTGGTGGCGATTGGTCAGCTGTGACGGTTACAGGGCCCGAAGCCCGAAAACCTTTAGCACAGTCTACAGGTCATATTTGTGAAGGGATTTCATTGTAACTTGGTAGGATGACTCCAGATAATGTCTAGATGAGAATGACCCCCCTTTTTTGGTCGTGATCATTCAGCCGTGACAGCCGCCCGAGCCCAAAACCTTTAGCACAGTCTACAGGTCGTATTTAGGGAGGGATTTCATTGTACCTTGGTAGGATGACTCCATTTAATGTCTAGATGAGAACATCCTCTTTTGGTCGTGATCATTCAACCATAACGGCTGCCCGAGTCCAAAACCCAAAAAACTTTTAGCACAGACTAAAGATCGTATTTATAAAGAGATTTCATTGTAACTTGGTAGGATGACTCAGTATAATGTCTAGATGAGGACGTCCCCTTTTGTTTGTGATTGGTCAACAGTGATGGCTACACAGGCCCGAAGCCAGAAAACCTTTAGCACAGTCTACAGGCCGTATTTATGAAGGGATTTCATTGTAACTTGATAGAATGACTTGTTTTGGAATAATTTCACTGTAACTTGGTAACTTTCGTTGACATACATTTAACTGTGAGGGCTACATACATTAACTGTGAGGGCCATATTAACCCACCCCTCAATTCTTTAGTACAGTCTACACCTCATATTATTTTTATTGAAAACATAGCATACACGGAATAGAAATTAACATATTCCCAATTATCACAATTCTTGTCTTATTTCATAATCCTTTCATAAACATTCAACATTATTCTTTTCATCAAACACAACACACAGACAAGTTAAGCTACAGTGTCATTGACATATTCATTTTGAAAGACCTGATTGTGGCTTCTAGCACTGAATCAGTTAGAAAACTCTTTATTGTTTTTGATCTCCATTTTAGTTGTTCTATATTGATTTTGTGTTGTGTGATCGCTGTTATCAAAAAAAAAAAAACTATCGGCGAAATCAACATGGAAGATTTAGTATTTAATTGTAGACTCTCACAATTGGATTTTAGGCATTGCTGACCATTCCATCGGGAATAAAAAATAAAAATAAAAACAGCCCTCCCTGATTTGTTTTAAAAACAAATGCCTGAGAATCAATTATTTCATTTTGTTTGGCCTAATTGATTTTATCTTGTTTGATCGAGAGCTCTTGGAGTTAGAATAAATGCCAAATTTTTTACTAGAATATAGTAAAATGATCAAATAGGATAAATGCCAAAATTTTTTCTAGTAAAATGATCAAATAGAATAAATGTCAAATTTATTACTAGAATTTAGTAAAATGATCAAATAGAATAAATGTCAAATTTATTACCAGAGTGCAGTAAAATGATCAAATAGAATAAATGTCAAATTTATTACCAGAATGCAGTAAAATGATCAAATAGAATAAATGTCAAATTTATTACTAGAATTTAGTAAAATGATCAAATAGAATAAATGTCAAATTTATTACCAGAATGCAGTAAAATGATCAAATAGAATAAATGTCAAATTTTTTACCAGAATGCAGTAAAATGATCAAATAGAATAAATGTCAAATTTATTACCAGAATGCAGTAAAATGATCAAATACAATAAATGTCAAATTTATTACTAGAATTTAGTAAAATGATCAAATAGAATAAATGTCAAATTTATTACCAGAATGCAGTAAAATGATCAAATAGAATAAATGTCAAATTTATTACTAGAATTTAGTAAAATGATCAAATAGAATAAATGTCAAATTTATTACTAGAATTTAGTAAAATGATCAAATAGAATAAATGTCAAATTTATTACTAGAATTTAGTAAAATGATCAAATAGAATAAATGTCAAATTTATTACTAGAATTTAGTAAAATGATCAAATAGAATAAATGTCAAATTTATTACTAGAATATAGCAAAATGATCAAATAGAAATATTTTTATACTGGTAAAGTGGCTATTCAATTTACCCCTCTTGACTACCTTTAATTGTTTGTCATATTGCAGTTTAAACTATTACTTAATAAGTCAAGGACAAAAAAAAGTACTTTTGATTCTCAGAGACTGCCACATTGATTTTTTTCATGTGTGTTGGTACATTTTATTGGCATTTTTCAAATATCACTGTTGGTTGTGTCACGAAAATAGGATGCATAAACGTGGAAAGTCGCAAATTCCTGTATCGTTTTCAACGGGATCTAGAGCTGAGAAGCATGAATCTATACAGAGTCAAAAAAAGAAAGTATAATAAACTTTGAGGAGCAGTTTTTCAGTATTATCAACATTAATCCCAAACAAATTATTGTAAATTAATATTTCGAGTCTAGCTGTATGAATTTTCATAATTTCATGTTCTTACTGTTGCCAGCGTCACGTCAGAATGTCGCAATTCAGACATGGGGTGAAATGAAAAGTTCACACATGCAGTCAATACCGTGTATGTCCACCGTTTGCCTCTTGGATGGCAAGACATAGATGGCGCATGGACCTGATACGTCTCTGGATGTCAACCTGTGGTATTGCGTTCCTTTCCTGCCTTAGAACATTACGTAAATCGCCTAACGTCTGAAGATCATGAAGTCGTACCCGATGGTCCAGTTGATCCCAAAGATGCTCGATTGGTGACTAATCTGGCGAAAGTGGGGGGCCAGGGACGTTCGATTCCCTGCTCAAAAAAGTCCCGACAGATAAGCGCCATGTGACATCGGGCATTGTCTTGCTGGAATAACTGCAAGCCAACGTTACCGTTGAACAATGGGACAACAACAGCGTTAAAAATTTTGTCCCTATATCGCTGACCATTCAGATTACCATCAATGAAGATCAACTGCGTTCGATGATGCAAGGAAATTCCTGCCAAAACCATTACACGACCCCCGCCGAAACTGTCGCATTCCCGCACACAAGCATCAGAAAACCATTCCCATCGTTGGCTATACACTCTTGCCCTACCATCAGCGCACTGTAGACAAAATTGTGATTCATCACCAAAAAGAACTGTGCTCCAACGTCCAGCGAACATGCTGACGTACCCATTCCATTCTGACGGTATGATGACGTTGGGTAAAGATTGGACCATGGTATGGACGCCTACTTCGGATGCTGCGTTCAGCGAGTCTGTTGCAGATAGTTTGTGCACTAATTCTATTGTTAGTTCTACCAGAAATAATTATTGCTGCTGTCCTCGTCGCCGGAAGGAAGCGATCCCGCAAGTGAGACGTCCTGATGTGTTGTCTTGTGCAGGTGTCGTAACTCTTGGTCGACCTGAACGCGGTTGGTCGGCAGTAGATCCAGTGATTCTATACCTTACAATGAGATGGTGAATAGTGGCCACAGTGATTCCGAACTCAGCAGCGAGCTCATCGGGAGGTATCCCAGCCTCATGCATACCAGTGGCACGCAATCTCTGATTTTCAGTTAACCTTGGCATTTTTTAAAATGTCT
The DNA here is from genome assembly GCA_031216915.1 of Pictodentalium vernedei. Taxonomy (NCBI): domain Eukaryota; kingdom Metazoa; phylum Mollusca; class Scaphopoda; order Dentaliida; family Dentaliidae; genus Pictodentalium; species Pictodentalium vernedei. The sequence continues at coordinate 804,066,441 of CM062297.1, forward strand.
GAAGACAAAAACTAGTGTGTTTTCTCAATAACGCAGGCTCTCTAGCACAACATAACACAAAGAAAATCGTCGGCCACCCATTCAATTTGATATTCTCGGGAAGCACATGCTATTTTGAAATCCGTAGCAAAATTGTATACTGTTCAGTGGACAACGACAACTTGTCATTAAACTCTTTGCACGACTTCTTGTCCACAAACATGCAACATTAGAACTATTATATTTTATACGTTATGCTATTTTTTCACATTTGTTTGTATTATACTTTCTTTTTTGACTCAGTATATACAGTGGGGGAGTCTGTGTCAGTAATGGTTTATCTTGTAAAATAACCATGAACAAACAGCAGATACAGTGGAATTGACTTTTGTTGAAAAGTTTGAGTAAAGAATTCCACAGTTTCCAAAAATCAGAAGTCATCAAATTAAATGAAACGAACATGTGCAGTTGTGTATATAAGCCTTCAAGTGAAATTTGTCACTGTTTAGGATAACAAATGAAAGTGTCAGTGACACTGTAGCTTAACTTGACTGTGTGTTATGTTTGATGAAAAGGATAATGTTCAATGTTTGTGAACGGATTATGAAATATGACAGGAATTGTGATAATTGAGAATATGTTAATTTCTGTTCCCTGTATGCTATGTTTTCAGAAAAAATAATTTGAGGTGTGGACTGTACTAAAGAATTTAGGGGTGAGTTAATGTGACCCTCACAGTTAATGTATGTCAACCAATGTTACCCAGTTGAGTCATCCTATCAAGTTACAATGAAATCCCTTCATGTATACGTCATGTAGACTGTGCTAAAGGTTTTTGGGCTTTGGGCCTGTGTATCCATCAGGGTTGACCCATCACAACCAAAAGGAGACGTACTTACCTCAACATTATTCTGAGTCATCCTACAAAGTTACAATGAAATCCCTTCATAAATACAACCTGTAGACTGTGCTGACAGTTTTCGGGCCCCTGTAGTCATCACAGTTGAACGATCGCGACCAAAAGGGCGTACTGCACTTCAGTGGTGCACGTCTTCAACTGCAGTAACCCTGTTCGATCGGAGCTCGAACAGAGTTAGAATGTTGGGGAGCTGACAGCTGATCGTCGACGCTCTGTGGTTCTCTCTCCGGGTACTCCGGTTTCCTTCACCTGTAAAACTGTCATGGTCATGATTTTGCATTGTCATAAAGTATGTGACCTTAAACAACAATAAATAAATAATAATAATAATAAAAATACTTGTAGCCCTGGTATCAAAAAAATCAATGATGCATGGATTTGCTCATCTGTAACTGATTGACAAGGTAAACAAGATTCTATTTTATTGCTTACTGCTTTATCTATTTCTGGGAACCAAACTTTTCCCTTAACCATTTGCCCAACGTAACGGCCAAAACCGGCCAGCGCTATTCACAAATGTCGTCATTTAATTTCGATTATTTTTTTATTTTTTGTCGCACAAAAAATCAAAAAATTTAGTTAAGAATTTTGTTTGCAAGTGTCGTCTGCTTTTCATGTTAGGTGAAGGGTTAAGTAAGATATTTTTGGTTCTCTTAATATCCTAGTGACCTTCATATGCAATATCTATCTCTCGCTGATGTAGACTCTGACCCAAAACTCCCGTGTGGGAACCCTGTGAAGTGAAGCAGTGCTTGTTTGCTTTGGTAAACCTGCTGTTTTACTGGCAAAATATACTACTCAAAGTTTGCTAAGCACCAAGTATATTCAACTACCTGTTTTACATTTTAGTTCAAATATTGTAATGAAAAATGTATATATTTTTTATTTAATTATATCTTTAATGATTTAAGTACAGAAATTAAGATTTTATTTGTGTTTGACATTATTTTTTAGCTTTTGAATACGATATCCATGGACAATGGATATTATTGGTAAAAGAGGAAATTTTTCAATTTGCCAAACAGTTGACAGAGCGAACTGGTATAGGTTCAATATCGAGTATGAGACCCATTACTGTTAATTACAGCTTGACAACGCCTTCTCATGCTCCCAATCAGGTTCCTAGTGGTTCTTTGTGGGATGTTTTTCCATTCTTCTACCAGCATGGCATCAAGCTCCTGGACACTTCTTGTCTGGACTGGACGGGCTGAAATTGCAAGCTGCAACTCATTCCAGACATGTTCGATTGGATTGAGGTCAGGGGATCTTACCGGCTATGCTCAATCCCCTCCCTCTGTCGGTACTCTCTGACAGCATGGGCAACATGAGGACAGGCATTATCGTCCATCAGAATGAATCTATCACCCACTGCACCTGCATACAATCTGACGTGGACCTCCAGGATCTCATCAATATACCGTTGTGCAGTCAATGTACCACGTTCAGGACACAGAGCTCTGTACGTCCATCCCTGCTGATGCCGCCCCAGACCATGATTGACCCTCTACTACAGCGGTCATGCTCAGCAATGTTGGCTACATGGAATCGCTGCCCTGGTCTTCTCCATACCCTAGAACGCCTATCTGTGTTGTCTATGCAGTACCTTGACTCATCTGTAAAAAGGACAGGTCGTCAGTCTTCCCTGGTCCATCCAACATGATCCATGGCTCATTCATATCGTGCCTGGCGGTGGTTCTGGGACAGCTGAATGCGGATACATGGTCTTCTCGATCGAAGATCACCTTCGTGCAACCTTGCCCGGATAGTCTGCGTCGAAACATTTACCTCGGATGCATTCTGAAGGTCACTGCGAATTTGGGTTGCTGTGTCAAAGCGAAATGATAAAAAAAAACGGTCTTCAGCTGCAGATGTTGCCCTGTCTCTACAACCACCATGTCGTCTGACTGGTGTGCCCTACTACTGAAATCTTGCCAAGGGTCTGGTGATCACCATACGGTGCACACAAAAGGCTTCACCAACCTGACGATGGGTAGCCTCTTGTTCCACCATCCCTACAGCCCACCACATTTCTGCTTCAGACAAATGTCTTCTTACATTTGCATTCGCCATATCAATCATTAAATCACAAGGGTTTGTGTTGAAATGAAGACTGAATACCCTACACATCTCATGTACATGTAGACAGTACACAAAAACATCATGGGAGGGGTACATGCTTTCCATGACTGTCACGAAAAGTCTGCCTGTCAAGAGAGCTAATGTAAACACTGGGGACCATCTCAATACATTCCTCAATCATATCCACCAAAAATATCGCAAATGTGTCACAAGAAAATTTCACAATGATGTGTCAAATATGTGGTGCTTAGCAAACTTTGAGTAGTATAGGACCCAGTCACCAGTTCTTGGGGTGGAAATCCCCTAAAATGGGCAACATAGGTATAAACGATTGACAGAACTTGACTGTATCTATATGTACACAAATATGTGACCTTAAACACCAAAAAATAAATAAATATGGAGGCAAAACTAAACAAGTTTGTATTAACAAAATACTTTCATGGCTCACAAAGAGTTTGTTTTTGATTTTTGAATATGGGGACATTTCCACATCAAGATAATTCCATTTATCAGCTTGAATACACTTTAGGACATTTTGTAACACTTTATAATGTTTGGATTCATTGCTTTTGGGATGGCATTCACAACAAGAAAACCTATGTACTCTTCCATTTGGTTTTCAGAATCGGTATTTGGTTCACTAAGTGGGTGACGTAAAAGGTATTCAGCAGGATTTTCTTTTTCCGTTTTATATTGTAAATTAAAGTCAGGACTTTTTAGGTGTAGAGACCAGCAAAGACCATAAAAATTGATGGAACTTTGATAGAATTCACTTTTTGGAAGATTCACAGTCCGAACATTTGATTGCAGGCATTAAAAAGTGTCCTAGTCATGTTCCGATCTTTTCTACAATAAGAATATCCAAAAAATTAACTGCTGTGGTCACATTTTTTATTGTCTCTGGTACGATTATTTAGAATATGCATGTCTGAATAGGAAATATTGTAAGATAAATTTATTATTACCATATGTGCATGTACCTGAATTAAGATGAAAGTTCAACCCTAGTCCCCAATGTAGGGAGCGCGGTGGCTCAGTGGTAGACTGTTGGACCTCTATGCTAGAGGTCCCAAGTTCAATCCCCATCCGGGATGACCTGTGTTGTGTCCTTGGGCAAGGCACTTTATCCCAGTTGCCTACATGGGGGCACGATGATGCTGTGTACTAAGGTGTACTGCACGTTGATGGTGCACGTCTTCAACTGCTGTAACCTTACTAGAGCGGAGCTTGAATAGAGTTAGAATGTTGAGGAGCTGACAGTAGCTCGTCAATGCTTGGTGGTTCTGTCAGGGTACTCCGGCTTCCTGCACCCGTCAACTTGTCACGGTCAGAATTAGCCATTGTGCATAAGAATGTAACCTTAAACACCAATAAATAAATAGTTCTCTAAAATACACAAGATGGCTATAAATGATGGACTAAACTTGACTTTATCTCCGTGTTGAGATTGCAGTTAGCCATTGTGTAGAAATATATAACTAAACACCAAAAAATAAACAAAAAACATCATAGTCTTCATCTTGTCATTTAGGTCATAGCACCATAACACTCTCTGCACTGCATCTTTAAAAAGATCTTGACTTTGATAAGTTAATGTTCATGATAGGGAGTGCGGTGGCTCAATGGTTACAGCATTGGACCTCGAACCAAAAGGTCCATAGTTCAATCCTTGCCAGGGTTAACTGCATTGTGTCCATGGGCAAGGCAATGTTCATAATGGTAATAGTATGCCTGCATGGATTGACATGATTTGGGAACAGAGTTGAAGGTACTGAATGGTTATTTTTAGCTTAACTTGACGAAGTCAAGATAAGCTATTGCCATCATGCATGCAGAAGTCTGTGAGTCTGTTCATTTTCTTTAGCACAGACAAAATCCCGTAGTTCTTGTCTGATCATCACTAAATTTCATGTGCAGGTTCGAGGTCATGTCTAGATGGGATTGTCCCATTTTGGTTGTGATCGGCCTGCCGTGACGGCAGAGCGAGTTCGAAACCTGAAAACCTTTAGCACAGTCTACATGTCATAGTTATGAAGGAATGTCTTTGTAACTTGGTAGGATGACTCCGTATAATGTGTAGATGAGAGCATCCTATTTTGTCGGGTTTGGTCAACCAAGATGGCCAAGTGACCTAGATTCTTTTAGCACAGTTCTGCAGGTTGCAATTATGAAGGGATTTCATTGTAATTGGTAGGACAACTCGGCATATGTCTAGATGAGAATTTCCAATTTTAGTCATGATCGGTCAATCATGACAGCCGCACGGGCATGAGACCTTGATTTATTTAGCGCAGTCCAGAGTTCATATTTATGAAGCGATTTTATTGTAACTTGGTGGGATGACTCAGTATGATGTCTAGATGAGACTTCCTATTTTGGTCACGATCAGTCAGCCATTTCCGGTGCTTGGGCAAATTACCTAGATTCATTTAGCACTGTCTACAGGTCATAATTATGAAGGGATTTTATTGTTCTTATAAGATTGAAATAAGTTATTTCACCCTATAGCCATGTTTTGGTTGAGATCGGTCAACCACGAGGGCTGCACAAGTTCAAGTCTAAATTCCTTTATCACAGTCTACACCTCTTATTATTCTTGTTGAATGCATAAACTGTAAGGTACAGAACTTGATATATTGTCAATTGTCACAATTCTTGTCTCATTTGACAATCCTTTCATAAACATGGAGCATCCTTTCTTTTCATATGATGTCTAGATGAGAACATCCCAGTTTGGTCATGATCTGACAGCTGTGCAGGTTCAAATCCTAAAGTCTTTATTTACCACAGTCCACAGGTTGTATTTGTGAAGCAGTTTCATTGTGTCATTGTCTGATGACTAGATGAGAACATCCTCCATGTATTTTGGTCTAAATTGGTCAACGGTGAGGGCCTCACAAGCCCTTACTCTTAAAACCTTCGACACAGCCTACATACGGTATTTATGAGGTGATTTCATTGCAACTTGCTTAAGTGACTTGGTTTTGTGATGTCCAGATGGAATTCTGAATGAAAGTCTGGATGAATTTCCCGTTTTGGTTCAGAGCGATCAACCATGGGAGCCATATTGGGCCCAGCCCTCAGACCTAATTCTTCTACCACACTCTACAGGTATTTTTTTTTGTTTGTTGGGGGGGGGGGGGGGGGGGGGACGATTTTACTGTAACTTAGTAAGTTTGGTTGACATACATTAACTGTGAGGGCCGCATCAACCCAGGACCTCATTCTTTAGTACAGTCTACACCTCAAATTATTCTTGTTGAAAACATAGCATTTGGGGAACATTGAACATTCTCCATTTCATCAAACACTACACACAGTCAAGTTAAGCTGCAGAATCATTGACACTTTCGTTTTAGTTTAGTACAGTGCAACCAACTTATTTGTATATTTTTTAATTGAATAATTGTATATAATTTCCAAACAAAACTATTTACCATACCTTCAGTACAAATCTGATCTGTTAATTACATATAGGTAATAGCGTAAACTCCTGACAACTGAATAAATCTCTTGAAGGATGTCAAGAATTTAGTAAATAACAGTGACAGTCACCAAATTCCCCTTGTGTACAGACATATTTGGCCTCAGCATAATTATCCAATAGCATTCAATCTTTTATATCTTGTTTGAGAGTGCTCTGTGAGTGCTGTCAAACAAGTGAAAATAGAATAAATGCTCGATTTATCTCTAGAAAACTGGAAAGTGATTAAATCCCTGTTAATTGAATACCCCTGCTAATTTAGTAATTTTCATTGGCAAAGTGGCTATTCAGTTAATATAATTCCACTGTACTCATCAAATATGACCAATTCATCTGGTAAAAGATTAACCCTTATCAAACATTATGACCCTATCTGGGCAGTGCAGTTCACTGAAATCACCATTCTAATTTGATTTTTTTCTGGCTTCCAGAACATAGCCTATGATATGACATTTTATGGGACTGAGCTTGTCGAGCTCATTCCAGTTTGGGATCATGAAGTATGTCTTTCAGACAAAATATGAACATTTAATTTATTCACAAACATTGTTTAGGAAGTGTTGTCCTTCCTCCTGTGTTAAGCCTTTGAACCCTGATGGTATCTTCCATGTCAATTCAATGGCAGCAATTGGAAGAGTCCATATTCATTATTTGGGGATAGACAATTAACATTTTCAATGTGCAGCCTCTGGGCTGCACGTTGAAAATATTGATTGGTCTACTCTACACAATCACTATTTATTTATTTATTTAATTATTGTTGTTTAAGGTCATATACTTATGCACAATAGCTAATCATGACCGTGACAGTTTTACGGGTGGAGGAAACCGAAGTACCCGGAGAGAACCACCGAGCAGCTGTCAGCTCCCCAACATCATAACTCAGCACTGCAGCACAGGCAAGGGTTAGATTGGTTGAAGACATGCGTACCATCGAAGTGCAGTATGCCTGAGTACACAGCGTCATCATGCCGCCATATGGACAATTGGGGTTAAGTGTCTTGCCCAAGGACACAACACAGGAGTCCGAATTGATCGCTCAGATGTTCACCCATCCAATGATTAGCCAGGCTTTACATTGCTTAACTTCGGTGATCTGACAAGAACCAGTTACCACAATGCCACCATGCCCCATACACATTCACTAAGCAGCCAACCGACGTAATGCAATTATGATGTATTCTGTTCCAGAAAAAGACTCCTCGTATTCAATGGGTTAAGTAAAATGTTAAGGAGGCTATTTGATTGTACAAATAACATAATGAATTTATTTTGAAAATATTTATACAATTTTTTGTGGAAAATGTAAAAGGTTTTTATTGGAGAAAATTTATTTTTGAAAATTTTTGATCTATTAACTTTTGTTAAAACTATGTATATACTTACAGTTTAAAAGCTGTCAAAGCTTATTGAAAATAAAAAATGAAGTGATAATTACTGACGTTTTTTTTTTGTTGTTTCATTCAGTTTGATAAATTCTAGTCACTAATGTGTTTTCCATTTTGAAATTTGTTATCTTTCATCTTACTCCATCAAATTAAAAAATATGTCAAGAACTTGATTTCAGCAACCATGTAATTAATAAAAATGAAGTGCTGAACTTAATATAACTGCTAAAATAAACTGAAATTCTCATATTTTGGTGAAAGGGTTTGTACGGGTCATGGAAAATGAAAATATTTTTTCCAGGCTTGGAAGTTTGGTAGGCTCAGATTCAAGTTTGTTCAAATCCCTATTGGGGCCCAAATTTGACTCTGCAATATGTGGAAATTTCTTTAAAAATCATAATCTTCAGATCCTCCTGTCAGAATGCTTAAATATTTGGTATACAACATCTCTAGGGAGTCACATTGAAGTTTGTTTGTGATCTGGTCCCTGTGTTAATATTTGGGCTCTCTACTGCAGCCCAATGTTTAACTTAGTGCAATATGAGGAAACATGTCTAGCAGGGTCAGATTGAAGTTTGGTCAAATTGGGTCCCTGGGTTAATATTTGAGCTATCTATTGGAGGCTGAAGTTTAACTTATGAGGAGATTTCTTTAAAAATCTTCTTCAGACCCACCAGTCAGAATCTTTTCATATTTGATATATAACATCTCTGTTTGTGTGTGTGTGTGTGTGGGGGGGGGGGGGGGGGGGGGGGGGGTAGGGGAGGATCAGATTCAAATTTGTTCAATTCCGAGTCCCTGGCTTAATATTTTGGCTCTTGGGGGGGGGGGGGGTGGCAGGTTAGGTTGTTTAAATCCATTTCTTCAGTGTTTTTTCCATAAAATTTACCTTTCAGACTGCAGTGACATAACAACCCTTGGAAGTTTGGCAGTGCTTGTCTACAGCTGATAGAATTGGAAGCAGTCAGGGAGACCTATGATAATCAGGTGGCATGGACACAAGAGTTTTGAATAATTTCATGACTTCATTCCTCTGTACTGTTGATGAACCATGTCTACTGAATATGACCCAAAATACTTCTTTGAACCACTTTGTCAAGTGAGCGATTAAGGCCCCTTTATGCCTCTTGTTTTTTGCTGTAGTCCAGAAAAGTTATAGAAATTTGTTGTGATAATGGTACAGCATGCCATATCCATGAAAAGTATTGAAAACCATGCTTAAAAATCCCCCAAAAGAGTGTGATGGTCACATTAATGAGGGGAAACGTCATGGAAATTGGGTAGAAAGCTTTGGAAAAATCATGGAATTTGATCCTCAAAAATAGGTACTAACCCTGTGATGAGAAAATGTGTGAAAAGAATGTTTCTGAAGAAAATAAAGGCAGTTCCTGGGGCTCTTAATATGTAACACAGCAAAATGTCAAAAGACAAATGGTCAAAATAATGATGGCTGCTTCAAGCAACTAGTTAAAATTGCAAGTTGTTGAAATTTCAAAAGGTGTACAAGACAACTGGTCAAAATTTTTATATGTTGGGTGGGGGGGGGGGGGTATACTGGAATCACCCCGTTCATCCGTTCATCAGTCCGTAGACGTAATTTTGACCAGAGATTTTCTCAGACGTTTATAGACCAATCTGCTCAAAACTTGGTATGAATGTTCACTACCATGGGAACGTGTGCATCTGCAATTATAGCTCCGGTCGCATTATTTTTGCCACAATGATGCCCCTTTTCGACTTGAAAAAGCAGGCCAAGAATTTTGTCTGGAGCTTTTCTCAGATGATTATGGGTTGATTTCGTTGAAACTTGGTAAGGTTGTTCATTACCATCGAGCCTGTGCACCTGTGACTATAGTTTCCATCAGACTTTTTCCCCAGAGTTATGCCCCTTTTCATCTTAGAATAATCATGGTGGGGGGGGGGGGGGTATTGACAGGCCCATCTGGGACAGTCATACCTCTAGTTAAATATGATTATCTCTGTTATTTGAAAGAGAAAAATAAAATATTTTTATCTGACATGAAAGTCAGGCTTTGCTACAGTGATCATTCTTTATCCGTCGTCCATGAACATGGTATTCATGACTTTTCCAAATCCCCAAAATTGATTACAGTGAAATTTGAGGTGTTTGTTATATCGCATTTTGATTTGTTCAAATCAAATTGCCCCATCCGAATAGGTACATTGACTTGATATTTGGTACTGAGCTTCCGTGTGAGGCGTGCACGAATGTCAAATGAAATTCGTAGGACAATATTTGCCATTGCAATGGGAGAGGTAGGAGTTTTGGCCCTGCCCGCTATTTCTATTTTCACAGCCAATGTGTGGATCTGAACCAAATTTGGTAAACAGTATTATTGGGTCATAAGTACTTATAATGCCAAAAACATTTTCCTGCATCCATGTATGAACCCCCAGGGACTAAAAATAGAAAGATTTTCATACAAAATATTTCCAAAACTGCACAAAATAAAGAACTGTTATTTGGTATGAAGTATCTTAAGGACCAGTAGAATTGAATGGGCAAAAAAAAAAAATTCCATTTGGTTGTGATATAGGGTACTGGATGAGAAACTGTCAAAACTGAATAAAATCATCTTCTTCTGAACCACCAGTCAGAATCTTTTGATATACAACATTCCTGGTGTTCAGATAGAAAATTGTTCAAATCAGGTCCCTGGGTTCATATTTATGCTCCATGCAGGAACTAGAATTTTAAGTTGGGAAATGCTGAGTTTGCATGTTTTCAAAAATTGAGCAAATGTTCTCCAGAACTACCAATTAGAATCTTGGTATTTGGTACGTAACATTCTTGGAGGATCTGGGGTCACATTTGGGCTCCATACAGGAGCCCAAATTTTAACTTAGTGCAATGCAGGCTTTTAGATTAGTCTACTTTGGGCACAATTAATGGCAAACATGGATCCACCATATTGTGGCCTGATGGGAGATAAAGCACAAGTATTTTCTGCTTCTCTGCATCTGTTTTATATTTTTTTCAGGTTTTCCTGCCCTAGAATCATGGTTTACAGCCTCCTGTTGTAGATCTTCTTCGTTATTATTGGTTCTCCTCCTTAAGCTAAAGTTTAACCTCAATGTTTTTCTTAAGTTTTTAGTGTCAAGCAAAAATCCTATTCACATGTTATACGTCCGAGGGGGTGTGCTGTTGCTGATTTGGACACCGTCATAACACGTCTTCATGCTTTACTTTGCCAATATATGAACAAATTAAATGACCAGACGAAAAGACATCCTGTCCCCCAAGTAGCTTTACCCACCCTGTCCACGTTAAATGACCTCACCTGGGGATGTCATAGCTGTGGGCCGCTCTCAAGATAAATAATGGATTGAAGCAAATTTATATATCTCTTTTACTCGAACTGCTCAATTTAGGTCGCTTCGTTTGCAGCACACAGTCAGAAGGCCCCAAGCTGAAAGTCATCCACAAGAAAGCACTTTAACTGCCAAGTCTAGCACAACCTTTACATAGTTAATTCTCCATAGGGAGATGACTGGAAGACAGCCAATCTGGCTATGTCATCTCCCAGTAGTATACAAAATGTTATATCCATCCATCCATCCATCCATCCATCCATCCATCCATCCATCCATCCATCCATCCATCCATCCATCCATCCATCCCATCCCATCCAATCCAATCCATTGGCTCAGTAGGTAGAGGTGCAGGCTGCATGCCGAGAGGTCCTCGGTTTGAATCCCACCTGCGGCAATCGCGTTGTGTCCTTGGGCAAGACACTTCACCTCCATTGCCCATGTGGGGGCATGGTGACGCTGTGTACTAAGACGTACTGCACGTCGATGGTGCACCTGTCTTCAACCAATGCTAACCCTGCTTGTGTGGAGTTAGTATGTTGTGGAGCTGACAGTTGCTCGCCGTTGCTTGGTGGTTCACTCCGGCTTCCTCCACCCGTAACACTGTCGAGGTCATGATTAGCCATTGTGCAGAAATATGTGACCTTAAACACCAATAAATAAATAAATCTAATCTATCTATCTAAATCTATCTAATCTACCTAACCTAACCTAACCTAAACCTAAAACCTAACCTAACCTAACCCCTAACCTAACCTAAACCTAACCTAACCTAAACCTAAAACCTAACCTAACCTAACCTAACCTAACCCCTAACCTAACCTAACCTAACCTAAACCTAAAACCTAACCTAACCTAAACCTAACCCAACCTAACCTAACCCCTAACCTAACCTAAACCTAAAACCTAACCTAACCTAACCTAACCTAAACCTAAACCTAACCAAACCTAACCTACCCTAACCCTAAACCTAAAACCTAACCTAACCTAACCTAACCCCTAACCTAACCTAACCTAGCCTAACCTAACCTAAACCAAACCTAACCTAACCTAACCTAAACCTAACCTAACCTAACCTAAACCTAACCTAACCTAACCCCTAACCTAACCTAAACCTAAAACCTAACCTAACCTAACCTAAACCTAAACCTAACCAAACCTAACCTAACCTAACCTAACCCTAAACCTAAAACCTAACCTAACCTAACCTAACCTAACCCCTAACCTAACCTAACCCCTAACCTAACCTAACCTAAACCTAAAACCTAACCTAACCTAACCCCTAACTTAACCTAACCTAAACCTAAAACCTAACCTAACCTAACCTAAACCTAAACCTAAACCTAACCAACCCTAAACCTAAATCCTAACCTAACTTAAACCTAAAACCTAACCTAACTTAAACCTAAACCTAACCTAACCTAACCTAACCCTACCTAACCTAACCTAAACCTAACCTAACCCTAAACCAAAAACCTTACCTCACCTAAACCTAACCTAACCCTATCTATCTATCTACCTACCTACCTACCTACCTACCTAAAACCCACCCAAACTTTGGTAGATTATTACAAAAAAACTCTAAAAGAAAAACAAGACCTGGTTCTTTCGGCTCCTTTTCTAAAACCCCAGGACTTTCCACGAGCACAGAATACGGCAGTTAAATGGGGGCAGAAGAATTTTGGTAATCGACTACAAGAAAGTACTATTGACAAATTTTATTCTCTTTCGGATCAACTTCTGTCCCAGTTCAAAAAACCAGCGGTCATTAGCCAGACCTCTTTCAATCAACGTGCTCGTTCTAAATCGCCGGTGGCCCGCCAGCAAATTTCATTTTCTACTTCCAGAGAAACTCCATCGAAAAGAAAAGACGGGAAACCATCTCTCCAACAGCACCAGCGACCAAAAAACCATCATTTGCAGCACGTTGCTCCACAACACCGGAATCGCCATCGTACGCCAGCATAGTCAAGACACCACCTCAAAAGAAACCATCTACAAACGGCAAGTCGTCATTCTACCGATTCTGGAAATCTGGTGAAAACAAGAACAGCTGGACCCTGCCAGTCAAGCCAAACAAACCTGTTTGGATCATCGGATCATCGAACATCTCGAGGATTGATGCCAACCCTCCACCCAACACCTTCATCGCATCATACTCTGGTGGAACCTTAAATCACATTCGTCAGATGGCTAAGTACATGGAAAAAGAGAAAGATCGACAACATCCCAAAGCAATTTTATTCAACGTTGGGGTCAACAATAGAGAAGACTGGCGCATAGACGTGCAGAACAGAAAAAAGATTGGTCACACATCAACAGGCAGACTGGGTAATATGATAAGCAATTTCCGCAAATGTTACCCTAATACAAAACTTCTTTTTCAGGAACATAATTTTTCTTCTAGTTTATGTTCTAGGGACCAACAAAATTTGACTGTGATCAACGAGGCTGCGAAGTCAACAAAGAACTTGGAGATAATCCCGGCAATTCCAGCAAGCCAGTTTAAATGTTGCCCAGGTGATCCCGTCCACTGGTCGACGGAAACAGCGAATAAAATCTACCAAGGATGGCTGCCACGCATAGAACCATACATTAAAGAGCAGCCTTTAAACTAATTACAGAAGAAGGCATCAGCCATGGAGAGAAAGTAGGACTAGGAACCGAAATAGTAAACTTAGTTCCTGATCTAAAATTAACTGAAGGTGAGAAAGATCTACTCAGGTATGGTTTAACTTTCGTTCCCGCCCCAGCCCCATTAAAACCTAAGCCCAAAATCGTAGATTTTGGGGGAGGTGCAGTTGTCATGGATGATTACAGTTACATTAACGAAATGAACGGTGGTCCAGCAAGCCAACAATTTTTTAGGGCAACAGCATTGGCAGATAAATTTCGAAATTCAACAGGCTCAAAAGACCTCTTTGCCAATCCAACCGGGTGGTGCCCATCACCTCGGAAAGTTAAATCTGAAATTAATGAGATTTCTCAAAACGTTAAAGAACAAGTAAGCCAAATCCCGGCATCATTTTTGAAAGACAAACAAAATTTGAACCAAATCGAAAGAAACGCCCTGAAGACGCTGAAAAACAACAAACAAATTATCATCAAGCCTTGCGACAAAGGATCTGCTTCAGTTCTGATGTCAAAAGATAATTATATTAAAGAAGCTGAACGCCAATTAAATAACCCAAAATATTACAAACCTTTAGAAGCACCAATTTGGCAAGAAAATTGTTCAAAATTTAATGGAATTCTAAAAAGCTTGCTGGACCACGACTTCATTGAGAAAAAACATGTCGAGTATTTAATTGCAGAGAGGGATTCAAACAATCGTAAGTTTTACCTCTTGCCTAAAATACATAAACCACTCAGCAGTTGGAGTGACGAATTTACCCCTCCTGGTCGGCCTATTGTCAGCGACTGTGGCTCGGAATCTTACCACATTTCACAGTATATTGATTTTTATTTAAAACCAATTGCTTGCCGCCATCCGAGCTTCCTCAAAGACACTGAGGACTTTTTAATGAAAATTAACAAATTGCAGGTTCCTTCCGACAGTCTCCTCATTACCCTAGACATTGAAAGTATGTATACTAACATTGGTATTGACGCTGGTCTAGAGGCAATAAAAAAATCATTCGAAAGGTACGAGTTGGTGGGGCCACCGATGGCGATATTGGGCTTGAAGTTTGTAAACAGTGTTCTATGATGTATGGGGATTGTCGCTCGATGGGATATGGAGAGGTATGTGCAAACTGTCAGGAAATCCTCCGCCTACTTGAGACATTTGTTAAGTTTGAGGGGGAGATTGCTGAGCTGAAAGGAAAACTTGGTAGGGCGGGGCTGTCTGGAGTTACGCCTGTGAAAGTGGCTTTCCGAGAAGGATGGAAGGTTGTCGGTGGTTCCAAGAGGAAACATGGGGGTAGAACCTTTGATGTGAATGAGGTAGGTGATGAGGTGGGGGCTGCTAGAAAAGTACGTAGGACAGATGAGGGGGGCCCAGGCCGGAGCAATGCTGTAAAGCGTTTGGCATGGACTACCAAAAGTGGTAGGAAAGGGGGGCCAGAGAAGCAGGTAGATAGGGGTGTAAAGTCCAAAGGCAGTGGGGAGTGCAGCACCAGAAACAGATTTGATGTGCTCGATTCGGAAGAGACAGAGGAGGAGATGGAGGTAGTTGCAACAGATAGTAGCTTGGGGTCTAGGCCAGGAAAAAGGAGGAGGGATCCGGGGGAAGACCAGGGGAGTAGTCCAGGTAGTTCAGGGCCTGGAAAGAGACGGAGGGACAAGGATAGGAGTAATCCTAGTTCAAAGATACCGATACCGATATTGATTCCGAGTGGGGCTGTTGGAGAGGAAGAGGACGCTGTAAACAATAGGAGACTAGAGGAGATAAATAGGGCGAGGGCCAAAAGTAAGTAATTTCTGTACACCCCTCTTCCCGTTATATTTATGCTTACCCCTAGATACTCATACTCTCCCGTTTCTCCTACAGTGATTTGTTTGCTTTCCCCTTCGGGGATTGAGAACTCCCCCACTCTCCATCTCTTCGTCATATCTACCTTGCGTCCAACGGGTATTACCTTGCTTTTATTTTCATTTAGTTCGAGCCGCCAAGTGTTCCCATATCTACCAACAATTTCCAGCAGTTTCTCTAGCCCCTGTTCAGTTCTAGACATTAACACCATGTCGTCCGCAAAGAATAAGCCTGGTATCTTTATGTCTCCAACATTTACCCCCTCCGCACTCTGAATTAGTTCGTCCCCTAAATCTTTAATATACAATGCAAACAAAATCGGTGAAAAGATACACCCCTGCTTGAGGCCTATATCCATAGGGACTCGTTTTGTAGTGATACTCCCTAGACTGAGTTGGCTTTGCACATCTGTATACAGTGCTTTCATGATTCCCACAAAGTCACCCCCCAGTCCGATGCCCTCGAGCTTTCGCCACATCCCTTCCCTCCACACTCGGTCGTACGCTTTTTTCACATCTAGAAATGCCAGAAACACCTTTTTCTTTTCAGCCTTTGTTGATTCTATCAGTTGGGTGAGTGTAAATAGGTGATCAGTGACTCTTCGTCCTTTCCTGAAACCATTTTGAATTTCTCCTAAAAAACCTTTCTCTTCAATAACTTCCTCTAGTCTACCGTATATGACCTTACAGAATACTTTTCCGATGTTACTACTAACTGATATCCCATATAGTTATCTAGAACTTCCTTATCCCCCTTTTTGTGTATGAACGACACCTTACTTTCCCTCCACTCTCTGGGGACCTCTTGCTTTCGCAGAGCCAGGTTGAAAAGGTTTGTCAGGACTTCAATAAGTGCCTCCCCTCCATTTTTGAGGAATTCGTTCGGAATTTCATCAGTCCCTCCCGCTTTACCATTTTTTAATTTCGAGACCACGTTCCGCACTTCTTCTGTCGTTATTTCGCTACAAACACGATTGGATAGGTTCTCCTCCACCAGTGTATTTCTTTTTGGTGGGGACCCACTGCCCCATCGCCTATCGTTTATCTTTTCCCAGTGCTTGACTAACTCTGAAGCGATACGGCCTTTATCTTCTGTACTTTCCCCATCCACTTTGATACTCTGTACACTACTTTTCCCCCGTTTATTTACCCAGTTCCAAAATACGTTTGAGCTCGAACCCCCCGTTTTCTTTATTGTTCTGGCAAGACTGCAATTGCGCTCCTTCCTATTATTATTCTTCATCTCATTCACCTTTTTCCGTGCCAGTTCATATTCTCCTTTCATTAGTCTCGTGTCATTGTTATCCACCCCTTTAAGCTTCCTACTTCTTCTGTAAGCAGCGCATTTTACCTTCCTTTCTTTTATAGCCTTTTTCAGTCCCTCGTTAACCCTGTATCCAAGCTCTCTCGTTGGGACCCTCACCCTTCCTATACACTCCTTCCCTGCCTCTGTTAGGCTATTTACTATGCCATCTGAAATACTCTGGACATTTGCATCCCTAGGTATACAATCAAGATTTGGTTTTAGTTTTTCCCGAAACTGCTTCCAGTCGGCTCCTTGTTTTAGTCCCCAAACTTCCTTGAAGGTATTTCTGTCTCTATTCGTCTTTTTGCCCATAATCTTAACTGTTATCAGGTTGTGATCACTACCCAAGTCATTTTTTCCCTCGTCATCTATTTCTACATCTATAACCTCCCTCCATACGCCAATGTCAGTGAGTATATAATCAATTATTGTTTTCTTATCGTTCCTCTCCCAGGTCCATTTACCCTTACATTTCGCATCCCTGTTCAGGATCTTTAAACCAAGCTCTTTTGATAGGTCCAACATCTTCCTCCCATTCGTGTTAATTTTCCTATCACCTCCCTGTATGCCCTCCTCCTTATCCCCGATGTGCCCATTGAAGTCCCCCATTAGGACAATACTGAACCCTCTGCTACCAAGCTCTGTGATATTCAATCTAAGAGTTGTATATATTGAATCATTCCACTCGGGCTTACTTCCCTCCACTGCTAAGTATACAACACCAACGGCAACACTCCTGCTTCCTAACTTGATTTTTGCCCATACTATTTCGTTGGATACTGGAATCTGAGTCCTTGCTTCTGTGAGATCTGTAATCGATGAGGGCTGTAATTCCTCTTTAGCGTAGATGCCAACACCCCCACCCCGTTTCTGACCCTCAGTTCGCCCAGCTCCTATCCACACGCAACCCTTTATCTGATCAACCCGCTCATCCCGTCGTATCCACGTCTCACTTAGACCCATTATATCGAAGTCTCCTTCGTCCATCATTGTTGATATTTCGCTTACTTTCTTGTGCAGACCCTGGATGTTGCAGTACCCAAACTTAATGAATCTTTGTTTTTTTGTCATCACTGGCACATTATTATAACCCTGGTATGTCCCTGTATTGTGCATGTTTGTTGTTCTTCCTATGTTCCCAGCATTTGTGTCCCTCTGGGTTATCGGCTGTGGTCCCCTACCCCCCTTTTCTCCAAAAAAGGCCCAGCCACCTGTAGAATTTTTTGGCCCAGCAGGTCTGTACCCATCCTACTTAAATGCAATCCGTCTCGCCCATACAACTCTCCTTGTCCCCAGAATGAATCCCAGTGGTCAATGAAATGTACTCCCAAGTCTTTGCAGTGCTCTTCCAGCTCCTCGTTTAGTGCCATAATCCGTGAGTTCCTCTCATTCCCACCACCCATAACGGGGTGCACCCCTGAAACGATGATCCGAGCATTCCTGCTAAGTAGCTTACTAATTAGGTCCTTGTATGTGTCCACCAAACGAACTGATTTCCTCTCCCTGATGTTATTGGACCCCACATGTAATACCACTACCGGATCAGGCCCGACCCAGCTACAATACCGTCCACTCTATCCCTCAGGTCCTCCACTTTAGCCCCCGGAAAGCACAGAACTGTTCTATTTTTACTGTCCGGACCACAGACAACCTTGTCGATCCCCCGAACTATGCTACTTCCCGCAACCACCAACTTACTTTTGGCCCTCGCCCTATTTATCTCCTCTAGTCTCCTATTGTTTACAGCGTCCTCTTCCTCTCCAACAGCCCCACTCGGAATCAATCTCGGTATCGGTATCTTTGACCTAGGATTACTCCTATCCTTGTCCCTCCGTCTTTTTCCAGGCCCTGAACTACCTGGACTACTCCCCTGGTCTTCCCCCGGATCCCTCCTCCTTTTACCTGGCCTAGACCCCAAGCTACTATCTGTTGCAACTACCTCCATCTCCTCCTCTGTCTCTTCCGAATCGAGCACATCAAATCTGTTTCTGGTGCTGCACTCCCCACTGCCTTTGGACTTTACACCCCTATCTACCTGCTTCTCTGGCCCCCCTTTCCTACCACTTTTGGTAGTCCATGCCAAACGCTTTACAGCATTGCTCCGGCCTGGGCCCCCCTCATCTGTCCTACGTACTTTTCTAGCAGCCCCCACCTCATCACCTACCTCATTCACATCAAAGGTTCTACCCCCATGTTTCCTCTTGGAACCACCGACAACCTTCCATCCTTCTCGGAAAGCCACTTTCACAGGCGTAACTCCAGACAGCCCCGCCCTACCAAGTTTTCCTTTCAGCTCAGCAATCTCCCCCTCAAACTTAACAAATGTCTCAAGTAGGCGGAGGATTTCCTGACAGTTTGCACATACCTCTCCATATCCCATCGAGCGACAATCCCCATACATCATAGAACACTGTTTACAAACTTCAAGCCCAATATCGCCATCGGTGGCCCCACCAACCCGGCTCTGACCGACACCCCCAGTGACCCCAGTGACCTCTGTCTGCACACCAATACTTATCCCGTTGGCACCGTTGACCTGGACCGCGATATTACACGTATTTACCTCCATACTTACCTCCGTCTGAACAGACTTGCTCGCCATCATGAAGACAAAATTACGCGATCGGACAGGGAAAATTGTAAACACGCGACAAAAGGCAACACGACGAACCGTTCGACAACTTAGCGCTCACAGTTTTATTTAAGACCTCCTAACTTTGTCTCAGTTACTATACTAAACTACTAACTCCCCACAAAGTTGAATAAAATAACCTGAAAATGAAATATATATGATTAGTAAACAATAAAAATACTTAATTTCGATTCGTAACCAAGGAGACTTCTTCTGTATACTTCAGTGATGAAAATGTCGTCTTGGAACCTGTGATAACATAATGGCTGTTTTCTTGCTTTAGCAAGAGCGCCTCTCTCCCATTCTGCAACAAAAATATTAGCAAAATTTGGACTGAATTTTTTACCCATACTACATCCACTTATTTGGAGATAAAATTTATTGTTAAATTCAAAGTCATTACCTTTCAATGATAATTCTAACAATTGCAGGATTTCTTCCGATGGTCTGTTTGGGTCATCGTACCTTTCGAATGATTTTTTTATTGCCTCTAGACCAGCGTCAATACCAATGTTAGTATACATACTTTCAATGTCTAGGGTAATGAGGAGACTGTCGGAAGGAACCTGCAATTTGTTAATTTTCATTAAAAAGTCCTCAGTGTCTTTGAGGAAGCTCGGATGGCGGCAAGCAATTGGTTTTAAATAAAAATCAATATACTGTGAAATGTGGTAAGATTCCGAGCCACAGTCGCTGACAATAGGCCGACCAGGAGGGGTAAATTCGTCACTCCAACTGCTGAGTGGTTTATGTATTTTAGGCAAGAGGTAAAACTTACGATTGTTTGAATCCCTCTCTGCAATTAAATACTCGACATGTTTTTTCTCAATGAAGTCGTGGTCCAGCAAGCTTTTTAGAATTCCATTAAATTTTGAACAATTTTCTTGCCAAATTGGTGCTTCTAAAGGTTTGTAATATTTTGGGTTATTTAATTGGCGTTCAGCTTCTTTAATATAATTATCTTTTGACATCAGAACTGTAGCAGATCCTTTGTCGCAAGGCTTGATGATAATTTGTTTGTTGTTTTTCAACGTCTTCAGGGCGTTTCTTTCGATCTGGTTCAAATTTTGTTTGTCTTTCAAAAATGATGCCGGGATTTGGCTTACTTGTTCTTTAACTTTTTGAGAAATCTCATTAATTTCAGATTTAACTTTCCGAGGTGATGGGCACCACCCGGTTGGATTGGCAAAGAGGTCTTTTGAGCCTGTTGAATTTCGAAATTTATCTGCCAATGCTGTTGCCCTAAAAAATTGTTGGCTTGCTGGACCACCGTTCATTTCGTTAATGTAACTGTAATCATCCATGACAACTGCACCTCCCCCAAAATCTACGATTTTGGGCTTAGGTTTTAATGGGGCTGGGGCGGGAACGAAAGTTAAACCATACCTGAGTAGATCTTTCTCACCTTCAGTTAATTTTAGATCAGGAACTAAGTTTACTATTTCGGTTCCTAGTCCTACATTCTCTCCATGGCTGATGCCTTCTTCTGTAATTAGTTTAAAGGCTGCTCTTTAATGTATGGTTCTATGCGTGGCAGCCATC
Source organism: Pictodentalium vernedei (assembly GCA_031216915.1). NCBI lineage: Eukaryota > Metazoa > Mollusca > Scaphopoda > Dentaliida > Dentaliidae > Pictodentalium > Pictodentalium vernedei. Next base: position 804,087,579 of record CM062297.1, read on the forward strand.
CTTGGTAGATTTTATTCGCTGTTTCCGTCGACCAGTGGATGGGATCACCTGGGCAACATTTAAACTGGCTTGCTGGAATTGCCGGGATTGTCTCCAAGTTCTTTGTTGACTTCGCAGCCTCGTTGATCACAGTCAAATTTTGTTGGTCCCTAGAACATAAACTAGAAGAAAAATTATGTTCCTGAAAAAGAAGTTTTGTATTAGGGTAACATTTGCGGAAATTGCTTATCATATTACCCAGTCTGCCTGTTGATGTGTGACCAATCTTTTTTCTGTTCTGCACGTCTATGCGCCAGTCTTCTCTATTGTTGACCCCAACGTTGAATAAAATTGCTTTGGGATGTTGTCGATCTTTCTCTTTTTCCATGTACTTAGCCATCTGACGAATGTGATTTAAGGTTCCACCAGAGTATGATGCGATGAAGGTGTTGGGTGGAGGGTTGGCATCAATCCTCGAGATGTTCGATGATCCGATGATCCAAACAGGTTTGTTTGGCTTGACTGGCAGGGTCCAGCTGTTCTTGTTTTCACCAGATTTCCAGAATCGGTAGAATGACGACTTGCCGTTTGTAGATGGTTTCTTTTGAGGTGGTGTCTTGACTATGCTGGCGTACGATGGCGATTCCGGTGTTGTGGAGCAACGTGCTGCAAATGATGGTTTTTTGGTCGCTGGTGCTGTTGGAGAGATGGTTTCCCGTCTTTTTCTTTTCGATGGAGTTTCTCTGGAAGTAGAAAATGAAATTTGCTGGCGGGCCACCGGCGATTTAGAACGAGCACGTTGATTGAAAGAGGTCTGGCTAATGACCGCTGGTTTTTTGAACTGGGACAGAAGTTGATCCGAAAGAGAATAAAATTTGTCAATAGTACTTTCTTGTAGTCGATTACCAAAATTCTTCTGTACCCATTTAACTGCCGTATTCTGTGCTCGTGGAAAGTCCTGGGGTTTTAGAAAAGGAGCCGAAAGAACCAGGTCTTGTTTTTCTTTTAGAGTTTTTTTGTAATAATCTACCAAAGTTTGTATAACTTCAAAAGCCCATTTTTTGGCTAAATTGTTGAGCGCGTCCGAAATATAAATGGTTGGCAGAGCCGGCCGAAAGGTTTTATTGCGCTCGTCCACTGTTTTTTGGGATGATTTTGGGAGGACTTTCTGTGCCAAACAGTCCTCGAGAAATGCCAAATGGTGAAATAGTTGTAGAATGTGGTAAAGGGATTTTACCAATTGTGCATGAGCCGAATATGCCGGGTCCTTTTGCCGCTCTTGGCGGTTAACAGATTTAACATTTGTGGAATTTTTAGCCATTTTCCCGGACTTAATTTAGGCTGAAATAAATGATTATTAGAACAAGTCAAAATGATGAAAAAGTGGTGAAAAAATGAAGCAAAAATGAAAATGAACGAATAAATGAAATGTGAATACCTAATGAAAATGCTGATGAAATAAATAGAGCGCACTGTCGTTGCCTCGACGTTTCGGGTTAAATGCCCTTCTTCAGGAAGCAGGTGAATTCGATTTTCCGATGAATGAAAGGTTTTAGCGCGCCGAAGGCGCGCAGGGACGATGTGGGATTTACAAATCCCTTGCGACCCGGTTAGCCTTATTTTATTCCCTTGGATCTTGGATCACACAGGCCTAGCCTTCCTATTGCCTCAAATGGGGTCTGAAGGGGTATGCACGCGGTTAGAATTCCTGGCAGTTTGCATTGGAGTGATAGATTGTCAAAGACCAAACCCACAACGCCATTAAGACTATTGGAGAGTGGGCTCTATTCGGTTCCAGCTTGGCGATGGTAGAGGTTTGAGTCCCACCATGGTGGCGAGCCAGAATATAATGTTGTGCGATGGCAATTTTAAGGGAAAAAGAAAAAAGAAAACCAAACAGCAACGCCGGTTTGGTAGCGGCCCCGGTATATGACCATAGCGGTTACAAAAAAGGAATGGAGAAAGCTCCAACAGTTTAGTTTGAAAAAAACCGGGAGTCATCCATCAAGCCTTCTGGGAGATAGGATGCCGTATGTGATTTTGAGGTGTCTGGTTATCCTATGGGAATTCCAAATGACCTCCACCCCCCCCCCCCCCCCCCCCACAAAAAAAAAAAACAAAAAAACAAAAAAAAGAAAAAAACAAAAAAAAAAAAGCCCTTAAAAGGGCTGTTTCCTGGCAAGATTGTTTCAATCCTTGCCTTGGTCTTGTTAGGTTTTCTGCACATCTTTGCTTGAGGATTGTTTCAATCCCTCATAGTTTGTCATTCAATTCGATTTTCCAATTATCCCAAAGTGTTTAAATACCTTTACTTCATCTGTTGATGAGGCCAAACTGGCCAATCACTGTTTGTGAGATGGATTCACTCAGTGATTAGTGGAAAACAACCTTTCAAATGTCATCAAACGTTAGCGGTATTTCTACTGTTAATGTTTGATGGCATTTGAATGACTTGTGATCACTGGCTGAGGACCGTTGGAAATCAAACTCATGACAATGCGCAAAACAAATCGACAGATAATTAATGTTTTTATAATAGAAATAATTCAAAAAGTCTGGCACTGGCGGATAGATATTTTTCAAAACAAAGAAGCACGGGCACAGGTCGGTGAATCGATTTCTGTTGTAAATTATTTCTATGGAATTCAATGTTGTTTTAATATTTTTGAAGAGTTATATGACTTTATGACAAAATGAACTCATCTCAGAAGTGCTTTCACAAGAATGTTTCGAAGACTGGGATTTTTTTTATAAGCTATGATGCATCGTTTGTTAATGGCCTCTGGCAGTTTTGTATTTAATTCTGTGAAGTTGTTTTTGAAAATTTTTGCAATTTCGACATTGCGTCGATTATAAACCAAAGGAAAACAAATAATTTTATTTGGCAACCCAGAGTACTCTCTATTGAGTCCGTATGGGAGATAGGTCCTGAGCTTACCAATCCAATAGTTTTCACGCTCAAGTCGTTTGTCTGTTGTGTTTTCATCATGGCAGGATGACTCCATATAATGTCTAGATGAGAACATCCTCTTTTGGTCGTGATCATTCAACCATAACGGCTGCCCGAGTCCAAAACCCAAAAAACTTTTAGCACAGACTAAAGGTCGTATTTATAAAGAGATTTCATTGTAACTTGGTAGGATGATTCAGTATAATGTCTAGATGAGGATGTCCCCTTTTGTTTGTGATTGGTCAACAGTGATGGCTACACAGGCCCGAAGCCAGAAAACCTTTAGCACAGTCTACAGGCCGTATTTATGAAGGGATTTCATTGTAACTTGATAGAATGACTCGTTTTGGAATAATTTCACTGTAACTTGGTAACTTTCGTTGACATACATTAACTGTGAGGGCTACATACATTAACTGTGAGGGCCATATTAACCCACCCCTCAATTCTTTAGTACAGTCTACACCTCATATTATTTTTATTGAAAATATAGCATACACGGAGTAGAAATTAACATATTCCCAATTATCACAGTTCTTGTCTTATTTCATAATCCTTTCATAAACATTCAACATTATTCTTTTCATCAAACACAACACACAGACAAGTTAAGCTACAGTGTCATTGACATATTCATTTTGAAAGACCTGATTGTTGCTTCTAGCACTCAATCAGTTAGAAAACTCTTTATTGTTTTTGATCTCCATTTTAGTTGTTCTATATTGATTTTGTGTTGTGTGATCGCTGTTATCAAAAAAAAAAAAAAACTATCGGCGAAATCAACATGGAAGATTTAGTATTTAATTGTAGACTCTCACAATTGGATTTTAGGCATTGGTGACCATTCCATCGGGAATAAAAAATAAAAATAAAAACAGCCCTCCCTGATTTGTTTTAAAAACAAATGCCTGAGAATCAATTATTTAATTTTGTTTGGCCTAATTGTTTGGCCTAAATGTCAAATTTATTACTAGAATTTAGTAAAATGATCAAATAGAATAAATGTCAAATTTATTACCAGAATGCAGTAAAATGATCAAATAGAATAAATGTCAAATTTATTACCAGAATGCAGTAAAATGATCAAATAGAATAAATGTCAAATTTATTACCAGAATGCAGTAAAATGATCAAATACAATAAATGTCAAATTTATTACTAGAATTTAGTAAAATGATCAAATAGAATAAATGTCAAATTTATTACCAGAATGCAGTAAAATAATCAAATAGAATAAATGTCAAATTTATTACTAGAATTTAGTAAAATGATCAAATAGAATAAATGTCAAATTTATTACCAGAATGCAGTAAAATGATCAAATAGAATAAATGTCAAATTTATTACCAGAATGCAGTAAAATGATCAAATAGAATAAATGTCAAATTTATTACTAGAATTTAGTAAAATGATCAAATAGAATAAATGTCAAATTTATTACCAGAATGCAGTAAAATGATCAAATAGAATAAATGTCAAATTTATTACCAGAATGCAGTAAAATGATCAAATACAATAAATGTCAAATTTATTACCAGAATGCAGTAAAATGATCAAATAGAATAAATGTCAAATTCATTACCAGAATGCAGTAAAATGATCAAATAGAATAAATGTCAAATTTATTACCAGAATGCAGTAAAATGATCAAATACAATAAATGTCAAATTTATTACTAGAATTTAGTAAAATGATCAAATAGAATAAATGTCAAATTTATTACCAGAATGCAGTAAAATGATCAAATAGAATAAATGTCAAATTTATTACCAGAATGCAGTAAAATGATCAAATAGAATAAATGTCAAATTTATTACCAGAATGCAGTAAAATGATCAAATAGAATAAATGTCAAATTTATTACTAGAATTTAGTAAAATGATCAAATAGAATAAATGTCAAATTTATTACCAGAATGCAGTAAAATGATCAAATAGAATAAATGTCAAATTTATTACTAGAATTTAGTAAAATGATCAAATAGAATAAATGTCAAATTTATTACTAGAATTTAGTAAAATGATCAAATAGAATAAATGTCAAATTTATTACTAGAATATAGCAAAATGATCAAATAGAAATATTTTTATACTGGTAAAGTGGCTATTCAATTTACCCCTCTTGACTACCTTTAATTGTTTGTCATATTGCAGTTTAAACTATTACTTAATAAGTCAAGGACAAAAAAAAGTACTTTTGATTCTCAGAGACTGCCACATTGATTTTTTTCATGTGTGTTGGTACATTTTATTGGCATTTTTCAAATATCACTGTTGGTTGTGTCACGAAAATAGGATGCATAAACGTGGAAAGTCGCAAATTCCTGTATCAATTTCAACGGGATCTAGAGCTGAGAAGCATGAATCTATACAGAGTCAAAAAAAGAAAGTATAATAAACTTTGAGAAGCAGTTTTTCAGTATTATCAACATTAATCCCAAACAAATTATTGTAAATTAATATTTCGAGTCTAGCTGTATGAATTTTCATAATTTCATGTTCTTACTGTTGCCAGAGTCACGTCAGAATGTCGCAATTCAGACAAGGGGTGAAATGAAAAGTTCACACATGCAGTCAATACCGTGTATGTCCACCGTTTGCCTCTTGGATGGCAAGACATCGATGGCGCATGGACCTGATACGTCTCTGGATGTCAACCTGTGGTATTGCGTTCCACTCCTGCCTTAGAACATTACGTAAATCGCCTAACGTCTGAAGATCATGAAGTCGTACCCGATGGTCCAGTTGATCCCAAAGATGCTCGATTGGCGACTAATCTGGCGAAAGTGGGGGGCCAGGGACGTTCGATTCCCTGCTCAAAAAAAGTCCCGACAGATAAGCGCCATGTGACATCGGGCATTGTCTTGCTGGAATAACTGCAAGCCAACGTTACCGTTGAACAATGGGACAACAACAGCGTTAAAAATTTCGTCCCTATATCGCTGTCCATTCAGATTACCATCAATGAAGATCAACTGCGTTCGATGATGCAAGGAAATTCCTGCCAAAACCATTACACGACCCCCGCCGAAACGGTCGCATTCCCGCACACAAGCATCAGAAAACCATTCCCCTCGTTGGCTATACACTCTTGCCCTACCATCAGCGCACTGTAGACAAAATTGTGATTCATCACCAAAAAGAACTGTGCTCCAACGTCCAGCGAACATGCTGACGTACCCATTACATTCTGACGGTATGGTGACGTTGGGTAAAGATTGGACCATGGTATGGACGCCTACTTCGGATGCTGCGTTCAGCGAGTCTGTTGCAGATAGTTTGTGCACTAATTCTCTTGTTAGTTCTACCAGAAATAATTATTGCTGCTGTCCTCGTCGCCGGAAGGAAGCGATCCCGCAAGTGAGACGTCCTGATGTGTTGTCTTGTGCAGGGGTCGTAACTCTTGGTCGACCTGAACGCGGTTGGTCGGCAGTAGATCCAGTGATTCTATACCTTACAATGAGATGGTGAATAGTGGCCACAGTGATTCCGAACTCAGCAGCGAGCTCATCGGGAGGTATCCCAGCCTCATGCATACCAGTGGCACGCAATCTCTGATTTTCAGTTAACCTTGGTATTTTTTAAAATGTCTGAAGACAAAAACTAGTGTGTTTTCTCAATAACCCAGGCTCTCTAGCACAACATAACACAAAGAAAATCGTCGGCCACCCATTCAATTTGATATTCTCGGGAAGCACATGCTATTTTGAAATCCGTAGCAAAATTGTATACTGTTCAGTGGACAACGACAACTTGTCATTAAACTCTTTGCACAACTTCTTGTCCACAAACATGCAACATTAGAACAATTATATTTTATACGTTATGCTATTTTTTCACATTTGTTTGTATTATACTTTCTTTTTTGACTCAGTATATACAGTGGGGGAGTCTGTGTCAGTAATGGTTTATCTTGAAAAATAACCATGAACAAACAGCAGATACAATGGAATTGACTTTTGTTGAAAAGTTTGAGTAAAGAATTCCACAGTTTCCAAAAATCAGAAGTCATCAAATTAAATGAAACGAACATGTGCAGTTGTGTATATAAGCCTTCAAGTGAAAATTGTCACTGTTTAGGATAACAAATGAAAGTGTCAGTGACACTGCAGCTTAACTTGACTGTGTGTTATGTTTGATGAAAAGGATAATGTTCAATGTTTGTGAACGGATTATGAAATATGACAGGAATTGTGATAATTGAGAATATGTTAATTTCTGTTCCCTGTATGCTATGTTTTCAGAAAAAATAATTTGAGGTGTGGACTGTACTAAAGAATTTAGGGGTGAGTTAATGTGACCCTCACAGTTAATGTATGTCAACCAATATTACCCAGTTGAGTCATCCTATCAAGTTACAATGAAATCCCTTCATGTATACGTCATGTAGACTGTGCTAAAGGTTTTTGGGCTTTGGGCCTGTGTATCCATCAGGGTTGACCCATCACAACCAAAAGGAGACGTACTTACCTAGACATTATTCTGAGTCATCCTACAAAGTTACAATGAAATCCCTTCATAAATACAACCTGTAGACTGTGCTGACAGTTTTCGGGCCCCTGTAGTCATCACAGTTGAACGATCGCGACCAAAAGGGCGTACTGCACTTCAGTGGTGCACGTCTTCAACTGCAGTAACCCTGTTCGATCGGAGCTCGAACAGAGTTAGAATGTTGGGGAGCTGACAGCTGATCGTCGACGCTCTGTGGTTCTCTCTCCGGGTACTCCGGTTTCCTTCACCTGTAAAACTGTCATGGTCATGATTTTCCATTGTCATAAAGTATGTGACCTTAAACAACAATAAATAAATAATAATAATAATAAAAATACTTGTAGCCCTGGTATCAAAAAAATCAATGATGCATGGATTTGCTCATCTGTAACTGATTGACAAGGTAAACAAGATTCTATTTTATTGCTTACTGCTTTATCTATTCCTGGGAACCAAACTTTTCCCTTAACCATTTGCCCAACGTAACGGCCAAAACCGGCCAGCGCTATTCACAAATGTCGTCATTTAATTTCGATTATTTTTTTATTTTTTGTCGCACAAAAAATCAAAAAATTTAGTTAAGAATTTTGTTTGCAAGTGTCGTCTGCTTTTCATGTTAGGTGAAGGGTTAAGTAAGATATTTTTGGTTCTCTTAATATCCTAGTGACCTTCATATGCAATATCTATCTCTCGCTGATGTAGACTCTGACCCAAAACTCCCATGTGGGAACCCTGTGAAGTGAAGCAGTGCTTGTTTACTTTGGTAAACCTGCTGTTTTACTGGCAAAATATACTACTCAAAGTTTGCTAAGCACCAAGTATATTCAACTACCTGTTTTACATTTTAGATCAAATATTGTAATGAAAAATGTATATATTTTTTATTTAATTATATCTTTAATGATTTAAGTACAGAAATTAAGATTTTATTTGTGTTTGACATTATTTTTTAGCTTTTGAATACGATATCCATGGACAATGGATATTATTGGTAAAAGAGGAAATTTTTCAGTTTGCCAAACAGTTGACAGAGCGAACTGGTATAGGTTCAATATCGAGTATGAGACCCATTACTGTTAATTACAGCTTGACAACGCCTTCTCATGCTCCCAATCAGGTTCCTAGTGGTCCTTTGTGGGATGTTTTTCCATTCTTCGACCAGCATGGCATCAAGCTCCTGGACACTTCTTGTCTGGACTGGACGGGCTGAAATTGCAAGCTGCAACTCATTCCAGACATGTTCGATTGGATTGAGGTCAGGGGATCTTACCGGCTATGCTCAATCCCCTCCCTCTGTCGGTACTCTCTGACAGCATGGGCAACATGAGGACGGGCATTATCGTCCATCAGAATGAATCTATCACCCACTGCACCTGCATACAATCTGACATGGACCTCCAGGATCTCATCAATATACCGTTGTGCAGTCAATGTACCACGTTCAAGGACACAGAGCTCTGTACGTCCATCCCTGCTGATGCCGCCCCAGACCATGATTGACCCTCTACTACAGCGGTCATGCTCAGCAATGTTGGCTACATGGAATCGCTGTCCTGGTCTTCTCCATACCCTAGAACGCCTATCTGTGTTGTCTATGCAGTACCTTGACTCATCTGTAAAAAGGACAGGTCGTCAGTCTTCCCTGGTCCATCCAACATGATCCATGGCTCATTCATATCGTGCCTGGCGGTGGTTCTGGGACATCTGAATGCGGATACATGGTCTTCTCGATCGGAGATCACCTTCGTGCAACCTTGCCCGGATAGTCTGCGTCGAAACATTTACCTCGGATGCATTCTGAAGGTCACTGCGAATTTGGGTTGCTGTGTCAAAGCGAAATGATAAAAAAAACGGTCTTCAGCTGCAGATGTTGCCCTGTCTCTACAACCACCATGTCGTCTGACTGGTGTGCCCTACTGCTGAAATCTTGCCAAGGGTCTGGTGATCACCATACGGTGCACACAAAAGGCTTCACCAACCTGACGATGGGTAGCCTCTTGTTCCACCATCCCTACAGCCCACCACATTTCTGCTTCAGACAAATGTCTTCTTACATTTGCATTCGCCATATCAATCATTAAATCACAAGGGTTTGTGTTGAAATGAAGACTGAATACCCTACACATCTCATGTACATGTAGACAGTACACAAAAACATCATGGGAGGGGTACATGCTTTCCATGACTGTCACGAAAAGTCTGCCTGTCAAGAGAGCTAATGTAAACACTGGGGACCATCTCAATACATTCCTCAATCATATCCACCAAAAATATCGCAAATGTGTCACAAGAAAATTTCACAATGATGTGTCAAATATGTGGTGCTTAGCTAACTTTGAGTAGTATAGGACCCAGTCACCAGTTCTTGGGGTGGAAATCCCCTAAAAGGGGCAACATAGGTATAAACGATTGACAGAACTTGACTGTATCTATATGTACACAAATATGTGACCTTAAACACCAAAAAATAAATAAATATGGAGGCAAAACTAAACAAGTTTGTATTAACAAAATACTTTCATGGCTCACAAAGAGTTTGTTTTTGATTTTTGAATATGGGGACATTTCCACATCAAGATAATTCCATTTATCAGCTTGAATACACTTTAGGACATTTTGTAACACTTTATAATGTTTGGATTCATTGCTTTTGCGATGGCATTCACAACAAGAAAACCTATGTACTCTTCCATTTGGTTTTCAGAATCGGTATTTGGTTCACTAAGTGGGTGACGTAAAAGGTATTCAGCAGGATTTTCTTTTTCCGTTTTATATTGTAAATTAAAGTCAGGACTTTTTAGGTGTAGAGACCAGCAAAGACCATAAAAATTGATGGAACTTTGATAGAATTCACTTTTTGGAAGATTCACAGTCCGAACATTTGATTGCAGGCATTAAAAAGTGTCGGAGTCATGTTCCGATCTTTTCTACAATAAGAATATCCAACAAATTAACTGCTGTGGTCACATTTTTTATTGTCTCTGGTACGATTATTTAGAATATGCATGTCTGAATAGGAAATATTGTAAGATAAATTTATTATTACCATATGTGCATGTACCTGAATTAAGATGAAAGTTCAACCCTAGTCCCCAATGTAGGGAGCGCGGTGGCTCAGTGGTAGACTGTTGGACCTCTATGCTAGAGGTCCCAAGTTCAATCCCCATCCGGGATGACCTGTGTTGTGTCCTTGGGCAAGGCACTTTATCCCAGTTGCCTACATGGGGGCACGATGATGCTGTGTACTAAGGTGTACTGCACGTCGATGGTGCACGTCTTCAACTGCTGTAACCTTACTAGAGCGGAGCTTGAATAGAGTTAGAATGTTGAGGAGCTGACAGTAGCTCGTCAATGCTTGGTGGTTCTGTCTGGGTACTCCGGCTTCCTGCACCCGTCAAACTGTCATGGTCAGAATTAGCCATTGTGCATAAGAATGTAACCTTAAACATCAATAAATAAATAGTTCTCTAAAATACACAAGATGGCTATAAATGATGGACTAAACTTGACTTTATCTCCGTGTTGAGATTGCAGTGAGCCATTGTGTAGAAATATATAACTAAACACCAAAAAATAAACAAAAAACATCATAGTCTTCATCTTGTCATTTAGGTCATAGCACCATAACTTTCACTCTCTGCACTGCATCTTTAAAAAGATCTTGACTTTGATAAGTTAATGTTCATGATAGGGAGTGCGGTGGCTCAATGGTTACAGCATTGGACCTCAAACCAAAAGGTCCATAGTTCAATCCTTGCCAGGGTTAACTGCATTGTGTCCATGGGCAAGGCAATGTTCATAATGGTAATAGTATGCCTGCATGGATTGACATGATTTGGGAACAGAGTTGAAGGTACTGAATGGTTATTTTTAGCTTAACTTGACGAAGTCAAGATAAGCTATTGCCATCATGCATGCAGAAGTCTGTGAGTCTGTTCATTTTCTTTAGCACAGACAAAATCCCGTAGTTCTTGTCTGATCATCACTAAATTTCATGTGCAGGTTCGCGGTCATGTCTAGATGGGATTGTCCCATTTTGGTTGTGATCGGCCTGTCGTGACGGCAGAGCGAGTTCGAAACCTGAAAACCTTTAGCACAGTCTACATGTCATAGTTATGAAGGAATGTCTTTGTAACTTGGTAGGATGACTGCGTATAATGTGTAGATGAGAGCATCCTATTTTGTCGGGTTTGGTCAACCAAGATGGCCAAGTGACCTAGATTCTTTTAGCACAGTTCTGCAGGTTGCAATTATGAAGGGATTTCATTGTAATTGGTAGGACAACTCGGCATATGTCTAGATGAGAATTTCCAATTTTAGTCATGATCGGTCAATCATGACAGCTGCACGGGCATGAGACCTTGATTTATTTAGCGCAGTCCAGAGTTCATATTTATGAAGCGATTTTATTGTAACTTGGTGGGATGACTCCGTATGATGTCTAGATGAGACTTCCTATTTTGGTCACGATCAGTCAGCCATTTCCGGTGCTTGGGCAAATTACCTAGATTCATTTAGCACTGTCTACAGGTCGTAATTATGAAGGGATTTTATTGTTCTTATAAGATTGAAATAAGTTATTTCACCCTGTAGCCATGTTTTGGTTGAGATCGGTCAACCATGAGGGCTGCACAAGTTCAAGTCTAAATTCCTTTATCACAGTCTACACCTCTTATTATTCTTGTTGAATGCATAAACTGTAAGGTACAGAACTTGATATATTGTCAATTGTCACAATTCTTGTCTCATTTGACAATCCTTTCATAAACATGGAGCATCCTTTCTTTTCATATGATGTCTAGATGAGAACATCCCAGTTTGGTCATGATCTGACAGCTGTGCAGGTTCAAATCCTAAAGTCTTTATTTACCACAGTCCACAGGTTGTATTTGTGAAGCAGTTTCATTGTGTCATTGTCTGATGACTAGATGAGAACATCCTCCATGTATTTTGGTCTAAACTGGTCAACTGTGAGGGCCTCACAAGCCCTTACTCTTAAAACCTTCGACATAGCCTACATACGGTATTTATGAGGTGATTTCATTGCAACTTGCTTAAGTGACTTGGTTTTGTGATGTCCAGATGGAATTCTGAATGAAAGTCTGGATGAATTTCCCGTTTTGGTTCAGAGCGATCAACCATGGGAGCCATATTGGGCCCAGCCCTCAGACCTAATTCTTCTACCACACTCTACAGGTATTTTTTTTGTGTGTGTGGGGGTGGGGGGGGGGGGGCGATTTTACTGTAACTTAGTAAGTTTGGTTGACATACATTAACTGTGAGGGCCGCATCAACCCAGGACATCATTCTTTAGTACAGTCTACACCTCAAATTATTCTTGTTGAAAACATAGCATTTGGGGAACATTGAACATTCTCCATTTCATCAAACACTACACACAGTCAAGTTAAGCTGCAGAATCATTGACACTTTCGTTTTAGTTTAGTACAGTGCAACCAACTTATTTGTATATTTTTTAATTGAATAATTGTATATAATTTCCAAACAAAACTATTTATCATACCTTCAGTACAAATCTGATCTGTTAATTACATATAGGTAATAGCGTAAACTCATGTCAACTGAATAAATCTCTTGAAGGATGTCAAGAATTTAGTAAATAACAGTGACAGTCACCAAATTCCCCTTGTTTACAGACATATTTGGCCTCAGCATAATTATCCAATAGCATTCAATCTTTTATATCTTGTTTGAGAGTGCTCTGTGAGTGCTGTCAAACAAGTGAAAATAGAATAAATGCTCGATTTATCTCTAGAAAACTGGAAAGTGATTAAATCCCTGTTAATTGAATACCCCTTTAGTAATTTTCATTGGCAAAGTGGCTATTCAGTTAATATAATTCCACTGTACTCATCAAATATGACCAATTCCTCTGGTAAAAGATTAACCCTTATCAAACATTATTACCCTATCTGGGCAGTGCAGTTCACTGAAATCACCATTCAAATTTGATTTTTTTTCTGGCTTCCAGAACATAGCCTATGATATGACATTTTATTGGACTGAGCTTGTCGAGCTCATTCCAGTTTGGGATCATGAAGTATGTCTTTCAGACAAAATATGAACATTTAATTTATTCACAAACATTGTTTAGGAAGTGTTGTCCTTCCTCCTGTGTTAACCCTTTGAACCCTGATGGTATCTTCCAGGTCAATTCAATGGCAGCAATTGGAAGAGTCCATATTCATTATTTGGGGATAGACAATTAATATTTTCAACGTGCAGCCTCTGGGCTGCACGTTGAAAATATTGATTGGTCTACTCTACACAATCACTATTTATTTATTTAATTATTGGTGTTTAAGGTCATATACTTATGCACAATGGCTAATCATGACCGTGACAGTTTTAAGGGTGGAGGAAACTGGAGTACCCGGAGAGAACCACCGAGCAGCTGCCAGCTCCCCAACATCATAACTCAGCACTACAGCACAGGCAAGGTTTAGATTGGTTGAAGACATGCGTACCATCGAAGTGTAGTACGCCTGAGTACACAGCGTCATCATGCCGCCATATGGACAATTGGGGTTAAGTGTCTTGCCCAAGGACACAACACAGGAGTCCGAATTGATCGCTCAGATGTTCACCCATCCAATGATTAGCCAGGCTTTACATTGCTTAACTTCGGTGATCTGACAAGAACCAGTTACCACAATGCCACCATGCCCCATACACATTCACTAAGCAGCCAACCGACGTAATGCAATTATGATGTATTATGTTCCTGTTCCAGAAAAAGGCTCCTCGTATTCAATGGGTTAAGTAAAATGTTAAGGAGGCTATTTGATTGTACAAATAACATAATGAATTTATTTTGAAAATATTTATACAATTTTGCGGGAAATGTAAAAGGTTTTTATTGGAGAAAATTTATTTTTGAAAATTTTTGATCTATTACCTTTTGTTAAAACTATGTATATACTTACAGTTTAAAAGCTGTCAAAGCTTATTGAAAATAAAAAATGAAGTGATAATTACTGACGTTTTTTTTTTGTTGTTTAATTCAGTTTGATAAATTCTAGTCACCAATGTGTTTTCCATTTTGAAATTTGTTATCTTTCATCTTACTCCATCAAATAAAAAAATATGTCAAGGACTTGATTTCAGCAACCATGTAATTAATAAAAATGAAGTGCTGAACTTAATATAACTGCTAAAATAAACTGAAATTCTCATATTTTGGTGAAAGGGTTTGTACGGCTCATGGAAAATGAAAATATTTTTCCAGGCATGGAAGTTTGGTAGGCTCAGATTCAAGTTTGTTCAAATCCCTATTGGGGCCCAAATTTGAACTCTGCAATATGTGGAAATTTCTTTAAAAATCATAATCTTCAGATCCTCCTGTCAGAATGCTTAAATATTTGGTATACAACATCTCTAGGGAGTCACATTGAAGTTTGTTTGTGATCTGGTCCCTGTGTTAATATTTGGGCTCTCTACTGCAGCCCAATGTTTAACTTAGTGCAATATGAGGAAACATGTCTAGCAGGGTCAGATTGAAGTTTGGTCAAATTGGGTCCCTGGGTTAATATTTGAGCTATCTACTGGAGGCTGAAGTTTAACTTATGAGATTTCTTTAAAAATCTTCTTCAGACCCACCAGTCAGAATCTTTTCATATTTGATATATAACATCTCTGTTTGTGTGTGTGTGTGTGGGGGGGGGGGGGGGGGGGAGGGGGGGAGAATCAGATTCAAGTTTGTTCAATTCCGAGTCCCTGGCTTAATATTTTGGCTCTTTGGGGGGGGGGGGGGCAGGTTAGGTTGTTTAAATCCATTTCTTCAGTGTTTTTTCCATAAAATTTACCTTTCAAACTGCAGTGACATAACAACCCTTGGAAGTTTGGCAGTGCTTGTCTACAGCTGATAGAATTGGAAGCAGTCAGGGAGACCTATGATAATCAGCTGGCATGGACACAAGAGTTTTGAATAATTTCATGACTTCATTCCTCTGTACTGTTGATGAACCATGTCTACTGAATATGACCCAAAATACTTCTTTGAACCACTTTGTCAAGTGAGCGATTAAGACCCCTTTGTGCCTCTTGTTTTTTGCTGTAGTCTAGAAAAGTTATAGAAATTTGTTGTGATAATGGTACAGCATGCCATATTCATGAAAAGTATTGAAAACCATGCTTAAAAATCCCCCAAAAGAGTGTGATGGTCACATTAATGAGGGGAAACGTCATGGAAATTGGGTAGAAAGCTTTGGAAAAATCATGGAATTTGATCCTCAAAAATAGGTACTAACCCTGTGGTGAGAAAATGTGTGAAAAGAATGTTTCTGAAGAAAATAAAGGCATTTCCTGGGGCTCTTAATATGTAACACAGCAAAATGTCAAAAGACAAATGGTCAAAATAATGATGGCTGCTTCAAGCAACTAGTTAAAATTGCAAGTTGTTGAAATTTCAAAAGGTGTACAAGACAACTGGTCAAAATTTTTATACGTTGGGGGGGGGGGGGGGGGGGGTATACTGGAATCACCTCGTGCGTCTGCAATTATAGCTCCGGTCGCATTATTTTTGCCACAATGATTCCCCTTTTCGACTTGAAAAAGCAGGCCAAGAATTTTGTCTGGAGCTTTTCTCAGATGATTATGGGTTGATTTCGTTGAAACTTGGTAAGGTTGTTCATTACCATCGAGCCTGTGCACCTGTGACTATAGTTTCCATCAGACTTTTTCCCCAGAGTTATGCCCCTTTTCATCTTAGAATAATCATGGTGGGGGGTGGGGGGGTGGGGGTGGTATTGACAGGCCCATCTGGGACAGTCATACCTCTAGTTAAATATGATTATCTCTGTTATTTGAAAGAGAAAAATAAAATATTTTTATCTGACATGAAAGTCAGGCTTTGCTACAGTGATCATTCTTTATCCGTCGTCCATGAACATGGTATTCATGACTTTTCCAAATCCCCAAAATTGATTACAGTGAAATTTGAGGTGTTTGTTATATCGCATTTTGATTTGTTCAAATCAAATTGCCCCATCCGAATAGGTACATTGACTTGATATTTGGTACTGAGCTTCCGTGTGAGGCGTGCACGAATGTCAAATGAAATTCGTAGGACAATATTTGCCATTGCAATGGGAGAGGTAGGAGTTTTGGCCCTGCCCGCTATTTCTATTTTCACAGCCAATGTGTGGATCTGAACCAAATTTGGTAAACAGTATTATTGGGTCATAAGTACTTATAATGCCAAAAACATTTTCCTGCATCCATGTATGAACCCCCAGGGACTAAAAATAGAAAGATTTTCATACAAAATATTTCCAAAACTGCACAAAATAAAGAACTGTTATTTGGTATGAAGTATCCTAAGGACCAGTAGAATTGAATGGGCCAAAAAAAAATTCCATTTGGTTGTGATATAGGGTACTGGATGAGAAACTGTCAAAACTGAATAAAATCATCTTCTGAACCACCAGTCAGAATCTTTTGATATACAACATTCCTGGTGTTCAGATAGAAAATTGTTCAAATCAGGTCCCTGGGTTCATATTTATGCTCCATGCAGGAACTAGAATTTTAAGTTGGGAAATGCTGAGTTTGCATGTTTTCAAAAATTGAGCAAATGTTCTCCAGAACTACCAATTAGAATCTTGGTATTTGGTACGTAACATTCTTGGAGGATCTGGGGTCACATTTGGGCTCCATACAGGAGCCCAAATTTTAACTTAGTGCAATGCAGGCTTTTAGATTAGTCTACTTTGGGCACAATTAATGGCAAACATGGATCCACCATATTGTGGCCTGATGGGAGATAAAGCACAAGTATTTTCTGCTTCTCTGCATCTGTTTTATATTTTTTTCAGGTTTTCCTGCCCTAGAATCATGGTTTACAGCCTCCTGTTGTAGATCTTCTTCGTTATTATTGGTTCTCCTTCTTAAGCTAAAGTTTAACCTCAATGTTTTTCTCAAGTTTTTAGTGTCAAGCAAAAATCCTATTCACGTGTTATACGTCCGAGGGGGTGTGCTGTTGCTGATTTGGACACCGTCATAACACGTCTTCATGCTTTACTTTGCCAATATATGAACAAATTAAATGACCAGACAAAAAGATATCCTGTCCCCCAAGTAGCTTTACCCACCCTGTCCACATTAAATGACCTCACCTGGGGATGTCATAGCTGTGGGCCGCTCTCAAGATAAATAATGGATTGAAGCAAATTTATATATCTCTTTTTACTCGAACTGCTCAATTTAGGTCGCTTCGTTTGCAGCACACAGTCAGAAGGCCCCAAGCTGAAAGTCATCCACAAGAAAGCACTTTAACTGCCAAGTCTAGCACAACCCTTACATAGTAAATTCTCCATAGGGAGATGACTGGAAGACAGCCAATCTGGCTATGTCATCTCCCACTCTCTATCTATCTATCTATCTATCTATCTATCTATCTATCTATCTATCTATCTATCTATCTATCTATCTATCTATCTATCTATCTATCTATCTATCTATCTATCTATCTATCTATCTATCTATCTATCTATCTATCCATCCATCCATCCATCCACCCATCCATCCATCCATCCATCCATCCATCCATCCATCCATCCATCCAATCCAATCCAATCCAATCCAATCCAATCCATCGGGGGCGCGGTGGCTCAGTAGGTAGAGGTGCAGGCTGCATGCCGAGAGGTCCTCGGTTTGAATCCCACCTGCGGCAATCGCGTTGTGTCCTTGGGTAAGACACTTCACCCCCATTGCCCATGTGGGGGCACGGTGACGCTGTGTACTAAAGCGTACTGCACGTCGATGGTGCACCTGTCTTCAACCAATGCTAACCCTGCTTGTGTGGAGTCAGTATGTTGTGGAGCTGACAGTTGCTCGCCGTTGCTTGGTGGTTCACTCTGGCTTCCTCCACCCGTAACACTGTCGAGGTCATGATTAGCCACTGTGCAGAAATATGTGACCTTAAACACCAATAAATAAATAAATCTAATCTATCTATCTAAATCTATCTAATCTACCTAACCTAACCTAACCTAACCTAACCTAAACCTAAAACCTAACCTAACCTAACCTAACCCCTAACCTAACCTAAACCTAACCTAACCTAAACCTAAAACCTAACCTAACCTAACCTAACCTAACCCCTAACCTAACCTAACCTAAACCTAAAACCTAACCTGACCTAACCTAAACCTAACCTAACCCCTAACCTAACCTAAACCTAAAACCTAACCTAACCTAACCTAAACCTAAACCTAACCAAACCTAACCTACCCTAACCCTAAACCTAAAACCTAACCTAACCCCTAACCTAACCTAACCTAACCTAAACCTAACCTAACCTAACCTAACCTAACCTAAACCTAACCTAACCTAACCTAACCTAAACCTAAACCTAACCTAACCTAACCTAACCCCTAACCTAACCTAACCTAAACCTAAAACCTAACCTAACCTAAACCTAAACCTAACCAAACCTAACCTAACCTAACCTAACCTAACCCTAAACCTAAAACCTAACCTAACCTAACCTTACCTAACCCCTAACCTAACCTAACCTAACCCCTAACCTAACCTAACCTAAACCTAAAACCTAACCTAAACCTAACCTAACCTAACCTAACCCCTAACTTAACCTAACCTAAACCTAAAACCTAACCTAACCTAACCTAAACCTAAACTTAACCTAACCTAACCCTAAACCTAAATCCTAACCTAACCTAAACCTAAAACCTAACCTAACTTAAACCTAAACCTAACCTAACCTAACCCTACCTAACCTAACCTAAACCTAACCTAACCCTAAACCAAAAACCTTACCTCACCTAAACCTAACCTAACCCTATCTATCTATCTATCTATCTATCTATCTATCTATCTATCTATCTATCTATCTATCTATCTATCTATCTATCTATTCTATCTATCTATCTATCTATCTATCTATCTATCTATCTATCTATCTATCTATCTATCTATCTATCTATCTATCTATCTATCTATCCATCCATCCATCCATCCATCCATCCATCCATCCATCCATCCATCCACCCACCCACCCACCCACCCACCCACCCACCCACCTACCCATCCATCCATCCATCCATCCATCCATCCATCTGTAGACAACACTTGCAAATACAATTCTTGAATTAATTTTTTTTCATTTTTTGTCTCAAAAACATAGGTTATGACCCTATTAGTGCTGGCCGGTTTTGGCCGTTACTTTGGATAAAGGGTTAAAGCAAAATAAAAAACAATTCCACAGTTAAAAATATATTGTTGGCACATGGTAGTTTGAATGCAAGGTTTACCATATATGGAAACTGAAAAAAAGAGAAATAGCTATTTAGAATTCCAGGTCATGAAAAAACTGCCTTATATAGTTTTATTGGAAACACTGAACTTATGGCATTATGTGGTAACATCCAAAAACTAGAAAAATCATCAGATGTGGACAGCAGTTATAAATACTTATATTACTTCATTCCTCGGTCGTGTTAACTAGCAATAAATGCTGAGTTTACCCTTAAATCCTTCTTAAAATAACTTTGTAAAGCCCCCACTTCTCCTCCCTGGAGCCCCCTGTCACGCTCCGCCATGAAGTGGGAGGGGGATATAGGAATGGATTCCTTTTGTGTATTTGTAAATTTCTTCCATATGTTCTTTCCCATTTCTGGTCATCACATTTAAAAAAGAACCATTAAAAACATTTTCCCAAAGTTAATATATAGCCTTTTGATGATAATATCATTGAATGTGAATTGCGAACCAGAACAGTTCAGGTATTTCTTCAAGAGTTATTGATCTTGTTGGACCTAGACTTGCTTGTCGTCACATCACTGTTTTTGTCATTACATTTCAAAGACATCACCATTTTTTGTCATTACATTTCAAAGAAAACTGTTCAAGATCTCCAAATTTGAAAAATACCTTTTTGGTGATAAATACAGATTATCATGATAATGTGCATGTCCAGTGATTTGTATCAGACTCGAGGTAGTGTCCAGAATGGGATCTCAACGAGCCGGCTTTGCCTGCGAGTTGTTATCCCATTTTTGGACACCGCCGAGAATCTGATGAAAATCACAGGACATGCACATTATCAAGATAATTCGTTTATCTAAACAATTCTGTCAGATAAACCCATTAAATCTTAAATTATTAATACAGTTTTTTGACATAATGTTGGGCAAGAATAAGTTTTTAAAAAAACATAGTTTATGGAACTAAAAAGTTGTGCACTCTGACAAACAATGAGTAACGCGGTCACCGCAATTGTCAAACAAAGTCGTGTTGTCAAATTGTTCCCTCTCAGTGTCACTTCATATGATGATCTGCTTGAATTTACGAGTTTGCTACCAGGGCACATCCTCAGGAACCGGGTTGGTGTAATATTGAATTGTGCAGTTTCTATTTATTGTAAATTTTTTAGCCAATCGCCCTTAACTGTTGCTGTCGCATTACCAGAAACGAGTCGTCTATATGATACAGAATCTGAACAAGTCATCTTTATGATATGGAATCAGAACACATTATGTGATACATACTGTTTCTCGTGGTTTTCTGGCCAAAATCTGTATGATTGTTAGATAAAATCGTGGAAGTGGATTGCAAACCAGCAGTCTCAAAGTATTTCTTTGATAGTTATTGCCCTTGTTGGGTTTATAATTTCTTGCAATCACATTACCATCTCTTGTCATCACATTTCAAAGAGAACCATTCATGACATTTTTTTTGGGGGGGGGGGGGGGGGGGGGGTTATTTAATATATAGCTTTCTGGTGATAATATCATGAAGGGGATTGCGAACCAGCTGTGTCAACGTATTTCTCTATTAGGCTTTCCCAAACCCAGTTTTTCAAAATATTCTGCCAAAACTTTCAAAATTTTAACATTTTTCGAAAGTCTCAAAACTGTTTACAGTTATTTAGCTCAAATTTTCCACACATTTAGAGCATAAAACGATACATCACAATCACCACTCAAATCTTTCAATATTAACCCCCCATTGGCCCAAAATGACATTAATATAGCTTTTTTCTTCAAAATTGACCAACGTCAAGGGCAAATTTCTCTAATTATAAGGTTGTTCCAGCAATTATTTTGGTATGGATAGATGCAACAATGATTGTGGAAGAAAGTTACTGTTTACTTTTTAATCTCAGATTTAACCCCCAAGCACAATAAGGGCGAGAATAAGAGTACCGTTTGAAAATGCCAAAATTAGCCAACTTTGGTTGCATTTTCTATCATTTTGGAAAGGCTTAATATCAAACACTTTTCATGTACGTATTCACAATTGACTACCGAGCATATTTGCTGTTGTAAGTTTGGTTGTAAAGTTTAACCCTATCCCATTCTAGTTGCATAAAAGTAGGTACCGTCCAAAAAAAACTCCCAATTTTTTCAGAATTTGGTAAGTTTAGGTGACGGTTTGCTCCATTTTTAATTGATTGAGCTCTGAATGTTTTCTATAGCTGCATGCAGCAGTCCAAGTATGACAAATTTTGTTCTATATGTTATTATTAAATGTTTAAACCTTGGCAGATTTGAGACTTCGCCCTCCTCCCCACATTTTTTCAGGAGCATTTAGTGTTGGTCATTTCCATCTGTCCGTCCATCCGTCGGTGAGGAAGATTTTCGTGTCCGCTCCATAACTCTCAGATGCTTTGTTGGATTTTGTTGAAACTTAGAATACATGTTGCTTATGGGGAGACAATGCGTCACGCACAATTTCATTTTGGCTCAATGGAGGTCTGGGTCACAGATCAAGGTCATTGCCACGTCAGGTCCATAGTCACTTCTGAGTGACAATCTCTTGTTAAGTTATGATTAACTGGAAAAGACATGATGCTTGGATTATTTTAGGAGCTTCTGAGAGACTCAAAGAATGACAATGGATCCTATGGGATTGCTTAATGGATGTCCATTGTAGATCACTATTTATATGGGGTTCTGTTCAAGGTAAGTGCTTCAGGCCCCGTGGGGCCTCTTGGTTTTTATTTGTTAATGCACAACAGTCCTGTAACTAGTTGGAATTTGAAATTTTATGAATTGCACTAGTATATGGAGAAAAAACCTCCAATGTTTTCAGTTGTGGAAATTTCCCATAATGCATTTGCAAATTTCACTGTCTATATCTCGTTTGACAGAGCTCTTCGAGCTCTGTCAAACAAGGTGTAGTTAGTTAAATTCTGCATCCTATATGTGCAAAATAATGTCATCGAAGGGATTTCCAGGTAAAAAAAAATCCTAGGGACAAGATATGTTTTCATTGACGAGGGTTGTGCCTGAGAAACAAGAATTTTTCTTATTGGTTGACTTGTGTTAACAACCGAGACCTATGGTTTGGCGACGGTCGGTGTGCATCTAGGCGGGTGGACGTCTGGGCAGGCGGATGGCTGGGTGCCCTCACACTGTTAGCGCAATAACTTGACCAAACATTCTCCGATTTGAGTAATGTTAGCCATACATGTCTTTTGCAATAATATCTCAAGCGAGTTAAAAAACTGGCCCAGTCCAATCTTTCACTACAGTGTTATGGGCGTTAATCACAAATTATGAAATTGTTAGAATTATAACTTGAACAAAGATTCCAGATTTAACATCCGGATATGATTGATAACCTAACCGGGTTATGGACATGCACCACTCTCCGATTGCCACCACAACTCGATGCCTGCATCTCCGATGCACACTTCTTGTAATAGCATCATTTTCAATGTATATATTTTTAACAAAAATCAACATTTTCCAATGCCAGTACATGTGTTCTCTTGAGCTCTGAATCTGACCAGGTGCTGCACTGCAAAAGCTGACAATGGTGCTGAAAGACTTATGTCAAAGACTATCATAACAATTCAGCTTGAGAACCAGGATTCCCATAGCTTTTTGAAAGTCTTGGAATTTAGAAATCTATTGCCAAGAACCTGGAAAATCCTGGAATATTGAAATCTTCCTTGAAAACCCTTGAAAACAGATATCAAGAAATGAGATTCATTTTAGTAGTATTCATCTCTCTTCATAGCTAGATGAATATTGCTGGAATGGACCTTCTCTGCCAAATGTTATGCCTGCCTTATAAAATGGAAATCATGCATATGATTGTGCATGTAATCTCTGGGGGCATTGTAAACCCTTGAATTTTCGCAAAATAGCAATGCAGACAGTGTGCCTAATCAATGCTGGTGTATTTTGTCTCGGTTTATACATGCAGTAACTGTGAATGAAATAATGGATAAAGCATGTGTGGTGTCAAGCGCCATCATTGGTTGCCTTTTGTAAAACTATGCTTTTAGTAATGCACCCAAATCTGCATTGCATGTATGGTCTCTTAACATATAAATAATTTTCCATCACATTAACACACACACATTAACACTGACTGCTTGGCACAGAGTTTAACACACAAAGCAAAACACCCTTGGATTTCACATCTCAAGCTCCTTGAAAGCCTTTAAAAACATTCTGGAAGGTCCTGGAAACTTCTTGCAAGGATTACTCATTCAAGTGCAGTACTCAATTCCAGAATGATAAAAGTTGTGTCCTGCGAATCTCAAATTTCAATGCCAGTCAATTCTCAACTCGGGTAGAGGATTTAAAATCAAATCTCGAATTGAATCGAATTTCACTGTTTTTTAGTTGTAAATACTCCACCTCCTTACAGCCGTGGAGAATAGCAAATACTGTCATCTCTCCATAATACTATTGGGGGGGGGGTGGGGGTTGGAGGGGGTGGGGGTGTTAAGCATAATGATCTCAAAACTCACATAGAGTTTCCTTTGGCACCAATCGCCCTGCAAAACTATACTGAGCCATGTTCCCCACTTTGCCACTGACAGAACTCAGGGCTTAAGTGACCATGCGGTATGGTTGTGAACCATGGCTGTGCCAGTTGCAATAAAATAGTTATTCTTTGCTTCAAAACCAAAGCTTATGAAACCTCAAACAAAACAAGCCTCTTCAGCTCATTCCAATGAGAGATCGAGTGAGGGGGTGAGCATGGTCTACAGTTCCCTCCTGCCAGGGAGTTTGGCCTCCTTTTGGGGAACTGTCTACTTTATTGTGGGCTTGTTGGGGATATCCTAGACAAAAGTGCTCTTTATCAGCGAAGTCCTGGCATCACCACTGAGATCATAAGCTATTTTGTGAAAGAATTAACAAAATTTGAATAGTGATTTTTACCTGCGGCAGAGCAGGTCTAGTAACCGCTCGACTCCGTCCGTCCGTCAGTCCGTCCGTCCGTCCGTCCGTCCGTCCGTCCGTCAGTCCGTCCGTCCGAAACACTTCTTCCGTCAAAGTTTTCTTGGCTTCTATGAAAGGGAATGATTTTATATTTGGTCTGCTGCTTCATAATGATGAGTTGTATCGTGTATCTAATTTTCAGATCTGCCGTGCAGCCACTTCCTGTTTGCCGATACTTTGAAGTCTGTTCATCTCTGTAATCAATTGCATGCAGCGACGCAGGTCCAGACCCGGTATTGGTCTTGGCTTATTTGTGTTTAGAGGTGGGTGGATGTGGTCGATTAGTTAAGGAAGGGATAAAGATGTCTATCCCAGGGGCACCTTTTACCCCTGCTGATGTATGAAAATACAGTAATGGTTGGATCTGAGCCAGATGCTTCCGCCCCCTGTGTGGTTCCCATACTTCAGAGTATTATGCAGTTGGTGCCACCCTTTTTTCAAAGAAAAATGGTAGGTCTTTTGTTCCATTCTAGAAATGTACTTTTATAACTGCGTTAACTGTCTCAGTCGAGGAATTTGTTGCCAGAACTATATTGTAAAGGACTTGTACTATGACAAGAGCTTCATATTTTCAGAGGTCCTTCACATTCAATCATGAATAACTTGTAAAGTACTTGGTTGGTTGACCTGATATTTGGTATGCAAGTGTATCCTATTGCTGTAAATCCATAGTGAATTGCAGGTGTCTTGTGAGATTTTATTGCCAGAGTAATTGCCCTTTATGAATTAATTCATGAATAACTTGCAGAGTACTCAATGGACTTCATAATTGGTGTGTAAGCCTATCCTATTGATATCTACCCACAGTATAAGGTAGATGTTATTCAGTGTATTATTGTATAAGTTATTACTTTTATGGACTTTGATTTTGTCCGTCCCAAAATTCAATTAAGAATAACTTGTTTAATTAAGGGTCCCTTCATGATGTAATCAACTCCTCCCACAATTTATAATGTAAAGAGTTGAAACTTTAGGATATGGTTACACATGTCTTGTAGATGCGCAAAGAATATAAAGTTTGCAAAAATATTTTTTTCACAGAATTAGAGGCCACGGTACCTTTTTGTAACAATGGTGACACTTGATAGTTCTTATGACATATGCCCCAATGGGCTGTAATCTGTCACAGGTCTGTCATCTGTCATCCTTCAGCATCACCCAGTAATGAATGTTTCGTTTATGTAATGCTATCCATGGTATTGCAGGCGGGGTATATGCCACCCTGACTTTGCTCTAGTTTTACTTTGGTTTCCCTTTTTTCATAACGTCCTTTTGGCAAAATTCTTAACTGCTTCAGTGCCAGAAGCCACTGTCGGGGCTTTCAAAAAAATGAGGGTTGCTGAGCAAAAGCCAACATTTTCCGCACCCATGTTCCATATTCAGTTAAGCGCAAACTTTATTTTATTTATATAAATTTATTTCATTATACATTATTGGAGAGTGCCTGTGGACACTCTCCAATAATTTGTAGTATGTGATGAACCAATGCAGACCACAAAAAATAATCTGGCCCTTAATCAGTCAACTGGCAATGTATTTGTCCAAGGTATGACATATTTTTATACTGTACCAATGACCCAGACTTAGATGGTGCTAACTCTTATATTCTAGGGCCAAACACAAATTTTGCCCCCAATCCCCAAGATTTGCATCAAAATCCAAAAATTAGATGTCCTATGTGGTCCTCCATACTTTTATCCACTGCGCATGCGCAGTGTCAAGGAAGTCCGAAATTGGAGCGAAATCCTCATTCTTTGTTTGGCCCTTCAATCAGTGACATCACCCTGATATCTGTGCTTAAAATTTCAGTTTAAATGATGCCAGACACATAATCATGAGAGAAATGGTGGATCTAAGGATGAAATAAAAGGATGAGAGGAAGGAACATTGAAATGATGTGTTCAGGGCTGTAACTTATAATTTTTATGCAAAATTATTTCATGTTCCCTAATTTCGGGGCATAGGGCCTGATATTTTCATTCTTGCTATGAAATTTCCATTATTTGTTCAGTGTTTCCTCTCTCCCTTTCCTTAATATCACCCTTGCTATTCTCCCATGCTTTTGGCATAATTTTTGTAATTATTTTTACTGAAATTTCTTGGGAGTTTTGGCTTGGTAACAGAATGTTTATTCTGTTTTTCCCCATGGTTACGTCCTCACCCTATGGTGGATAGGAGTTTCAGTCATGCATCTACCATCCGATGTACTGCAATTTCTTCTCAGGAAGCCTCTGTTTTACATCGGATAGTGTTAAAATTGGTTACTGATTTCGGGCCATATTTTCAGTGCCTGGAGTCTTGTTTCCAGTTTTATTCACTTTTGTTTACATTGACAACGGTTACTTCTGACAGTGATTCCTTGTCTTCTGTTTAGTTCTGCTCATAGCCAGATATATTATATTGTCTGTAAGTGTAACATTAATTTTTAGACATGTTTTAAAATTTCTGTCCACACTTAGGCTTTTTTGGGATCCATTTGGGCTCATCGTTCCCATTGGGAACTTGGGCTCATCTTGAAAATTTTTTCGAAAAAATTTTTTCTTTTGAATTATTTTTCGAAATGTTTGTAATGGATTATATTATTATCATGTATCTTGTTTTCAAGGGTGAGTACGATGACTGTTAAACTTTTTTTCAAAATGAAAGAAGTTTGTTCAAATTGTAATTCGAGGAAGTCTTCCTCTGATTCTCATGCTCAGTGTATTTCTTGTAGTCAGTGTACTCGCACTAATTCTTGCTCTGTGTGTGCCAACTAGAATGACAAGCGTTGGAGACGTGTGTCACGGTGTATTGTTAGTGGTGAGAGGTCCATGCCGGTCCTCTCCCCACAGGGTCACTCTAGTTTTTCAGTCTCTTTTTCAGAGGAACAAGAACAGGGTGATGTTTCCGTGATGTCTTCACGAAGAGTGCCTCCTTCGTCGCAGACAAATGAAGAGCTAGCGGCAAAAGTGCTCAATGAAATTCGGCAAATGCTTAAGAGGTCCCACGTAGGATCGACGGCATTGTCGCCCGCTAGCTCGCAATCATTCACGAAATGGTTGTGACTCCAGGTTCGTCCGTTGCGGTCCAGGAAAGGAGAGCGGGTGTTGCGAGCACTATAAACATGGATCGTGCACACCCGGCGACGACGGATCCGAGGATGGAACGGAGGAAGCCAATCAGTCCGGAACGTTCGTCAGTCGGGGCATACGTCCACTCCCCGGGACGCTCCGTCGTATAGACAGTCCGGCGCGACTAGTCTATTGGCTTCCTCATCCTCACGGCAGCACACACGACCGCAACTTGGCTACGTGACTTCTGATATCCAGCCTGCTTCACCGACCAGGGATTCCACGTCGATCAGGTCATGCCATCCGCTAGCCAAGGACACGAGGCATTACCAGTCGGGACGTTTGCATAAAAGAAGTATGCAGGAATTAACGTCCCAGGAGCTCCCAGCGGCTAAATCACGTAAGACCGCGGCTCCACAGGCCTCCGTTACGGACTTGCTATCACAGATAGCTGAACTCATTGCAGCATCCCAACAGCCATCAGAAACATTTTCGGAACCGGAAGTGTCTGAGGAAGCTGCGTCGGTTCGCTTCCCTGCAGAGTCAGAAAGGGACGACCGAAAATCTCATGTGGTCCAGTCGGATGGCGAAAGGGAATCAGCGGAGTTGGAATTATTTTCTCTTTCCAAACAACATAAGATGGCCGTAGATTTCATCCGGCAGCACCTCCCAGAAGTTGTTCCTCCGGACCAAAATGCTGCATTACCGGATAAGAGACTGATAGCGTCACTGGACACAGACCTTTTCGGCCGGAATAGGGACATTGTCCCTGAGTTTCCGACCCAGTCCAGTAATATCACACGGACATTTGAACTTTTGAATGACGCTATATTCAAGCTAGCCTCTAAGACTGGCAAATCAGGTTTCTTATCGCCTAACGCTATACATCTGCCTTTCATCAATATTAGAAATCGATTTGAAACGGCTGGACAGGGCGTGCCGAGAGTTCCTCTGCGTTTGGACGACCAAGCAGAAGACTTGGAGTTGTCATTGCCCGTGTCCATGTCTATTAACTCCAGTATACTGGAGACGACAATCTCGTCTAATAGAATTAATTTAGACGCATTATCTTATGCAGATCACCTTACCAGAGCGTTTTCATTACGTCTCGAAGGGAAAGAATTCCAGGACGTTCAAACTTCCTTAAGAGTTCTTTCGAGGGCTATAGTATATTCTACGTATAACTCCACCCTTTCAGTGGCAAATCTGGAGTTAGTCAGACGTGATGCTGCCCTGGCTGCATCCAATAGAGTGGATAGTAAGGTGAAAAACTCTCTTCGAGTCGCTCCGGTCTCCGGGGAGCTTCTCTTCGACGGAAAGCTTTCTATAATCAATGATCAGATTACTAAGAAAGCTTCGGATTCTCTGCTTTTTAAATCCGCTTCAAAAATGTCGGACTCAGCAGAAAGAGTAGGCAGGCACTTCGGGGGCGAATACGTCCAAGGGAAGTTCCTATAGAGGATCTAAGAAAGCCTCTACGTCTTACTCCAGAAACCGTCAGAGTAGCGACTCAGGTAGGGGCCGTTATGCTGGCCGAGATAACCGGTAAGACGCCCCTAGGTCGACTGGACGAGGTGCGGGTCGTGGAGGACGTGGTTTCTCCTCCCGCAAGCCTCGCAGGGCCAGGAGGTGATGGTCTAAACCTCTATTGCGTTCCAGTCGGCGGAAGGCTGTCGAGATTCTTAACCAATTGGTTGTCAATTACGGACAGCCCATGGGTGCAAGGGGTGATTTCCGAAGGTCTAAAACTGTCCTTCAAGGAAAAAACCTCCGTTAACTCGAGGTCCACGTTGGACTCAGCTTCCGTCAAATGTTCAGAAGAGAGAATCGCTTCTATCAGAAGTTCAATCTCTTCTGGTCAAGAACGCTATAGAGGTCGTAGAAAACCAGGAATCTCCAGGTTTCTACAGTCACCTATTTCTGGTTCCAAAACAAGACGGCTCGTTTCGTCCAGTCTTAGATCTGAGCTGGATAAACAAGCTAATCGTGGCTCCGAAATTTTATATGGAGACCATCCGATCGGTCAGAGCGAGCATTCGAGTGAACGATTATGCTGCGAGCATAGATCTCAAAGATGCGTACTTTCACGTCATGGTACATCCGGCGTTCAGAAAGTATCTTCGCTTCCCTGTCCTAGGAGTCGTTTATCAGTTCCGAGCAATGTGCTTCGGTCTGAATCTAGCGCCTTGGGCATTCACTCGAATAATGAACTCGGTAATGACTCATTTCCGAGCTCATTCGTCTGTAGTAACGTCGGCCTACTTGGACG
The DNA here is from genome assembly GCA_031216915.1 of Pictodentalium vernedei. NCBI lineage: Eukaryota > Metazoa > Mollusca > Scaphopoda > Dentaliida > Dentaliidae > Pictodentalium > Pictodentalium vernedei. Next base: position 804,117,542 of record CM062297.1, read on the forward strand.
ACATTCTTCAGAGGTACGGCAACAAGTTAACGTTTCAGAACGATGTTCAGAGTCTGCTTCAACTGCTCCGACGTCTCGGTTTCATAGTAAACGAAAAGAAGTCGGATCTAGTGCCGTCCAAGTCATTCACCCACCTGGGAATGAGCTTCGAGACGCACAACAATCTCGTTCGTCTGCCGTTAACCAGAGCGAAATTAGTCAGTTACTACGCTCGCTTTTGTCTTCACACAGATGTAGTAACAGGGAGATAATTCATGAGACTGGCAGGTTTGTGCGGAGCCGCTGCGGATCTTATTCCGATGGGGCGGCTACGCACTCGTCCACTCCAGATATTTTTTACTCAGTATTGGCGTGTGAAGACTCATTAGCTCGAAACGAACATCGTCTTGTCGAATCAAGTGAAACAAGAGATTCAGACTTGGGCAGATATTCAGTGGTTAACTCAAGGAGTACCACTGCAACTGCCGGATCCGAGTTTTACGATAATGACGGATGCGAGTCAAACAGGTTGGGGCGCAACTCTGAGCCCAACAGATTCGAGGTGCCAGGGTCTTTGGGATCCGCAGTTCCTAAACAAGCACATAAACATCAAAGAGATGATGTCAATTTGGCTTGCGCTACGTTAGTGGATGAACATTCTTCAGAATTCGCATGTTCAAATTCTGTCCGACAATTCGACAGTAGTAGCGAAGATTCGGAACCAGGGAGGCACTCATTCCATTCCGTTGTTCAATTTAACGGAAAGGATCCTTCTGTTTGTCCTAGCGCATCAAGTTCTCCTATCGGACCGTCATATTCCGGGTCGTCTGAACGTTCTAGCAGACTCCCTTTCTCGGAAAGATCGCATGTTGCCGTCAGAATGGACTCTCAACAAACGAGTATTCAATCAGATTTGCTACCAATGGGATCGGCCTATGATAGACTTATTTGCGACGCATCTCAACAATCAGTTGCAGAGGTATGTGTCGCCATGCCCAGATCCTCGAGCGTTTGCAGTAGACGCCCTCTCGATCTCTTGGGACGGAATGATAGGATACGCGTATCCTCTAGCTCCGTTGATTCAACAGATATTGCTAAAAATCAAGCAATCTCACTGCAAGATTCTGTTGGTAGCTTCTCTGTCACCCCAGAGACCGTGGATAAATCTACTCAGGTGTCTGTTGTGGGACATTCCGCGGAAGCTTCCTCCACAGGAGGACCTTCTTTCGCAGAGGAAATCGCGCACGCTGCATTACAACCCGCAAGGTCTCAGCCTTCACGTATTTCCGTTGTGCGGTCCTTCTTGCACGGCAAGCATTTTACAGGACGAGCAGAGGACGCAATTTCTAACTGTAGGAGGACCTCCTCTTCGCTAAATTATTCTGCTAAGTGGAAGGTTTTCTATCGGTGGTGTAGGGATCATTCTATTGATATTTATGATCCCTCCATTCCAGACATTGCTAATTTTCTGGTCTACTTGTTTGACGAGATCAAACTGCAGCCAATAAATATTAAGGGTTATAGGTCTATGCTATCGGATACCTATGCTCATCATGATAGCTTACGAATTGGATCTAATGTCTCTTTATCTTAGTTAGTGAAAAACTTTTCGATAAATAGACCTAGAACCCTTGGGTTAATTCCTAAGTGGAATTTAGTTTGGGTTCTTCTGAAGCTAAAAGAAGCGCCATTTGAGCCTCTTGATACAGTGGACTTCAAATTCTTATCTTATAAGACAGCTTTTCTCTTAGCCTTATCTTCTGCCAGAAGAGTTAGTGAGCTTCATGCACTATCTGTTGATGATTCTCACTATCGTAGTGTTGGTAATACTATTACTTTGACAACTAATATTGGATTTTTGGCTAAGAATCAGGTTCCTAATCAGTATCCTGAACCTATTATTATTAAGGCTCTTCGGTCTTCAGACGGACATATGCCTTTGCTCTGTCCAGTTAGAGCCATGCGTATTTACAAACGTAGATCTGAGTTTATCAGAAAGGGACGTAAGTGTTTCTTTCTGTCTCTGCTGCATAATAGAAAGGACATAACAGTCCATTCTATTGCAAGGTGGATTCAATTAACTATCCGCACTGCTTATGAAAAATTATCTCCAACTCAGCAGTCTGTGCTTAAGAAAGATGAAGTAAGAGCACTGTTTACATCTTGGGCTTATGCTAATAGTGTTGCTATTACCGATTTGATGAAGGCTGCATATTGGTCTCAGCCTTCCACGTTCACGAATTTTTATCTTAGAAATATTGAGTCCATTTCTGGCGACCTGCGTTGTTTAGGTCCGTTATGTTATAAGTATAGTTAAGCAGGCGTTCTGTTCCGGCAGTGACTCTGTCCTACTGCCCTCTTCGTTCTGGGGTATTTGACCCAGAGCAAGGGGAAGGGGGGGGGGGGGGTCGTGTTCCCTTATATCACCTGCTTTATAGTGAAAAGCAAGGGAATACCTCCTCTGGAGTCAGTAATTCCGAGTCGGTGCCGGGATGGTTTTAAAGTGTAAAGCTAATGTCTATCTCATTTATGTAATATTTTTAAAGTGCGGCTCAGTGTGAAGCATTTGTATATGTCACGTGTCATACGAGCGCTCATGTACAATCCTCGGACACTTTTAAATGAGTATAAAGAGTCTCATTCTCTGGACTATCTTTTTTTATTGGCTTTCCTTTAAAAAGATTAGTATAATGGGTCATACTGGATGTTAATAGAGATCATTGATGTTATTGTGCTCAATTACGGAATGGTATTGTGTCTTTCTTTTTTGGTATAAACAAGAAAGATACATGTAAAGCCTGTTCTCCTCTTCTCCTGGAGGGGATAATTCTGTTTACATGTAATTGAGTCTATTGGATTGTCCTTTATGCCCTAGGCCCTCCAGCCTTTTTTTCAATTCAGCTAAGTCTGGGTCATTGGTACAGTTTAAAAATATTAAAAAAATTATAGTAATTTATATATTTTTTATACTTACCAATGACCCAGACGGGGATGGCCCTCCCATGAGTTGGGAACTCATACCTCCCCGCTGTTTACATAACACTTACCAGACACTGGTTGTAAGAATGAGGATTTGGCTCCAATTTCGGACTTCCTTGACACTGCGCATGCGCAGTGGATAAAAGTATGGAGGATCACATAGGACATCTAATTTTTGGATTTTGATGCAAATTTTGGGGATGGGGGGGGGGGGGGGGGCGGGCAAAATTTTTGTTTGGCCCTAGAATATAAGAGTTAGCACCAGCTAAGTCTGGGTCATTGGTAAGTATAAAAAATATATAAATTACTATAAATTTTTTAACTTTCATTGTGTTCCATATTCTACTGAATACAGAGAATTGACCTTTCTATTTCAGGATTCCTGGCTCAATTAGTTCAAGGCAAAGAAATTAGCGAATGTGTGCGATATGAAACCTTTGCTGCTAACATTACTCTGCAAAGATCTGGATGTACTTTCCCAGAGAAACCAGAATTTCAGTAACTATTGATTCACGAAACTAACATTTAAGGGTGTAGGCTTGTTCGGTTATGAACCCAAATTAAACAAATCTTTACTTATACTGTAACCATTTTCAGGGAGTAATTGAAGCGGTATGGCATTGTATTTTGCAATGCTTTTTGTATTTAGCAATGCCCTATATCGGAAATATGATAACAAAGTGATAGGATTTGAAGGCAAATGAAAAGTCCTCTGATTTAAGCATCTTGCTTGAAGTGTTTCTACAGTCAAAACTAGAAGTCCTGTCATGAAATGCGCACAGATAGCACGTTAATCTACGCGTTATGACCCTAGTAAGGCTATCAAATTCTATACATTCGGCCTGTGCACAGGCAGTGTTTCCGGGTAACCCTAGATCCATTGGCAGAAACATTGCCTGTGTATGCTATGAGTAACCAGGAGAACCAGCCATGCTTTGGATGCCATTCGATATGAGAGGAGATGTTTCATTATAACCACCCTCCCCCACCGCATGTATGGGATCAAGCAAAATTATCATGTGCACATGGCAGATATATCAAAATGTTCATGACTACTTTTTTCGTACTGAAAATTGTTAAACAATCATTAGAAAATACTGTGGGATTTTTTGTAGACTTCTGATTCAATGAGGGGCAATAAGATGAGTTTAAATGCTTCTTGAGAATATTTCTGGCCGGTTTTGACCATTACATTGCATAAAGAGTGGCTATAAATGAGATTTACACCAAAGTTGTACAGTGCACAGGATCACTTACTTATACCGGACTATGGATATTTTTTTTAATGTGATTTCCAAACAGGAAAACATATTCTATTTACATTTATTATGTTGGCTCTTGGGATGAACCAGACAGTGTGGATAAATTGTGGCGGCCAATGCAGCCATATCAGGTCGATGATGATGACATCATCGGTGACCCCATATGAAATCAATATTTGGTGTGTGTCCATCATATTGTTTTTAGAAATAAAATACAACAGCCTCATCTCAAAAATGGCAGTCTTTCTGCAAACGTTCTAAATCGTCCGTTGAATGTGATTAAAGTTTCATTGAAGTCACTTGGAGGAAAATAAATAATCTGTTTATAATAAGTGTCCCATATTGAGAAACTTATTTTGATTGATAACCCCATTTAATAGGTTAATCAGACCGATCAGAAATCACTTCAGCACGAAATGATTGCTAGATAGAGTTACTCTCCTTACATTGTAAACTTACATCTGCTTATTCACATTTTCACCGAGTGAAGTGCACAGAAAAGGTACATATAATTTTTTTCAGGAAAAAAAGTGAATTTTATGATTTTGAAAAAGATTAATTTGCCAATGGCGTAAGTAACGAATCGGTAAAACCACAAAATAATCCGTAATTCGAAAGCCTGGTCCTGAATATAATGATAACATACTGCAGACTCGGAGAAAGCATTTTTTGACACACACTCTGGTGGGTTTTGATGTTTGAATGTAATAACACCAACACAAATTTTGGATGTTCCGGATGTGGCCATGTTTCAATGATGTTTATTCCGGTCATGTGATTACAATGTGGTTCTTGCAGAAATACTCAATTTGGGCAATCGTAAGAATGCAAGGACGTGATCACGCCCTTTATTTGTTCGAGACAGTGTATGAGCGGATTTGTAAACAGGTGACAGCAAATACTTGAGCTGTTAATGTCATAACTGCACAATATGGTTCGAAATTCCCTCTCGTAATTACAGGTCGTCTGAACTTTTTTGTTGACAAAAAGTCTGAATTATTGCGCACTAGAAAGACAACATGAACCACTTGTAAAAAAATAACCGAATGTATAAAATCGGGACGATACACATAAAATAAGGCAATATTCATAACAAAGTAAGCAGACTGCTTCAGAAATCACTTTTTCACGAAGTATATTCCAGGTGACCTGAAACTATATTGAGCGTGTTGATTTCCCCCGATGTTGTGAAGTTATTTACTTCCTAGTAACCATGGAATTTGTCGCGGCTGTGTTTGAAGTCTGCAAAGGACCGATTCAAGATGGGTTGAAAATGGTGCATTCGCGCTTTTAAATAAGGTGCGTTTGGACGATGCTGAGAATTTAGTTTTTTCTTGCAACCAACCATACTAACACAAGCGTCGATCAGTGTCTTTTGTCAACGTTTTACACTGATAAATGTGAGAAATCTCCTTCACCGGGAACTATCTCCCAATTTGCATATCACAATAAACATAACCGCTGTTAGCGTGACCGTGTGGTCAAAACCGAAACGAATTATCGAATCCACGGTCAAAATTAGCTGCAATTGGCTCTTAAACAAATGAACTACACGAATTATTCTTCATTATCCATGCCGAGTTACTTTTTAACCAGACCACATGCGTTCAGTTTCGTTTGTCGGCATCAAACTGATATTGTTTGTGGTAATTAATAGTACGAGAAGGCGAAAGAAGCCAAATATTTCCCATCATCTATAAATTAATTAAAATTGATAATTCCTTTTATTTTACTGAAATTATGAATTGATAAGGTGGATGTGTTGCGATTATTATGCCCCAGACCTGGAAGTTGTAAAATCAAAGGTGTATCTAGGGCCGTGCAGTGGTGACCTCTGTCCTCTTACCCATTCATCAGTTTACATGTACCAACATTCTCCCGTGTATCTCAACCACTGCTACTCCAATTTGAAGGATATTTGGTGTTGTGATCGAGCATCATGGGAAAACAATGCCCGTGTAGCTGCTGTAGCTGCTGTAGCTGCTGTAGCATGTGTTTCTTCCCACATTTTTTCAGAGTTGTGGGACTTTTTCACTCTTTTGAGTTAGAAAATTTTGTTTATAAATAGTTGATTTGTTATAATTTGTTGGAAAGTGCCTGCTAATACCCTCAATTGTATTGCTACAAAATATTTCTGGTGAAGATTTCGTTCATTTTACTTATCAAGCAATAACCTAATGAATATTCTGTATAAAGCCACCAATCTGATGTTTGACACTTTTATCGGAGCTGTTATGAAGGCGTATGGAACTCAAAATGTTGATTATGGCAGGACTTTTCTATTCACCCATTAATCGATAAATGAAGTGTTATAGGTGGAAGTAAGAAGCATGAAAGGTCCAGAACTTAAAGTCTAAAAAGAATGTTTTGCAATGTAACATGATTTTTGCAGATACACTTATTTGGAGGGTTACCTGTCTGATAGTGTTTGGAACATGTGTGGCCAGGATCTTCAAAAAGAAAAAAAGAGTTAAACTTTGAGAAAAAAAGCATATGCTTTGAGTGCCGGAGGTAGAGTCATACAAGTAAGAGAGCGCGCCCCCCCCCCCCCCCCCCCCCCTTTCCAGGATTTTTTTGTGTCAAATGGAGCTCACTTATCACCTTTCGGGGATTGCTTTGTGTACTGCGTTCTTGAAAAAAATATGTGAGACCCTCTGGATGTGACCTTCTGATCTCAATATGCCTCCTTGGGGAAAGTACATGCAATAATGTAAGGTTGATTTGATGTGTTTTGAATAACAATGTACTTTTAAGTACTTTAGATAGTTTGTTGCAGTGACAGGTTACAGTTACCTTTATTTCTTCTCCAACAGATATCATGAGTGTATTGGTGTCCAAGAGTTAAACAAAGCTATTATACTTATTGATAAACCAGACAAATTTAACAATTTAATCACTATCAAACTGATGCGTGGGATAAAAGGGGTTACAGTGCAAGGGGTTTGTAAATATATTTATTCAACTACAATGTATGACATTGCAGTGCATTCTACATAGGAGAATATCATAGTTTCTTTCCAAACCACCACAGTGACACATACATCTTTATATTGGGAGACACTCTTTTGTCCTTCCATACTTCTTTTGGTGGACTCCTTCAAGCTGACCTTTGTTGAACTCCCCAAATCAAAACATAAATAAAAGAAAATGCCTGCCTTCAATCAGTGAGCACTCCACTTATAACATTTGGTCTCAATCTTTATTACTTTCTTGCATTAGGAAAAGATTTCTTCGAGTGTGTATTTCAATGTTTATAGAATACAGCTGTTATTTTATTTTGAGGTATTTTATTTTAAAAATTTTGTTCTCTTACTTTTGCCATAGCAGACTTTCAGGTGGTGCTATTTACACATGGCAGCAGTTCCATGGCAAATTTCAGTTTCCACATGTTCTATGTTTCATTCCAAAGTTAGGTTGGACATCTCCTTAATTGCCGAATAATTTTCACTGGCAAAGAGACTTGAGGTACTCCTGTTAATTGCAGAATAATTTTCTCTGGCGAAGAGGCTTGGGGTACTCTTGTTAATTGCAGAACAATTTTCTCTGGCAAAGAGGCTTGAGGTTCTGTTAATTGCAGAATAATTTTCACTGGCAAAGAGGCTTGGGGTACTCCTGTTAATTGCAGAATGATTTTCACTGGCAGAGAGGCTTGAGGTTCTGTTAATTGCCGAATAATTTTCACTGGCAATGAGGCTTGGGGTACTCCTGTTAATTGCCGACTAATTTTCATTGGTAAAGAGGCTTGGGGGTACTCCTGTTAATTGCAGAATAATTTTTACTGGCAAAGAAGCTTGGGGTTGTCCTGTTTATTACAGAATAATTTTCACTGGCAATGAGGCTTTGCATACTCCTGTTAATTGCAGAATAATTTTCACTGGCAAAGAGGCTTTTGGTACTCCTGTTAATTGCAGAATAATTTTCACTGGCAAAGAGGATATTCAATCAACAGTGTTCCACTGTATCCAAGAACTCCCTCTGACTATAGATTAAGTTGTCTGATTCAGAAAGGTGATTGGTGTCACTTGACTGATCAAACTGGTTTTTGAAGTTTTGACAAAGTATCTTAAAGGGTTCCCATTCATCTACATTTACCAGATCATCTTGGAATTGGAAATGGATCCAAGACACATCCATCTTGCTGTTCAGTGTGAGTGTGTATTAAGATATACACCCCAAATCAAATATCTACCTCTACCCCTGTCCATATTTGGTTTCTTTTCATTTGTGGCAGATGACTTTTACTTTGGTACCGAAGTATTACCAAAGAGGTAAGATGAATGATTTCTCATTAGCTGTTTGTTTCATTTCTCATCAACCATTTATTACCATTTCTCATCAACCAATTTCCGATGATGCTGATCACTTGAGATCAAAAGTAGAAGAGTTCTAAAACAATAATTAAAACATTTTGAGATCATTGGAACTATGCTTGTTGTTTACACCACCCCTTAACTCTTAACTCGCTAGGTATTTACAAGATATTTTTCTTCAAGCCTAATCTTTGGTTGCTTTGAAGTATAGCCATGACAAGTTTTGATGAAAAATTCATTTTAATTGAACTCACAAAACCATTGGTGAAAACAATCCAATTTACAGAGGGTAAATTTGATTAAATGATCATAAATTAATTATACTTATTTCAGCGGCAAGAGAAATTCTGCCCTGGGCAGGAATATTCACCAACAGCTTGCAAGGAGTTAAAGGACTGGATATTTTTCCACACTTTCTTTGTCTACATCCTGTTGCTTTGTAGTTAACTCTAAGCAAGTGTTGGCTGCCTATATAGGCAGCCAAAACTTTCCTAGAATCAACTGCCAGGGTACATAGATTCTAACTTGCAAGATTACTTATGCTGAGTACAGAATAGCTGATAACGAAATATTATCCCCTTAATAACGTCAGGCTATTGCCATATGTTTTACAAGGGTTTAGCAAACTTTCCTTTCCTAACATTGCCACAATTTTTGTCAGCATTATGGCAATAATATGGCACTTTTGAGCAATAGTTGCACTATCAGCTTTCTGCTCTGTTATAGGCCTTACTGTAAGCATCTTGAGGCACCTGTTTTATTGCAACAGAAATTGAACAGAGGCAGAATTAGGTGTTTATGGGTTATATTATGTCTGTCTGCAACAATTGTTTAAAGAACTGAATCATTATACAGCAATTGATCAGTTGGAATATAAATCTCTCAGTTCAAACTATTTGACGGAAGAGTTATTTGATTTTTTATGCTATATTTTCTATATTTTTTTAAAGTACTTTTCTAACTGCTCAGAACCTTTTAATTTTAAACAATTCATTGATTTGTGTGTTTGTTGTTAATTATGTACTGTTAATGAAATAAATTAATATTGTAAGATAAATAGCCACCACATATATATTATACTCAGAAATATACAAATGTGTTATTGTCTGTGTTACTGGTACATCCTTTTTACCTAATAAATCCACCAACAATATATTTGAAACTCTTCAGTTACTCCTTAACTCACCTGACTGAAAGTCAGGGTAAGCTATAGTGATTACTCCCCGTACGTCATACTTCGCATGTTGTCCATGAACACTGTGTTCGAGGCCTCTCCTCCAAAACTGCTGGACCAATTTCAGTTAAATTTGAGGTGCTTGTTTGTTCAGACATCACATTTTGAAAACTTACAAATCAACTTGCCCCGCTACATAAGGAGTGCTGGGGGAAAATGATCCCAAATTTTACAAAAATCTTCTTCTCACGAACCAATGGGTACAATGACTTCATATATGATACAGAACTTTCTGAGGTGAAGAATCAGACTTGTTCAAATGAAGTTCATAGGGCAATATCTGCCTTTTGTAATGGGAGGGGCAAGGTTAATTTTTGAGCTCCTAAAAGGAGCTCAAATTTTAACTTTATGCAATATCAGGAATATTCTTTAAAAACCCCCTTCCTTCTTGTGAATCTGCCATCAGAATCTTTTGATATGTGGTATTCACCATCCCCAGGGAAGGCAGATTCAAATTTGTAAAAATCAAGTCCCAGGGTTAATATTTGGACTCCCTATTGGAGCCTGAATTTTAACTTAGTCCAGTATGCTGAATAACCTTTGAAAATCCTTTTCTCTAGAACCACTATTCAGATTTTTTTGATATCTGGTGTACAGAATCCTTTCAGGGGTTGGATTCAATTTTGTTCATTTCAAGCCCATTGGTTAATAATTGCGCTCTCTATGGAAGCCCGAATTTTAACTTGGTGCAATATGGGTAATAATCTTTAAAAATCTTCTTCAGAACCACCAGTCAGAATCTTTTGATATGTGGTATACAGCATCTTTACAGTGGTCAAATTAAAGTTTGTTCAAATCAACTCCCTGGGTTTATATTTGTGCCCATTGGAACCCAAATTTTAACTTTATGCAATGTTAGGAATATTCTTTAAAACCTCCGATCAGAATCATTTGATATATGGTATACACCATCCTTGGTGGAGTCACATACAAGGGTTGAAAAAAATCAAGTCCCTGGGTTGATATTTGGGCTCCCTATTCAGGCCCAAATTTTAACTGTGTGCAATATGGGGAATAATCTTTAAAATTCTTATTCAGATCCACAGCCAGAATCTGATATTTGGTATTCAACATCCTTACAGGGGTCAGATTAGAGCTTGTTCAAATCAAGTCCATTGGTTAATAATTGGGCTCTGTTTTGGAGCATAAATTTTAACTTGGTCCAATATGAAGAATAATCTTAAGAAATCTGTTTCTTGAGATATACCAGTCAGTGTCTTTTGATATTTGATATACAGCATTCTTAGAGGGTCAGATTCAATTTGTTCAAATAAAGTCCCTGGATTGATGTTTATGTTCCCTAAGGCAGCCCAAATTTGAACTATTTTGGAAATATTCTCAAAATCTTTTCTAGAACCACCTCTCAGAATCTTTTGTTATTTGGTATATAACATCCTGAAAGGACCAATTTCAAGTTTGTTCAAATTAATATTTGCGATCCAATTTTAAGTCGGGCTCAGATTCAAGTTTGTTCAAATCAAATCCCTGGATTCATATTTGGGCTCCCTATCGGGACCAAATTTTAACTTAGTGTAATATGATGAATAATCTTTAAAAGCTCCCTCCTTCTTTAGATCCATCAATCAAAACCTGTTGATATTTGGTATATGGCATCTTAGGGGTGGAAGGGGAGGGCCTCTTGTATTTCATTGTTTTTCTTCAAAAACATATCTTATGAGTCATTAACCATTTACCTATTGTACCACCTATATCCAGCCAGCACTACTCACAAAAATTGCCGTTCAAACTTTTATTTATTTGTTTTTAATTTTCGCCTTTATTGAGCTAGTTTCAATGAGTGGATCATAAAGGAAGCAAATAATGAAATATTTTTATACATCCACTCTCAAAGAGATTGGGGGTATTCTGGATTACAGTAAAGCCCACTTAATTGTATATCTCGTAATTCAATAACCCTGTTAATTGAATATAATTTCCAAACACCAAACCATTTACAATGCTTTCAGTACAAATTTGCCCTGTTAAATGCATATGGGTTGTAGAATAAACTCCTGTTAATTGAATAAAAAATCTTTCAATATGTCATGAAATTACCCTGAAAATAACCAAATTCTCCTTGTTTATAGACCAATGTGGCCTCAGTACATCCATTACAGGCATTTAATCTATTATATCTTGTTTGACAGAGCTCTTTTAGCTCTGTCAAACATGATATAACAGAATAAATGCTCAATATATCTCTAGAATACAGCAAAGTGGCATATCCCTCATAATTGAATACTCCTGTTTATTGAATAATGTTCACTGACAAAGTGGTTATTCTATTAACAGGATTCTACTGTACATGTATTTGTTCATCCATCTCTCTGGCCACCTGTTCATCCATCTGGATCTGTATCTCAGGAATGAGTGGGTGGATTTCAATGCAATTTGCTATGCGGCGAGGCAGTATGCCATGGTGGGGTTATCACTGGTGTAGACCTCCACTCATGTTTTTAGCTATTTGCAAGCCTGCATATCAGCAGCCTTTTGTGATATTTGACAGGCAGAAATTGCATGTTTGACATTTACCATTTCACTTATGCCTGACAAAACGCCCAGTGCAATTACTTCAAATTTAATATGAGCCTATTACATGAAAACCATTTCAAATACTAATGGGCTTAACCAATATCAAATTCTTGACTTGTTGTTATCATTTATTGGAAAGCTTTCCTGTCGGAACCCTGGGAAGTGAAGCAGTGCCTGTTTACTGTGGTAACCAAGCTCTGTTTTTCTGGTAAAATAGTAACCAAAGCCTGAGGCGAAAGTCCTTTTACCCTTTAGCCAACGCAGACGATATCAAAATTTATTATTTTAAATATAATTTTGTCAAATTTTTCAAAAAATTTCAACAAAACCATATCATATGACCCGTCTAGCTCGTTCCAACGAGGGGTCACATATGGTTTTGTTGAAAATTTAAGAAAAATATTTTTTCAACTGCTGAATTTGCATATTACGCGGGCGGATGCGGGCGTTTCATTGGATAAAGGTAAAGGGTTAAAATGGGCAACATAGGTATAAACGATTGTCTGGACTTGACTTTATATCCATGTTTCTGTCACAATTTGCTGTGAATCCCTTTGAAATATATAGAGTATAAGCAATACAAAATAACGAACTCGTGCGTACCTTTCATTTTACTGATGAAATGCTGTACAAAGTACGTGGAATGTGGATTATCAACAAATCACCCATGCAGTGGAGGTATCACCCAAGGTACTACTCTTAAATTTTGTTCAGAAGCACAAGAAGCACAAGCAAAATTTCAACCAATGGACTTCCGGGTTGAACCCGGAGGTCCATTGTCTGAAACTTTGCTTATGCTAATTGCTCTTGTGCGGATATATGTGACGTTAATATCAATAAATAAATAATAAATATTGAAAAGCTCTCTGAAAGGAGCTTTCCAATAAAAGATAAGAAGACAAGATTCTTGTCAGATCCACATATACAATTATCCACATTTCCAATTAACCCAGCTGTTTGTAGGGTGGAACTGTTCAACGTCGGCCTCATAAAAAAGGACTGCTGCTTTGTGTTTCTATCGCAGTACTCTGACTTCTTCCTCCTGTAAACCTGTCCAATTAGAATAGACCTCGTTGATCAATCTTATTAACCTACCACCAAATGTAGCATACAACCCATTTCAAATTTCATCCATGTTACCCCTCAGAGGGAATGAGTGGGGCATGAGTGTCATGTGAAATTTTTTTATGGCATAAAATCACCCCAAATCCTTCAAAACTCACTTCAACTCCCAAACCCCTCAAAGAAAATATCGCCCAAATACACCACATACACTCCCTATATCCCATGGGGGCAAAATTGGTTCACTGGGTCAGATGTGGGGTGGGGGGGGGGGGGGGTAGGGGGTGGAACTGAATTACATCTTCCGTTTTATTAGCTTTTCCATCCTCCCCTTTATTTGACTTCATCCTTAAGGCCTAAAAAAGTTAAAAATCTGCTTCTCAGGCCCTACCTCATGGTGCTTTTGGCTTTCTTTTTATAACCAATGCAAACTTAAAAAATAATAATTAAATGGTTTATGTCTGATGTTTGACCCATGTTAATAAAATTGATAAATTTGTCCCTTGAGTGCAACAAGGATTTGCAATGCTTTAGCGTTGCAAAGCCTTCTTTCACTCAAGGGACGAAATACATCACCATCCATGCTATTCTGTAGATTATGAAACCTAAAACAAAACAAACCGAGAACATGAACTTTTGATGGCAAAGAAACAAGTACAAAAATGAAATAAAAAACTGCCCACCCATAGTTTTACATAAAAATGGCCCGAGAAACAAAAAGCTACTTTGTGGAGTCCAATTATAGTTAGATCTTTATCAAATTTTTCATGGATTTTCAGCATGATAAGCCATCTCAGATTCGTATTGAGTTATGCTGTACGAACCCATTTGTGCCCACGAGGTGGGGTTCATTGGGTGATTTTTTTTTTTTTTTTTTTTTTTTTTTTTGCTTCACAATTAGCAATTGGTTTTGACATAAGATCACTCGTAATCATTCAAAACTCGTTTTAAAGGAAAAGTAAAATTCACCTAATCGACTCTTTAGGGCTGAAACGATTGGCTCATTTTTATAACCGAATAATATCCGGTTATCCGCGGCCATTATTTCACCGAATATGAGATCAAAACTATAGGAATTGGAAAGCAGTATTCTCAAACTATTCCGTCATGTGTGTACAAACGAACGTTGTCTGGTACTCGACAACATTCGTTTGTATACACACTGCGGAATAGTTTCTGCGATTACTCATTAACGGAAACTGCCGATCATTAACGAAGTCTTGAACGCCAAAGTCGATTATTTCTCAGTATACACAACGCGGCTTCGATGTGTAATCTGTCACAAAGGAGAAGCGGCAGATTTACTACGTTTTAAACGTGGAATGACGATCGCTATCTATATTTCGGATAACCGGTTGACGGTTTTTCTAATCGGTTAGGTTGCTAACTGGTTTCAAACTGATTATCCGGTTAACCATTTCAGTACTACGACTCTTTACCAACTCATATCATTGGATTTTTTTGAAGGATGCCTTTGAAACTGCAGTGACTTAACAACCCTTAGACATTTACAGGTAGAATTGGAGCCAGTCACCAAAGCCTATGATAACAATCATAGCAGTGTTAACAAGCCATAGATGCTTAATACGACCTTCAGTTCTTATTGAAACAACTTTCTCATGTAAATCATTAGCACTTCTTTAGGCCTCTTGCCTGAGAAATGTTGACCCTTCGGACGCAGTTCCATACTTCGACTTGGCACCGGTGTGGGTATGGCTGGTCACTAAAAAGCGTATTCCGACTCCAGAATTGCCGAATGCAAAATTAGATTTTTCACCACTTCTTTATTAATGGCTCAGATTACTTGCTATTTACACAATTTCCTCAGAGCTATACACAAATCACAGGGAGACGACTTCCATAAGCTGTTAGTTTTTTGTCGAATCCCCTCCTTACATAGTAATCTATCTATTTGTTCATCTTTGTTATTTAGTGTACTGTTGTATCTTGTGTTGTTCCTGTTTACCATCTAGCATGTAATGTACACAATTAACAAACTTTCCAATAAATATTGTTTAAACTAAAACACAGTTATTTACATAAATTGTACGAAGTGGCTTTTTCATAAATTTGACATTGTGTTTTGACTCACTAAAAGGTGTTCTCGATGATTTCAGTCAAAATCATATTATTTATTTATTATTTATTGGTGTTTAAGGTCACATACTTATGCACAATGGCTAATCATGACCGTGACAGTTTTATGGGTGGGGAAAGTCGGAGAACCCGGAGCGAACCACCGAGCAACGACGAGCAGCTGTCAGCTCCCCCAACAGCGTAACTCCGCACTGCAGCACAGACAGGGTTAGATTGGTTGAAGACATGCGCACCATCGACGTGCAGTACGCCTTAATACACGGCGTCATCGTGCCCCCATGTGGGCAATGGGGGTTAAGGGCCTTGCCCAAGGACTCAACGCGTGAGTCCGAATCGATCGCTCAGACGGTCACCCATCCGAGGACTAACCGGGCTTAACTTCAGTGATCTGACGAAAACCGGTTACCGCAACGCCCCCCGCCTCCATCCAAATCAGTTCTCATGGTGAAATTAAACATTTTTCCGTTGAACTTGAAGTGGGAATAAACTATTCGTGTAAAACAGCGTCTTATGTACATTTTGTCACCATTTTTTGTTTAATCGTGTTAAAAAGTTTATTTATTATACGCTAAACGATAAATTATCGAAAAAATTGCGGAAAGATAGAAATTAGTATCCCCCACGTTGAAGATATAGAAATTTTCACTTTCACGGTATCAATCAAAATGGCGGCTTTGAACGCATCACATCAAGGTGAGATCGAGTAAAATTATCAATGGAAATGATCAATTTGTTCTAAAAACGTACAATGAAAAGAAAATCTAGTGTTTTTGAGTGGATACCGATCATTTCCAGCAATCACTCATGAGATAATTTTCGGTATCCACTCAAAAACTCTAGATATCCACTATTTATCTGGTACTGGAGTACTACTGACTTCGGCCTCTGTAAGGTTACATGCAAATTTCACTTTTTTGAGCGGGGTATACGGTTTGGGTCAAATATCAGCAGTACTCCGGCTTCTGCAAGTTTACATTCATACAATACCAGTAATTAATTGTTTGTTATATATGTACTGCAAATAAAAGTTTCATTTCATTTAAAACCTGGCGCTTTTTAAAATGAACAAAATTAAATAAAATACGATATCGTTACTACAGTATGTTTCTGTGTATTATAATGCACCTTCTGTGTAAGTTTGGTTGAGATAAAAGGGGTTTAGTTCGTCAAAACTGGGTTTTAAAATTGAGTTCTTTCAGCTGGGTTGATTGCTCGTCTGTCTTTTCCAAGTTAATTTGGGCTGGGCGGTTTTTCCGGTTCATTTCCGTTTTTTGCGGCAAAATGGAAAACCGAACCTCAGCATCCAGCAAAAATCGGCCGAACGGTTTTACTGTGCTTGTGCATAAACTCATCAAACTATCTTACTGGGAGGGAACTTGTCTAGCGCCAAGGGGCGAATACGTCGTGTTCTCATTGTCACATTTTTTTCAGTGGACGAGTCAATAAGGGAGAAAATATGACAATGAGAACACAACACAGTTCAGATGATCCTTATTAATTTGTTACCCTGATTTATGTTTTTTTCTACCTGAACAGGCTTAGCAACTGATCCCCTAGAGTCCAAAGGGAAGTTAGGCTGAACCCAATACAGACAGGGCTTTCCTGGCGAGTGGTGTCGTTTTGCATTTTTTTCCAAGGTAGGATCCCGAAGTGTTATTACTATCTGTTCTTAACACAGAAAAATCGAAACGAAACCTAGTTTTTTTCCTGAAACCGAATCTGAAAAATCAAAACCTCCCAGATCTAAAGTTAATCAATTTTTGAATCACTTGCCACTGTGTCGAGATAATTATCAGTGGGCAACTTGGTGTCATCTGGGATGAATATGAGAGTATTGCCTCGTTCACTGCAGTACTTATAATTCAATAAATACATTTTTAAAAACTCTGTCATCTTTTAAAGCGATTTCGGACATTTTCATTTTTCTGGGCGCCGGTGTGCTTTTTATAGTTTCAACTATTCTCTCCCCCTATGTTTGGCTTTGCGCCCCAACCTTTTCCCTTTTTGTCTTTTCTGATTTACTGAACCTACTGCCAGTAACTGCTGTCAGGCGCTACGGCAAACAAAGCAGGGTTGCTACTCGAATCAGCGAAGGTCGGGTAAGTCCAGGAGTCAGTGAAGGATAAAATAATAGCCAGCCCTAAAAATCAACAGCAGAATACGAAGTTTACTCACCACCTTTCCTCTCTTGTCTCGGTCAGACGTCTTTTGGTTTTCCTCCAAAATTTATAACATTACTGTCGAAAGGGGCTAATCTGTCTTAGGTTCGTCTCTGTGCGCAAACCATAACATTCAACGAAGGCAATACGGGCCCTCATCACGTGGAGCCCACACACCCTGCTCACCACAGGAGGCGCCATTGCTAACTCTGAGCCCTGAACCTTTGATCTACTAAAGGCTGACCTGACGTCTGTCTATCTATGGTGAACATACATTAAAAACTTACCACAGTTACGTCCTATCAATACCATGGCAGTGCCACAATACAGGCCCCCGTCATCCGGGGCCATGCCCACACAGGTAGGGCCATCACGGCTCCTCCACACTCAGGTAGGGACAGTAGATGTCCACACCCGGAGCATGTCGGCGAAACTGGTCGCTACTATGTCCCCTTATCATCATTTTCCTTTTATTATGTTTTTTCTTACAACAACTAATTTGTATAAAAACTGACCCTTAAAGGCCAGTACTGCGCCCCTCTGAGGTCTGTGCCCTAGGCGGCTGCCTAGTTGGCATAATGGTAGCACCGGCCCTAGCCTGAATGTTACAACCATACATTCCTTTCGACGACTTTCTATTTTTTGTTTCGTTGTCACACTCCTATTTTAAAATATTTAGCAGAAACATTGGAGTTGTTTCCCTTCGAGCTGTTATACAAAATGATGCCGACTTTGTGCATTTAGTTTAACTGGGGAACCTCAATAATATTGTGGTAAATAGTTGAATTTATCGTGACTATTCAATGTGCTCACAAAAAGGGGATCCAGCCTTTTGGCACAACTGACATTCAGTAATGATTTCCGGTGTGGAAGTCTCCATGGGTTGGTGGAAAATGCGGACAACCCCTTTCAATCACACAGCGTTCTGTTAAGGTCGGGTATGGGAGTGGGGGAAACTGTGCATCAGATATTCCACGGTGCTCTGATAATGAGAGAGCTGGACCCACAGGCCAACAGAACGAAACAATTATATAATAGCCTTTGGGTCCATGTTTGGACAAATCCTATGCGTACTGGGTGATAGATACCCTCAGATTTGCCAACATGAATACAGTTTGGGTCGTTAGCGTTATATACCATATTTCTTGATAAGGATAATCCTTTTCACCAACACCATTGGACGGTGTATCATGAACAACAGGCAGTGAGTCAACGAACACAGAACGACTAAAAAGTGAAGAATTTACAGTGACCATGGATAAACGTGTAGACGCCGAGTCACCGGCACCTGGAGGATGCTACATGAGTCTGCCGATGTACACCAACTCTCCGGAACAAAAGTCTGTCATGAGGTGACCCTGGCTATCGAAACTGTCGTTAACCCCCCCCCCCCCCCAAAAAAAACAACAAAAAAAAAAAAACAAAACAAACAAACAACATATCTGCATGGGGCGTCAACTAAAGGAAATTGAGAGCGAGTGGTTCAATGGTTAGGGCATTGGACTTCGAGTCGAAAGCCCCAGTGTTCGATCCTGACCAGCAGTAACTGCGTGGCGACCATGGGCAAGGCATATAGCACGTAATACCGATTGCCCACGTGGGAGGGGGGGGGGGCACGGTGGCGATGTGTATTAAGGCGTACTACATGTCGATGGTGCACTTGTCTACGACTAATACTGATCCTAGTCCGGCCGCCAAATACCAATGTTCTGCCCAACCTCAAAGTCGCATTCAAAATGTTTTTCTCGGTGGTTTCTGATAGAGGAACATCTCCTTATTCAGAAAAAGAGTACTGGACGTCTAACAGCCTTGGGCGATTTGTGATATTAGTCGCAGAAAAGGGGTACCCAATTTCAATTCGCATAATTAGCCAAGCTGCTGAAATTCTTATATATAATCGACATTTACCTGAAAAAATCTAGAAGTTTTACTCATTCAGGCACAAATGACATTATTCAATGCATAAATAAGTGCATCTTCGCCCCAAACTGCTATTTTGTTTTGAAAACTACTGCCACTGCTATGAAAAGGGCCCAACAGCTAACGTTAAATGCAGGTCAGAGCTTTACAGTGTTCACAGTTGATCAACAGGTGTATAAAATCGCCGTGCAGGTATTGTGAGCGTCTTTATTCCCCGTTTAGGAGGTATGCATCTGATAAAGAGATTAATCGGTGCCGTAGGAAAGCTGATGGCTGAATCAGGTCTGGATGATGTGCTACAATCAGTGTTTGGAGGTGTTAAAAAATTTCTAGTTGGAAAAAAAATTCCAATGGACATGAGAACTATGCGTTTATCGGCCGAAGAACTTCTCCGGAAATTATTCGTGAAAAACAACTTTGAATGCTCGGAAGATCTGTCCTTTTACTGGAAGATTTAAGTGATGAAAGTCTGACGACGAAAATATGGCTGGAGGCATTTCTGAAGCCGATTTTCCTCATGATATTGTATGTTCGTGCTGAACGGGGAGGTGACTGGCTCTTTTCCCTTCATGTTGTGCGAAGTATGTTTCGCATCCGGCCATACGAATTACGCGAGGTATGGCCTGTATTACCTCAGCCAAATGGATAATCTTGAGTCTAATATTTTGGTCCATTTCATGAGAGGTGAACATGTCATACGACACATTCCCGGTCTTTGGGTCGGGTTACGGAGTGACATGTTCATAGAGACTACATTTATGAGATATGGTCAGGGTAAGTCGGGTTTTTCAGGCATTTTTCTCAAATCAGAAACCCTTAAGGTATGAGCTCCAAGTTTGTATGCCTGCTGATCCTTAGCTCATATATATAGCATATCAGAGATACGTAAGGACAAGAACAGAGAGATCCCAAATGTTTCACCAAGAGGAGTGTAAAGAGCGAATTGCGTCCGATGCTGTTGACCGTAAAGGTCTTCACCCCAAGCTTGAGATGTGTATAAATCCTATGGATCCGTCACAGCACCCTGAAACCATTATCGTAACCGGAAAGGTAAGCCCTGCGTCTATCAATGTGGACATGGTCCTAGAGTTAGTTTGAGCACTGATGATGAAGTTCGAAAAGAACCTTCCTGGGGGGGTTTTACGATCCAATTCCGGTCCAAACCATGGCTGTGTCAAGAAAATCTGTCAAGGTTGGTGATGTTAAAGTTTATATACGAACCTGGTGTACTCCAGAGTGATCGGACTGCCATCAAGCTCTCACAACTTCGATGGTAAGGCCTACTTAAGGGACTTCTCGCTTACGAATTGTCGTCACTGCCTTCATCAGTCTTTGACGAAACCGGTGGCATGCGAATTTCTAAATCAAAGTCGGATTTCAAAAATAAGACTGGTTATTTCGTCTAACAGAATGGTTGGCAAATGCGTACCACAGTAGTGATATCTGGCTGTGAATTGCTGTGGATTGCACATTGGTCACTTTCGGGCAAAACGGGAAACTGTCAAAGCTAATGGGGCTATCATCCCAGATTTACCCGCTGCTCATGCCATTTCGTGCTGCGACGCAGTTGGGAGCCTGCTCGGGATAGGGAAGGGTCGAAAACTAAAAGTCCTCCAAAGCAGAGCTTCATTGAAATGTTTGGATGAGGAAGAGGTTGAGCGGTCAAGTGAACTCGATCAAGCAACCCAGTTCGTTTTTCTCTCTAATCACATCAGTGACTGATATACGTACTGAAGCGTGTTTTTCGAAAATCGGGAATCGAAAGGCAACTAATGCACCGAAACTTTATTCTCTGCCTCCTACCACAGCAGCCTTCGGGGAAAATATCAAAAGAGCGTACCATCAAACATGTGTTTGGAAGAACATGTTCAACCGAGACCTCAAAATTTAGTTCCTATTAAATATGGTTTCGAGAACGAACTAGAGACTAGGTCGCTCCAGCCTATAACAGATTCACCCGATGTTGCTCTGGTCCCAGATGATGTATTCAGGCCTGATAACACATTCTTGCTCAAGCCAGACGCCATGTAGTACAAAGCGGGGCAAGTGTAATGATGCTAAAATGGCGTGCACATTTTTCTGCTCCTGCAACGCCAAACTAAAGTATTACAATGAATAAACAAGGTTGTCCCTATATCCCGATAAATTCTGTCTTTTGATTGGTCAGAATGCCTAATAAACAAGGTTGTCCCTATATCCCGATAAATCCTGTCTTTTGATTGGTCAGAATGCCTTGGACAAATAGCTATGACAAAGGGTGCACCAAACATCCAAGGTATATGAGAGCGTGCAACATCCATGGTATGAGCGCACGCGAAACATCGGGGGTATATGGTTTAAACGAAAGCTTTTCTCATTTAAACACCTCGCCTGCGGCTCGGTGTTTAAAAACCGACATCCAGGTATTAAATCTCCATATACCACACATGTTGACGGAGATAACTTATATTAGCAGATACGTTAGCTATGAACAGTAAAATAATAATAATAATAATATACATTTATATAGCGCAAACATCTCACAATATTAAAAAAGTTCCATGGCGCTTTACAACACTGCTCATCAACAAAATGATGACCAACATAGGATTTAAAAATATTTGTTAAATAAATGGGATTTCAATCTAGATTTAAATGCTGTCAAAAAAGGGGCTGTTTTAACAAATTATGGTAGCATGTTAAATAGTCTAGGAGCATTATAGCTAAAAAACGTACACTAGCTAGCGAGAACATAGGATTTCTCTTCTAAAAAGTACTGATGAATAGAATCTCTCTCTAAAGTACTGATGAATAGAATCACGAAACACCCAAAACATCCCTTAGAAATGTATATAGGCTCGGATGCAACCTCTGGTATGTGCCTGGATTGTTGTATTAGACGCAGTCAAACACTGCAGTCCGTAAAAAATGACGATGTCACCTTAAACGTGGAGATTTTAAATTGCTCAAGGCTGCCAGACGTCCAGTAAACTTTTTCGTTGACAGGAGATATTACTGTTCTTACACATTCCATAGTGCAAAAACTTTGGACCCCACTTTGAGATTCAGGGCCCTGGCGCAAGGACTGGTACACAACAGGCTGGCAGATACTAAACGTTCATGAAAGAAACCCGTCAAATTGACGTGTTTTTTTTTTAATAAAGGTTTAAAATTAAAATCATAATAAATGCATTTAACCCTTTACTTAACGTAACGACCAAAACCGACCAGCGCTAATCTAAAAAATCGCCAATTAATTTTCATTATATTTTATTTTTTTGTCTCTAAAACATAGGTTATGACCCCTCATTGGAACGAGCTCGTCGAGCTCGTTCCAATGAGGGGCCATAACCTATGTTTTTGAGACAAAAATAAATATAATAGTTATTCAAGATTTTTTTTTTTGCAAGTGTCGTCTGCTTTTCAAGTTAGGTAAAGGTTTAATAGAGGCATCATGTACATAAAGGTGTGTGAAATTTCATAGCTGTGCAGAGCTGTGTGCATTATTTATTCGGAGCTGCGTGTTATTGAAAAGTAGCGTTTTCAATGAGAAATCCGCAAAATAACCCCTACATTTGAAATGACGTAAAAAGGTAAATAACGGCGATAAATCAACACCCCCCCCCCCCCCACCAAAAAAACCCCAAAACAACAACAACAACAACAACAACAACAACAACAACAACAACAACAAAATAACCAAAAAGAAAAAAAAAAACAGCTATCGCAGGAGAGGTGGGGGGGGGGGGGGGGGCGTCAAATTGTTTCCGGACATAAGGCGCGGGTGGGTGTGTAGGTCAGCGGCTCTGAAAACACGTTTTTTTTCCATGCCTTGAAATTTTTTTCTTATGAGTTCTTATCTTTCAAATAAGTGATCCATATTGATCAGGGAAGCTTGTGTAAGATTTTTGCCACCATTCCATCTCCTCTGGGTTAACAGGGGGTGATTAGTAGTACAGGATAGGGGGCTAGCAGCAAAGGAATGTGAACAGGCGTTCACCGTTCTCCATCACACCATCATTGGTTCACGATTTTTAAAAAAAAGTTAAAGCAATTTAAATGAATTATCATTTATGTAATCTAACATAAATGTAATCTAACCAGATCTGACTATAAAAGGACTCTTCTCGCCATAACATGTAGTAGCCATCACACAGTGGCATAATCATAATACCATTTCCCAATGCAATTGATGACTTTCATGGATTCTCATTATGTAATTTTGAATTTCAGTCATATACATGTATGAGCAAAATGAAGGATTGTTATTGATCATTCAAGCCTTAGGTTTAGTGGGTAGCCTTCAAACCAATTCCTATCAATTTGTGATATACTGTAGGGAAGGCTGAATCATCAAATAGTCAGGACATTACATCTTATTGATAGAGAGTTTATCAACAGGGAAACTGATTCCCTGTTAACAAACTGTTTATACAATGATGTAAACAGCTTGCCAATAGAGGATCAGTTGAGTTATGAATTTCAGCCATTTACCTCTACACCATAGTGTATAGCACCTGTTGAGGAAGATACTGGATGTCTGGAGAGAAACATGATGTATGAGATCTGAAAACTTTGCAAACACATATAAGACACCTGGCTGGGTTATCTTATAATAGAACTACCTTATTCATAACATTCTTAGAACTATAAAGGCAGTTCCTGATTTCGGGGGGGGGGGGGGGGGGGGGGCACATTTCAATCACGATGCGAGGGATGAACCTAGACGAGTAGCGTTGAGTTGGGGGCGAGCACGAGATGGGTTGTTCAATTCACGTTGGCAGAGTCCAGAGGCCTCTCCGATGGACAGTTTGCGAAATGGAAGATCAGTGTGGCCCTCCGGTGGCGTCTTTACAAGTGGCCACAATGTTTTTCATACAAAATATGCCCGCAATTGCATATAGAGTCAGTACAATTTCGAAAAAGCGAAGACGCAATTCATATAAGCAGCGTCTTCTGGAGACGCACGTAGGGGCTACAGCTGTAACCGTATGCTTGTGGTTGGAATTCGATATTATCCACGCTAACATATGAACAACCACTACCTCCCCCAGTGGATCTCCGACAGTGGACATCCATGTATTCTCACGGATAATGCCGTGCCCCCTGGTTTCGGTGCTTGTGGAAAAATTTAATTCCAAAAGAAAGTGGGAAAAGCGCCTCTGGGTCAAATTTTTATGTGTGTGAATCATACGTGATAACTAGGATTGTCAGATAATTATCTTTTTCTTAAACTGTACTATAAGACAGCCAGTATTTCGAAACCACTTACCAATTACTTTTTTACCGCTACATTTATTCACATACTGTTAGATAGCTTTCACGTAATTGTGATTAAAAGTAATTGGTCCGTGTACTCTGCGTGCTGTTGTTGATACTTTCAGTAATAATTTGTATTCGTGTGCCAGAAGACTTGGAGCGGCGCCTCTAGCGACTCAGCTCCATCTGTATTCACGCTAGAGTGTACCTAGTAACCCTGGACGTATTTCTACAATAGGTCTTTGGAACACAGAGGCGGACTGTCCGAATGGTCCACGAGGAAAATTCTCGGTAGCACCCCCAATGGGGACCCCCAAAATTGATGCAGCCCAACATCCGCTCGTGCATGAAATTTCGTGAAAATGACCAAAAGGCGAAATGGATGTGATTGCACAGACTGTCGGTATATCGAAATGCCCTCCATAGAGGACATTTGGACATACCAGCTGTCTGGTCGGCGACTGGTCGCCCAGATGCAAGGAAACAGCGTTCTTTCGGTTTGAAAAATCAAAATGTTCTCCTATTGGGCCGAACTATGGCTGCCCCGATATGAGATCGAGTTCCCCCTTGGTGCAACCATTTTTGCCAAATGAGCGAAATATCCTCTATGCGGACTGCCATTCAGATGCAATGAAGCAGCGCGTTCTTTCCGTTCAAAAAAATCACACTTTTCTCCGGGTACCTCCACCCCCTTCCTGGAGCATTTCCCGGCAACTCTTCTTGACCCAGTTGCCCTTGTTGAAACAGTAACAATTGGGTTGACTGCATTTGTAAACCGTTGACATAATGTAATCCAACAACATTGAAGTTATGAATGTTCCAGCAGCCACTAACCTGTTTGGTGATCGGACACTAAGAAACAGGACACTAAGAAACAAGACACTAAGAAACAATTTTGGGTTGGACAATAGGAAACAGGACACAAAGAAACGGACACTAAGAAACACTTTTTTCATTTTTTCAACTAATAATTTATTTTTAAAAATTTGATGGAAACAAATTCTTTCTGAACCTACAAAAATGTTAAAATATGTATTTGTGCCATCATTCATCCTTCTGGTGATTGTTGGTTTAGGGAACTGAAATAGAACTACAAGGTTGATACAAAGCTGTTTTATTTACATCCTTTATAGATAGATATATACATAACATGACACAAGAAATATATAGTATAATACATAGCACGAGGAAATTTGTTTAGACATGTAGTAATCTGTTCTAATTTTTCTAATCACTAACCCTCTACTTAGCACACTATCAGATGATCAACATTTAACAATACATGTATATATATGATGTATGTATATAGCACAGAAAAAATGGTAGCGACTATAGTTGTCACTGGTAGAACAAAATCTGAGAGATGTTGTTGTGCTGCTGGTATCTTTGGTTGGCGATGTATACTACATTTGGCATTCTCTGCCACTGGCAAACGTTCTCGTATCTCTGAACCCACTGCACCTATTGTCTGAGCAAAGATCTGCCCAGGCTTCTCAAAAGATTGAACATCTTGATCATGCATGGCATTGCAGCACTTGGTGTATGCTATTGCTGTCTCATCTGGAGGATGGTTAAATGATATGCTTGGTTCAGGTTCAGTCATATCTAGATTGGTAAAAAGAGTGGCAAGATAACCCATTCTAGTGCATTTCCACCAAATCTTATTCTTTCTTGTGGCTTGTAGCTCTTTGTTGTCATTACTGTTAATTTATTCATTTACATGTGTTTAATTTTTTTATCTACCTATTCTCTTTTAGTAAATAGTAAACATTACTACTTAATAAATATGCTAAAATTTGTATGTAGGAATATTTTCTGTCAGGAGATATAGCAATTTATATTTAGTAATAATGTCAAAAAATGGTAAATAATAATGATAAAAATAAAAACACTAAAAATATGTAATTAACTAAAAATTTGAATGGGAATTATTTGGAAAAAGTTGTTTCCAAAATATAGTAACTTTCAAAATAAGAAAAATGTGTTTCTTATTGTCTGTTTCGTAGTGTCCTGTTTCTTAGTGTCTGTTTCTTAGTGTCCTGTTTCTTAGTGTCCTGTTTCCTAGTGTCCTACAACCTTTTGTTTGACTCATATATTGAAAACTTGGTCTCAACATGTTTATCTGTGAGTTTACAGTGTCTTTTACGCAGCCTGCAGTTCACGTGGAGCTCCGATCGGCGGTTGCGTAATAGATATATCACTATTTTGTGTACTATATGGGTAAATAATTGTACAGTTGTGCAGGTGTCCGGAGATATTTTGGACGAGGCGAAGCCGAGTCCAAATATTGGAGGACACCTGCACAACTGTACAATTATTTACCCATATAGTACACAAAATAGTGATATATGTGATTTAATCCACAGCCCCTCAGTGTTAACAAAAGTCAAAAAAATTATATTTTAGAAAGTTTGACACGAGTAAAACCACATTTTAAAACACTTTTTGCTTGCTCTACCCCCGAAAAACAAAATGGGCATAACCCATTGTTTGCTAGCTAGAAAGTCTATTGAAGTTATGACACGCATCAGGAGTTCAGATATTGTGAACAGATCTGTGGCTTCGAAGTGAACTCACATCATGACGTAATTTGTTCTCCCGCTAATATAATGTCTCAGCTCAAGGGTGGAACACTTATTCAATCCCTCATCGAAAGTGCGGCAGATAAATTTAATAATCGTTCATTTTTAAAGCATTTGGAAGAATAATTCTTTTTTTTTATCTGAAGAAGAGGTTCGCTTTCCCTCAGGGGTGGCGGGTGGTGGTGCCTGATTGCCGTCTTAATATTTGAAAAAGGGCGTTTTTTTAGGCTATTTATTTATTTACTGGTGTTTAAGGTCACTTTTCTGCAGCTATGGCTAATTGTGACCGCAAAAAAGGTGTAAAGTCAAGTTTAGCCAATCGTTTACACTCATGTTGCCCATTTTAGGAGACTTCTGCCCCGGGCACTGGTGACCAGGTCCTATTTTACCAGTAAAACTGAACTTGTTTACCACAGAAAACAGGCACTGCTTCACTTCCGAGGTTTCCACAGGAGTCCTTTTTAGGTTACCAGGGCTGTTGGTTATTAAAAGCAACAAAAAATTAAAAAGTACATTATAATTTGGACACGATGCACACTCAATTCAGAAGCTCTGTCGAGAAAAGCTTGTCGATAATGCATGTGTTAGAAAGTTTTTCACGCCTCCTTTACAGAATCTTTACTCTTTTTTGTTGTGTTTACGTTTTCGACCGCTTTCTCAAATTTTTAGTTCCTCCTTGTAATTTTGGCTATTGGTCATTGGATTCTGTATATTATTTGTAATCATGAATGGTAAGTGTACGACGGGTGTTCAGACGGAGGTAAGTATGGGTGTTAAGGGAGGTCTGAGGGAGGTGAGTCGAGGGGTGCAGGTGGGGGAGAGTGAGGATCCGGAGGCATGCAGACAGTGTAATATGAGGTATGGTGGTGGTCGGTCAATGGAGTGTAGTGGGGTATGTGCGAATTGCAGGGATATTTTACAGTTGTTAGAGAAGTGTGTTGGATTCGAGCGGGAGATTGCAGAGCTGAGAGAGAGGTTGGGGAGGGCCGGTGTATCTGGAGTTACCCCGTTGAAGGTTACCTACGATGGTGAGGTGGAAGGTGGGTGGAAGGTCGTTGTGGACTCAAGGAGGAAACTGGGAAGCAGGAAACGTGGGGGAATAATGCTTGATGTGAGGGGTGTAACTGAGGAGGGGGGTTCTAGTAGAAAATTCGGAAGGTGGCGTCAGGTCAGGGCTGCGTCGAGTCCGGAAGCCAGAGTCGGCGTAAGGCTGCAAAGGTTGCTAGGCGGTGTTTAGAAAACAGGTTTAGTGTTTTAGACTCTGATACCCCTGGGGACGAGAGTGAGGGGGAAGTGTGGGGGGTGAGATGGTTGTTGATAGGCCAGTCGGGGTAAGGAGGGCGGTCAAGAGAAAGAGGGGGCCAGGAGCTTGCAAAACGAGAGGAGGTGCAGATGATATAGGAACTGGGGCCAGAAGAAGAAAATTAGTTGTAGCGGGGAGCAGCATTGTACGTGCGATTGACAATGTAGTTTGTGGTCCTGATAGTTCCAATCGAACAGTCTTGTGCTTTCCGAGGGCGAAGGTGGAGGATCTCAGGGACCGGGTAGATGGCATTGTGGCAGGGTCAGGGCCGGAACCGGTAGTGGTGGTCCATGTGGGGACCAACAATATCAGGGAGAGAAGGTCAGTAAGTTTGGTGGAGTCGTATAGAGTATTAGTCGGCAAACTGTTAAGTAGGAATGCAAGGGTAGTCGTATCCGGGGTCCTTCCTGTCCTTGGAGGTGGGGACGAACGGAACTCAAGGATTTTGGCGCTAAATGAAGAGTTAGAGAACTACTGTGTTGATCTGGGAATTCCCTTTATCGACCATTGGGACACGTTTTGGGGCAATGGGAGCATGTACGGGCGTGACGGGCTACATCTTAGCAGGGCGGGGAAACGGGTATTAGGGGATAAAATTCTACGGGTAGCAGCCTTTTTTGGAGAGGAGCGAGGTGGGAGGTCAGAGGCAAGTATAACGAGAGTAGACATGGGTGGGGTGAACAAGAGTGAGGGGGACAGAATAAGTTTACCAAGACTAGCACCAGAAAACAATGGGCCCAGTAGGCGGAAGCCAATGAACCTCGGTACCCTGAAAGTGGGTTATAGCAACATCCAGGGTCTCCACCGGAAAGTAAGTGAAATTGCTACATTGATCGAGGCAGAGGAGTTTGATGTCATGGGCTTAAGCGAGACGTGTGTAAGACACGAGGAACGGGTAGACCAAGTAAGCGGGTGTGTGTGGATAGGTGTAGGGCGAACGGAAGGCCAGAAAAAGGGGGGAGGGGTAGGCATGTACATTAAAGAGGATTTAAAACCGTCGCTGATTACAGATCTGGAAGATATCATCACCTCGGCTGATGTGTCAAAAGAAATTGGATGGGTAAAGATCAGTCTGAGAAACAAAAGTATTGCCCTTGGGATTGTGTACTGTGCGGTGGAGGGAAGTAAACCCGAGTGGAATGACTCGATATACTCAACACTAAGGTCCAATATCACTGAACTAGAAAACAGGGGGCTCGGTATAATTCTGATGGGCGACTTTAATGGACACATAGATGACAAGGAAGAAGACATAGAGGGTGGGGACAAGAAAGTCAACAGGAATGGAAGGAAGCTGTTGAACTTCACAAATGAGCTCGGTCTGAAGATTCTGAACAGGGACGCTAGATGTAAGGGGAAATGGACCTGGGAGAGAAACGACAGAAAATCAATAATTGACTACATCCTCATAGATATGAATTTATGAAGGGAGGTGATAAGGGTAGAAGTGGATGATGGGGGCAAAATGGAGTTGGATAGTGATCACAACTTGATTACAGTGACGACGAGGGCCAAAAACCTAGAGAAAAGGAAAGGAAGCTTCAAGGAGATTTGGGAACTCAAAAAGGATGCCGACTGGGCGAAGTTCGAAGAAAAACTGAAACCAAAGCTTGCAGCCGTACACAAGGGGGTAGTGTCCAGAAGATGGCCGACGCCATAGTTGCGAGCATAGTGGAGGCAGGGAAGGAAAGTGTAGGAAAGATTAGGGAGCCAACACGGGAACTTGGGTACAGAGTGAACGAAGACCTGAAAAGGGCCATAAAGGTTAGAAAAGCTAAATGTGCTGCATACAGGAGAAGTAGAAAACTTAAGGGGGTGGAAAGCAATGAGGCCATGGTAGCAAAGGAAGAATACCAACAAGCACGAAATAAAGTAAACAAGATTAAAGACGACAACCGGAGAGTGCGAAATAGCAGTCTTATTAGGACGATAAGAACGACAGGGGGGTCGAGTTCGAGCGTATTTTGGAAATGGGTGAACAAACGTAACAAAGGGAATAACCAACAGAGCATTAAAGTAGATGGCAGAGTT
Organism: Pictodentalium vernedei; assembly: GCA_031216915.1. Lineage (NCBI taxonomy): Eukaryota > Metazoa > Mollusca > Scaphopoda > Dentaliida > Dentaliidae > Pictodentalium > Pictodentalium vernedei. Next base: position 804,148,230 of record CM062297.1, read on the forward strand.
ACAGAAGAGCGAGATCAAATCGCATTAGAACTAGTCAAGCACTGGGAAAAGGTAAACGATAAGCGATGGGACATGGGGAACCCACCGGAGTGTCCGAACCAGGTCGAGGAAAATCTCTCGGACTTCGTGTGCAGCGAAATCAAAACTGAGGAGGTGCGAAGGGTGATCTCAAAATTGAGGAATGGAAAAGCGGGAGGGGTGGACGAAATTCCAAACGAGTTTATCAAAAAAGGGGGAGAGGAACTCTTGGAAAGCCTAACTGCCCTATTCAATTTAGCCATAGAAAAACAAGAGGTCACAAAGGAGTGGAGGGAAAGCAAAGTGACATTTATTCACAAAAAGGGGGAAAAAGACGTTTTAGATAACTATCGAGGGATCTCTGTCAGTGGCAACATTGGAAAGGTTTTCTGTAAAGTCCTTTATGGGAGACTAGAGGAGGTAATTGAGGAGAAGGGTTTTTTGGGAGAAATCCAGAATGGCTTCAGGAAGGGAAGGAGAGTAACCGACCATCTTTTCACACTATCCCAAATGATAGAATCCGCGAAAGCAAAAAAGAAAAAGATGTTTATGGCCTTTTTGGATGTCAAAAAGGCATACGATAGAGTATGGAGGGAGGGTATGTGGCGCAAGCTGGAGGCTCTGGGCTTAGGAGGCGAGTTTGTTGGAATTATGAAAGCATTATATAAAGATGTACAGAGTGAACTTAGCCTGGGAAACATTACAACAAAACGTGTGCCTATGGAGATAGGCCTAAAACAGGGGTGTATCCTTTCGCCAATCCTGTTTGCATTGTACATCAAAGGTTTAGGAGATGAACTCCTGCGTTGCGACGAGGGGGTAGCAGTTGGGGACTTGAAGAGCCCAGGGCTATTTTTTGCAGACGATATGGTTCTAGTGTCAGAAATCGAAGAGGGGCTAACGAAAATGCTGGGAATTGTTGGGAAATATGGGAGCAAATGGAGACTCGAACTTAATGAAAGCAAGAGCAAAGTTATACCTGTGGGCCGCAAAGTGGACCCCACTCGAAGGTGGAGAGTGGGTGAGTTCTGCATTCCGGAAGGGAGCAGCAAACTTCTCAGTGTAGGAGAGACAGGTGATTACGAGTATTTGGGGGTAAATATAAACATTACAGGAAGAGGCATCTACCGAAACCACACAAATAAATTGATTCTGAAGGGGAAGCGAATCCTTAACCAAATGAAACTTATAGGGAGAAACAGTTTCAATAAGGTTTTCGTGGGGAAAACCATTTGGGAAATGGTGGGGCTGCCAAGTATAACATACGGTACGGAAGTGGTACCTCTAAACCAGACGGCCCTAAAGAGCTTGGAATTCTTACAGAACGATGCAGGCCGATGGATAACGGGGTCGAGTAATGTCGCAGCGCTAGAAGCAATCAGGGGTGAGCTTGGGTGGATGAGGATCAAGGACAGGATAGACCTGTTGAAACTCGGTTATCTTAATTATTTGGTGAATCTCCCCGACAGCCGATGGTGTAAAGTAATGTTCCTGCGAATTTTCAACTCAAATATCAAAACGGGGTGGATGGTCCAAGTGAGGGAGCTAGTAGAGAACTACTCATTGGAGATCTCGGACCTGGACGTTGGGGCAAACCAGGGTAAAAAAATCGTCAGAGAAAGGGTCATGGAGGATTGTAACCGTAATTGGCGAGAGGGGGTCAAATCAAAGAGATCTTTGGGTGGCCTGCGTGATAAAGAGAGGCCAGGTTTTGAAGAGTACCTTGATGGCACCTTTGGGGGGGGGGGGGGCACTGCTGTTCAAGCTGAGGTCGCGATCCCTGGAGCTGAAGGGAAAAATTGGGAAAAACGGTGAAAGGGAGTGCCAGATGTGTAACTTGGGCATGGTGGAGACCCTGGAACACTTCCTTCTAGAATGCCCAAAGTATCAGTCTAAAAGAATGAGATTCACTGGGAGTATAATGGGGAAGTGGGATGGGAGAATGAAGGACATGTGGTTAGGGGGAGACTCAAAGGAGAGGGTTAATGTGCTAATCGGAGAGATTGGGAAGAATGGGGCAAGGGATGTCATCAAGCAGTTCGTCTCCGAATGTTGGGAGGAGAGGAGAAGCGTGGGAACAGGGAGGCAGTTGGGAGTTCAGGGGTAACCAAGGCCTTCTCGTCCGAGAACCGCGACAAATCAGCGGCTGGCCAAAGTGTTATTATTATTATTACTTTTGAATGGTTTTGATTACAGTATCGTGACAATCGTACAAATATCTAGTTATTGGGACTGTTTCAAAACCGTCCCAATATCCAGATATTAGTACTGTTTTACTGAGCTGTTCTCATCAAAACCGTACTTGGTGTGATTTTATAGAGCTTGTTTTCATGACAGAGAACAAAAGAAATATTAGGTAGCTGTGGATTAATCACTGGTTACCACTTGGGTTAGCATCCTCCCTCCTTCCCATAAGTGCAGAGATGTCACTAAAACAAGCGCGCATCGTGGTTTTCTGAAAATTAAAAAATCTGGTTGTATCTGATTTTCACACGAGCTCTTGATGTCATCCAGTGCTATATTTCTACAGTTAACTTAGCGTTTAGTACGCTATACATCGATTTGATGACTTCGAACCCAAGGATGAAAATGAGAATGTGCATTATTACCTTTCGTCCGTTTCTCTGTTGTAATCACTGAATTTACAACTATTAACCCTTTGCCAAACACACATAGAATCAAAATTTGCCATTTTAACTCTTTACCGTAACGAAAAGCAGACGACATTTGCAAAAAAGATTTTTGAATAACTAATTTGTTTTCATTTTTTGTCTCAAAAACATAGGTCTTGACTTCTCGTTGGAACGAGCTCGACGAGCAGTTCCAACGAGGGGTCATAACATGTTTTTGAGACAAAAAATAATGAAAATTAATTGGCGATTTTTGAGAAAAGCGCTGGCCAGTTTTTGCCTTTACGTAGGGTAAAGGGTTAATTAAAAAATGTTTTCAAATCCCCCCCCCCCCCAAAAAAAAGAAAAAAAATTTAGAAATTAACAAAAACATATCTCGTGAAGCCTTGATGAGCTCGTTCCACTAGGAATTTCGCATGATATGGTTTTGTTGAATTTTTTTTTTCAACCGCTCAGTTTGTTAATTACGCAGTCCAACAATTTGTAGGGTTAAAAAATAAAATGATTTATTAATTCGTTTTTTTCTGGGATCCGGAAGTTTCTGATTTTCTTCTCATGTTTGGCATATAACTCCACTAATATTTGATTTATTAACTTGTTTAACCCTTTTCCTTCCGGTGGCGTCTGCGGTCTAGTATTTTATTCTGGATGTTCTGCACGTCCTGCACGGGGCCAATACTATAAAACTGTTACAATTGTATTTTCCCGAATTGTATTTAAAACAAGTGATATAAATGACCAGGGCCGTCGAGAGGGGGGGGGGGGGGGGCGGGGTAGTAACCCTGGGACCCGGCGGGCCTGCGAGGCCGAAACCGCGCCACCCGAGACAGCTAGTTTGCGAGCTTTTTACAATGCCCAGTGTGTGTGAATCGACAGGCGGGCCGCGGGCCCCCGAATTCACTAGTAAGCATATATTCCTTTCAAGAACTGTCTAAGTTATTAAATATATCGTGTGTCGATCCGCCCACAATATGCTGTTCTGTAATTCGGTTATATAGACGCCCCGCTTCGATATTCCTGGTCAGTTCTGAGAACTGATATTTTCATGGGTCCTTGGTAAGTTGGGTTTGAATCAAGGGGGCCCAGGTGGTACCATCTAATTGATCCCCCCGGGGCCCGTATTTTCTGTCGGCGGCACTGTAAATGATGGAAATGAACCATTAGTGTTTCAAAAGATATGTCAATTTGCCAAGAGGCAAATTGCTATATCTTTGAAATTTCTAATGGTTCATTTCAGTAAGTTATTTCATAAATAGAAAATACAATTCTGAAAAATACAACCATAAAAGTTTTATAATATTGACCCCTGGCACGTAAATCTTAACACTATCAATAGATTAATTGATCTTTCCAACAATTTTTAATCAAGTAGTGAGGTTACATTGTGTTATAAAATTTTTTAAAATGTCTTTTCAAATAAGCACTTATTATGCCAGGCGGATTGATTATCCATTGAACAGTCACAAGTAGTGATAGAGGACTGAGGATTACAGCGACAATAATTGTCAGTATTACTTCAATATATCAACACTGGTGGTATTTTAATTATCACTGTCCACCATTTTGTTTTTATCATACAAATCGCAGTCAGAATTCTGCTAATTGTAACCTTAGAAAGTTTGTTCTCAGTTCAAAGCGCCTGAAAGCAGGCAGAATTGTAAAAACACCCAAAAATGTCAGAGGTAATAAATTAATTATTTTCTTGGGAATCAATGAGATGTTAGATTACCCCCCTTGTATTGCATCACTACTCGTCTGCTTTGGTAAACAAATGGACGTCGATAGGAAAGATTAACGAAATTATAAACATGTCACGGAACGTTTACTTGGCGAATACGCTGTGACACGAGGCTCAGCGAGAACAATATTAGGCTCGGCTATAGCCTCGCTTAATATTGTTCTCACGTCGCTTTGTGTGGCACGGTATCCGTCAACTAAACGCTCCGCAACTTATAATATGCAGGTCCTCCAGAACAAGGTAAAAGCGGACGTGGCAAGAAAGTAGTTAACTACACTTCTATGAGTCTTACGACCAAATAAAGTTAATAATGGTTATTTGTGGAAACCGATGCAGAACTAATTATTGGCATAACTGTCACAAGAAAGTGCATTGCTGCATGGTCATACAAAACGGTCAAATTTATGTAATCATTATTCATTTTCTAAGTGTCAAATCAATATTACTGAAGATGAAAGATCAGCTGTGGAATCAAACATAATCCTGACTGCATAGCAAAATGATACGATCAAGTCCTTATGAAGGTTCCCCATTCCACAAAATATGAAATTAATCTAAATAAAGATACATATCAGATGTGTCGTGGGTACCGATACGGGACGGCTTGGAGAATAAAGTGGCTTCCAAACGAGCGCATAATGTTTGTCCAAGTCGATGGTGTATTACTGAAAAAAGTATCCGGGCACATTAAATATGTTCTTAGCCTGTGACACACACTCTAAAATCAGTTGGGTTAAAGATCAACCCTGATCAACTGGGTTGAGTGAATATGAACCCAATTGGGTTCATATTCACTCAACTCGGTTGATTTGGGTTAGTTTTTAACCCAACTGATTTTAGAGTGCAGAAATTATAAATTTGACAAAGTCTGTGACACTGTTACATGCGTTGCTAAGTGTCACAGAATTCTAATACATGCTCGCCTGTTAAAACTATATTATTGCAAGTTTATAACTGCTGGGGTGCGATGGGTAGCACATGGGACTTATGTTAGGTAAGTCCTGATTTCGAATGTAAGCAAAGTAACATAAGCTGTGGCCTTGGACAAGACACTTATCTCCACTGGTTAATGTAGGAGGGTGGTGTTGGTGTGTGGTAAGGTGTTTACCACGTCGATGATACATACTTCACCACCCAAAAACGATCGAGCTTGAGGTCCGGAGGTGATAGATTTGTAAGATAGAAAGTCAGACAGTTACTTGTCATTGCTTGCTGGTTCTCTCAATTTTCTGGTTTCCGTTCTCCAGAAAACATGACTCAGGCTGGAGAAGGAGTGGTTATACCCGAATAAGTAAGAAAACAAGAACTACTACATCAGAAATTATAAGAGAAAAGATAGTTCACAAATGCGAATCGATCTCTGCTTGTGAACAACTAAAGTAGTAAGTTGAAGGGCATGTCAGTTATTTGCCCCTTCCCGACGATTTTTGGGAGATATTGAAGCTTCGTGCATCCACAAACTGCCAGACTCGATATGATCCTGGCTGTTGATGGTGTTATTATTCACAAGACACACACAACCAAGTAAAAGTTCTTCCAGGCATATGGAGCGCATTTCAAACTTGCACGATCACACATATTTGTTTAATGTGGTTTAACGAAACTTTCGACAGCCAAGGTCATCTCGTGTCAGACAGTTTTACGAGTGGAGGAACCTGGAGTGCCCTGAGAGAACCACCGAACAACGGCGAGTAACTGTCAGGCTCCCCAACATACTAACTCCACACAAGCAGGGTTAGCATTGGTTGAAGACAAGTGCGCCATCGACGTGCGGTACACCTTAGTACACAACACCACCGTGCCCCGATGTGGGCAATGGGAGTGAAGTGTCTTGCCCAAGGACACAACGCGGTTGCCACAGGTGGGATTCGAACCGAGGACCACTCGACTTGCGGCCTGCGCCTCTACCAACTTAGCCACTGCGCCCCCACCCCACATACTCAGATCTGGAAATAAAGGTCTTATATCGTAACCTGTTAGCAGGTTACGCCATATGGTATGCCCCTCATCCATTGGAAAAGGGCGTTGTTGTCCTTCTCCACCTTCTCTGTTTTTACTGTATCAGTCATGGTTTTTTTAATGTATTGATGGGACTCCTGCCTTTATAAATATGAACAACTAACGTGCGATCTCGCCGAAGCGAGATCGCACGTTAGTTGTTGCTATTTATTTTCGCAGAAATTCTTTTAAGATGGTAATTTAATAAACTTATGTTGTATTACTTTGTCGTAACCTGCTGCAATCTGCAGTTCGTTCGCGTATTTTACGATTAACGTCACCCAGACGTAACATAGATTGTCGTTTGCTAGTCATTTCCAGGACTGCACATTGATATATACCAGTGTTGGCACATGTGCCTTGGTGGCATGGTCAGAATACAAAACACGAAGCAATGCTTGGCACTTACGTGCCTCTGCATTGAGAAATGTGCACATTCTTTGACTCCATATTTAACAAAACATTGTTTCGCCCCTCTGGGGAAATTGGTTAAATATGGAGCCAAAAGTGTTAACGTTTCGGGACTTCAAAAGGCCGCAGAAGAGACAAATCCTACCAGGGAATCGTTGGTAAATTATTAAGAGCAAGAGTCTGTGAACCCTCTCCTGCTAATTCCCAATAAAATTGCAATGATACGAATTCAAAAGAATAGGGGCCTGCGAATCACATATTTTCGATTCGAATCGAATCTCGAATCGAATGGAGTCTGTAACTCAAAATCGAATGAAATACAGGCCCCTTGAAGTCCCGGCTGATAAAATATTCCAACTACATCACCAAGACATGCTTTCATCGTAGACATGCCTTGTTGGAGTACTTGGAATATTACCCAGTAAGGACTTTTGTTCAAGAACAGAACGGGTGCGAAATTGTCTGTACTGGGCACTGCACGGGGCTAGCCTATAGCAACCATAAGCTCATCGTTGATATTGCTTGGAAACCTTAAATTTGCTTCAGCAGCGGTAGCGACCACTGAAATTGAAATGAGCATTAATGGTGGCATGGGTTCTAATGAATTTTATGTTAATATTGCGGAAATTACACCGAGTTTTTATTTTCAACAAGATATATGTACAATTTCTAACTCAGCTATATGTTTTGTTGTACGACTAAGATGACTGATACCAAGCGAAATTCCAGTGAAAAGATTCGAAGGAAAATGAATCAGCCAGCCGATTTCGAATCGAACCGAATACCAAATGAAGATTCGAAATGGAGAATCCAATGTCGAAGCTTCGCAGGGCCCAAACAAAAGAAGCATTCAAGTTTCAGTTGACTTCACTCTAGTCGTGAGGGACACACCACCTCGATACCCTGGTGGTATTTCTTTATTTATTGGGGTTTAACGACGCGTTCGACATCCAGAGTCATCTCGAGTCGGACGTACCCACAAATGGATACTTATTTGACTATGACTTATGTGGCTAAAAATATTATGTGGTTTCAAATATTATGTGGCCTCCAACCGTTATGTGGCTAAAAACCAAATATTATGTGGCCTCCAACCATTATGTGGCTAAAAACCAAATATTATGTGGCCTCCAACCATTATGTGGCTAAAAACCAATAATTCCAACTATTATGTGGCTAAAAACTGAATATTATGTGTCTACCAGTTAGTAAATTGCAACCAAATTTACCATTATACAATCAGAATACACTGGAATTATATCAGATGTAACCAGATGAGGCCGATTGCAATGTTGTAGCTCAGAACAGTGGAAAATTGGAATAATTAGCCACATAAGATTCGGAATAATTAGCAACATAATATTTGGACGCAGACTTGGACTTCCAAGTGCATGGACATCTTTGCTTCCAACATTGGGGGGCTATAAAATTAAAGTGGCTAGATATGTCCAATAGATGATTTTAAAGAAGTCAGCTGAACCGTTTTATGTGGTTAGCCACGTAACAGAAATTGGCCACATAAGTATCCTGTTTTGCCAAATCGAAGGCACATAAGTATGCGACGGTAAACACGGACAGGTTTACGGGTGGAGGAAACCGGAGTACCCGAAGAGAACCATCGAGCAGCGACGAAACACTGTCAGATTCCCCAATGTAGTTACTCCACACAAGCAGGGTTAGTATTGGTTGACGACAAGTGCACCATCGACGTGCTGTACGCTTATTACATAGTGCCACCATGCTCAACGCGGGCTATCGGGATTAAGTGCCTTACCGAAGGACAGAACGCAGTTACCCCTGGCGGGGATCCAAACCCTGGAACTTTCAGTTTGAAGTCCAATGCCGTAACCACTGCGTTCCCATGCAAAATTGCAGGCATAAACAGCACTTTATATGTTCGATATTAAGTTACATACTTTTCGTTTAGACTGGTGGGATGTCTACTTAGATGTTCTCTGTGGTAACAGAATAAATCGAAATTTAGTTCTTAGTTGAGTTTCTTTTAGAATCGTTTCTATCCTAACCCATTTCTTGACACACACATAACCATATGGAACCTTTCGCTGTTAACCTTTTACCCAACGTAACGGCCAAAACCGGCCAGCTTTATTCTCAAAAATCGCCAATTAATTTTAATTATTTTTTCATTTTTGTCTCAAAAACATAGATTATGACCCCTCATTGGAACGAGCTCGTCGAGCTCGTTTCAATGAGGGGTCATAACCTATGTTTTTGAGACAAAAAAATGAATAAAATAAAATTAGTCATTCAAGAATTTTGTTTGCAAGTGATGTCTGCTTTTCATGTTAGGTAAAGGGTTAAGCTGGTCCTCTCCTGGACAACTTGTTTTAGAATACAATAGCAGTCGCAAGGAACAGATGGATACGAGACTAAATCGGAGGTACACAGAATTAGCACCATCGTGAAAATTCTTGTACATTTTTGCAATAAACTGCACTACAAAAGATGTATTATTTGCAAATGATATTTCCACTATTATGGAAATATTAACTGAGTTTTTCACTCTTGTGAAGATTTGCAATTTAAAATCGAGTAAGCTGTAAATAAACAAATTTTCTTATCCCAGAATGTTGAAATTGCCAGGAAGAAGTCATAAATCAGCTCATACAATAATTCGCCAAAGAGAAGTATCTAGAAATTTAACTACAGAAATATTAACTTCAATTCCACAATTGTGATTAACACTGCAGTTGATGAAGTTAATAGATTTTTTTCGGAGCCACGAGCCTCATTTTAAAAGGCCTAACTTGGGATATAGCCTTAGTTTTTTGGATGATGTACTTATTTTGGATAAAAATTTTGAAGATATTTAAATAACTTAAGATAAGTACTTGAACGATTCAGACAGTATCGTCTAAAATGAAAACCCCCAAAAACTTGAGCTGTTTAAAAAACAAATTGAATTTTTTAGACTGTTTGTTTACCCCAAAAGGAACGGAATTGGAGGATGTAGCCTTTAAGGCTGTCATTGATTGGCCAATACCAGTCCATTCAGAAGACGGGCAGAAATTTATTGGTCTTGCTAATTACCACCGTGCATTTATTAAAGATTGTGCAAAACGGGCTGCACAATTGTATGACATTACCTCTAAGAAATATTTTAACTTGGGACAAGTGGAACTAGAAGCTTTCGGGAAGGTTGGGGAAGCTTAACGTCAGTTCCGCTGTTGGGTTTACCCAATAACACTGATACCTTCATTTTGGACACCAATAGTTCGAACTTTGCTATTGATACTGAATTAATTCAGATTCAGAATGGAGTAGAAAGTGGTATTCCTTACGGAAGTCATATCTCCTGAAAAACAGAGGTATTGAATTACAAGGCAAGTTCTGTTAACTGCGGTAAGATTTACCCGGCAGAGCTGCTAACTGTGGCGGACAGTTGTGGGTAAGAACAGACCATAGTAGTTTGCATTTGCTTCTGAATTTTAAACAGCCACAGGGTCAGCTGGCAAGATGATTCGAGAAATTGAGTCAATATAAAATTATCATATAACACAGACGAGGACCCAAGCATGCTGATGTAGATTCTTTGTCGCGAAGTGCGGTTCGAGACAGATGTCATTGTTATTGGGTTGGTGTACCATTGGAGAACCTACCATGTGGTGGATGTAAATATGGTACCAGGGTATATCACACTTGGTCAAAATTTCATGAAGAGATCGATGATGCCATTAATTCAATTCTTCGAAACTACACAATCGATTGTCACTGAGTTTGAGACCACAGAAAAGAAAGCAGAACCTTACAAAGGTGAGAAATTTGAGCATAAACTTATGTTTTTGGAAACCGACAAAAGTATGAAGTCTGGAAAAGTAAAACAAATAAAAATGGTGGAAAAAAATATCAGACTTCAATGTGGTACAGGGTAATTTCTCCAAAACTTGCAAAGTTGGAGTAAAAAGTCACAATGTGACAGAGCAGATGGTTTTGAATAATGTCTCAACTAAAAAGAAAACCAGCTGGAATCGAGACACTTCTCTGCTATGAAAGCACGACCATTTGTAAGTGCGCTCCCTCTTTGCGTGAGATGAGGTCTTGGATCTTTGCTGCCTAACAAAAGGAAAATGTTTCAGAAAATTAAGAAGGCCTTCTTTCGTGAGGTCAAAAGGAAAAAGAAAAGAATAAAATAACTTAAAAAGAAACCGAGGGATTATGAAATAAAGTAGTGAGATCGGGTAAATAGAATAAAACTGTATATTATATCTCACGTGACTTCCTTGCATTCTGATTGACTGAAAGATGATGCCCTATTTCGTGTAGTTGGCATCCACAGAACTGACCAGGCACTACACCCAGGCACTACACGTTTTCTATTTTTAGCACACTACTATATCAGTTTTCTTTTCAAACTGGGCGAATAAAACTAATCAGGCTAAATTTAAATATCGATTCACAGAGGCACAACATCCACAAAACGACCGGAAAAGAAATCTTTGTGGAAAAATGTATCGCTTTTCCACTGTTGAAGTCACATTTTTCGAGGCGTTCATTTTATTCCTTGAGAAGATGATCCATATCTCGTTTCGAAGAGAATGATCCATACCTGGGTACAACTTTCATGAGAACGTGTCCGGATGTGAAAAATCGTTTGTTTCGCTGCTCATATTATTTCGCTATTCAGTTGTATGTTTTGGGCAGTAAACGAATAAATAATGGAATTCATTTGAATCTTCGGCGTTTGGTATCCCGTACTGACTCATTCGGTAATGTATATGTGTGACAAATGTGTAGAAATTATCAAACTGCGTTGTCAAATTTCGAAACTTTTAGCTTTCATTCGCGAGTTGCGCGATTCTAGAATACACAGTTCCGTTTGGGGGGAAATGTTTTGTTTACCCTTGCCGACCGATTCAAAATCTGTCTTCTGCTCATATCAATAATCCAAGTTAGCCGTGTTTTGGAAGAAGAAAATGTTTTTTAAAAATTACATGGTATTTTTTTCTATATAACGCTGGTTGGTAGGGCTGCTAAATTGTACCTTGGTAATAGATTAACAAATCGGACAGATGTTTTTCTTGATGGGTGTTCGATATAATATAAGGATTAGTGCATGTATTGTCGTTGACTACGCCCATATAGTGCCCAGTGAGGTGGTGTAGTTCCCTCCGCTTCGCGGCGGGAACTACACCACCTCACTGGGCACTATATGGGCGTAGTCAACTCCAAGCCATGCACTATTCCTTAAATATTTTATTAGGGCTAGAAAGTTGGACACTAATAAATATCGCCAGTACTCCTGACAGACTAACAGAAAAGAAGATTTCTAACATTTCACAAGACGATCAAAGTAATATTGTTGGTGAATGCACAAAAGGAGAACTTGCGATCTCCAGTCTGAGGATTCTGACCTCAAAATCATTTGGTCTACGCTGGAATCAGGAACACAACCTGTAAAAGGGACCCTTTTTCGCGGAAGTCCGGTTGCTAAATCATATTGGATTAATCAAGAACAATTTTTTTAACCTCAGAACTCCTTTCGAAAAAACGAAAAAATCATGACCAACTCATACTGGCTGTGCCTAAAAATTAAATGATGACATTTTGTCTGTAAACCACAACATTCCTGCATCTGTTCATCAGGGCATAGATAGAACTACGTTCAACAAAAATATTATTGATATGAGATGTCACGTGATACCGCATGGTATATTCAATTATGTAATGTCTGTAATCAACAGAAATAAACCATCACCAAAATCTAGATTTCAGTTTACATCTTACCATGCTGGTTCACCGACGGTTAGAGTGCATTTAGATTTTGTGGGTACTTTGCCAAAAGCTAATAACGATAATCTGTACACCTTGATGATGGTAGATCATTTTTCCAAATGGGTTGAGTGCATTCCGTGACTTCGCAAACCGCTGTAGTAACAGCCATAGCTGCGAGAAATGAGTTTTTCGCCAAAATTTGGCGAACAGGTTCAATTATTTACAAATCCGGGACAAAACTCGAAGGTACATTGTTTTCTAAAATTTGTGAAGTACTACAAATACAGAAAAGCACACACCACCGTATAGGCCATCATCAAATGGACAAGCAGAACGATACAACTGGACGGTAATGGACGCAGTTGTTTGCTTTCGATCTCAGCATCAGTGGGATAAATATGTTGCTGAATTAGGTGGGGCTTTACACTCAGGCGTAAATCGTTAAACAGGTTACATTCCCCAAAAACTTATGCTTGGTAGATAAGTCAATCATCCAGCAGATTTTATGTTTCGAAGTCCCAGACGCGAGTCTAGTAATGATCTTTCTAAATATGTGATAGAACTGGACAGTGCCATATTGGAAGCGCATGAAGCTACCTGAAAACATTAAAAACTTCTCAGAAAAGGATGAAAAGCATTACAATATCAAAATACTGGGTAAAAAGTATTGTAAGGGATAAAGTATAGATCTTGAAAACTGCAGCTCCAAAGAGAAAAAGTAAAAAGGCATGTCAAGTTTGCAAAGGGCCAGGAGACGCGGTGGAGAAGATTACACCGTATTCAAGATAAAGCTTAGATATACAGTCATAACAACGCATCATGACAAGATGAATATATGCTTGAGGAAATATTTGTCTCACGAAATTCACAATAGAGCCACAGACAGCTACAGGACAAAAACAAACCTACTGTTTTTTTAAGTCCAGATGATGGCAATTCATGATGCACTGCGATATAGCTGTGACGAACACCCTTTGTATGACCAGTGTGTGTTGCTGAATAAAAGAAAGTTGTAATTGTTTAAAATCATGCTGGACTGGTAGAGTTGTGTTCCAGTCGACAAACTTATTTTCATCAGAGAAACGTTAACCCTTTACCCAACGTAACAGCCAAAACCGGCAAGCGCTATTCACAAAAATCACTAATAAATGTTAATTATTTTTTTCTTTTTTTGTCTCAAAAACATAGGTTATGACTCCTCTTCGGAACGAGCTCGCCGAGCTCGTTCTATAGAAGGGTCATAACCTATGTTTTTGAGACAAAAAATGAAAAAAATAGTTATTCGAGAATTTTGTTTGCAAGTGTCGTCTGCTTTTCATGTTAGGTATAGGGTTAAATTTAAGAGGCTTGGATTGGTACATTACCGATTCATTTCGGCTAGGTAGTGACTTCATGTGAGTCATTTATGATATAGCACTAGCAGTACTATTAAACCGCGTCAGAGAGAGAGAGAGAGAGAGAGAGAGAGAGAGAGAGAGAGAGAGAGAGAACGAAAAGTAGTTTCCAAACGCTCAGTGGTGAGAAAAACAATTTCTTCAAGAGATGGGCGATATTGACATTTTGGGTTCGGTATTGGTTTCGGTAGGCGATATTGACATTTTGGGTTCGGTATCGGTTTCGGTATTCTTATGGGGGTATACCACGGTATCGGTTCGGTATTCGGTATCTGAGTTAATATATTTGCTGATAGTACCAAAGGGGGATTCACACCAGAAAAATGCAGAATAAGTTCTTCCTGTATCATTCTACCACAACGCTGCAAATACCACCGCCAATGAGCTCAACATGCCATTCTTTTGCCAACATAAATGATATCTACAGTACTTTTGTGACCTGTTCCAAACACACCTTAACCCTCAAAGGCCCATTTCAGGCTTTTGTGATCTCAGAACATAACATGCCATCATTAGGAAGTCCTGCTAACAATAGATAACTCACAAGTAAAGGCGGCTAAAACTTGAATAATAGAAATCAATGCTAAACAACTGGACATATACAGGTTATAGTACTCTGGGAATTTGGGACAGTTGCCCAGTCCACTGAGGTTTAACCCTTTACCCAACGAATCGCCCGCATCCGTTCGCGTAATATGCAAATTATACAGCTGCAAAAATATTATTTTTCGAAAAATTAAAAAAAAACATATCATGTGACCCCTCTTTTCAACGAGCTCGTTCCAAAGAGGGGTCACATGATATGGTTTTGTTGAAATTTTTTGAAAAAATTTAAAAAATGATATTTAAAATAATAAATTTTGAAATCATCTACGTTGGGTAAAAGGTTAAGAAAACTGAAAAGAAAATCAGTCACTTCTTTCATGAAAAAGAACCTTTCAACTGTTATCAGTCCTCAACGCAGACTTATAAATAGTGAATGTAGGTAAATTAGAAAATTCAGACGCTTTCGGCATTCAACGATCGGTTCGGTTCGGTTTTTCGATATCCCCATGATATCGGTATCGGTTCTGTTTTTCGGTATATTGTCCATCTCTAATTTTTACTATGGAAAATACACCACAGGCAAGAGACGAGAAATTTAACTAAAACTGAATGTCATTTGTCCTTTACGTAAGATTGTGTGATTTCACAGAGTACAACGGCAATTCCCAAAATAAAATGGAAAGTAAAATTCTGCAGATATGGTAAACCGATTGATTGAGCCACATGGTAAACAGAAATGGTAGATCTGTTGTCTGTAAATCCGAATGCACCAGGAATCTTGAATTTGGCAATCTGAAATTGAAAAGGCATAGTTTCAGGAACAACAATTCAACCCGCCTCCACTTCTTGTGTGAAGGTTATAATTTTAAGTAAATGTGAAATGCCCGCCGGGGTAATATCCAGATTGGGTAATGTCCGCTGTGGAAACATCAGGCGTTGGAGAGAAGTACGGCCAGTTACTGTCGTCGAATGTAAATTAATGGCTGAAGTCCACAAGCGCTTTTATTGAGTTAATTTCCCCACAATTCCGCCTTACGACATTGACAACGAAACCACGCAGCTTTGAAGCTTTGAAAAAGTACCCAATAATCTGCTTGTAACAGAAATATTTTCTTGAAGTTACTGACCTTTAATAATAATACCACACAAATCATACAACTACGCAGAGCTTTTAATTTCCTGAACGAATGAACCTGTCTGGATAATTTGCTTTGACCTATATGTACCGCATTCTTCTCATTTCCCATTACCTACCATAGTCAGTCTCTGTATTTCAGGTATCACAGAACTAAATATTTTCCCATAGGCGACCATTATAACGTTCAGGCGAAAAAAATATGATCGCGTAACTTTAATTTTGACATTCAAATATCTTTGTCAAGTTTTGCCCTTCAGACAACTTTTTCTGACCTGAAAACAGGGGGTCGTGCAACAAATAAGAGAGAAAAAATGATACGAAGGGAAGTACCGGTCATGTGCACATAATTTTCAGGGAATTCTCCACAAAAACACACAAAATGTGAATTGTATTTTTTAGGCCCAAAAGTCATCAAATCACTCTCTTTTTATCAGGAATATTCAACAATAATTCAAGATGTCAATAGAATGTTTCAAATGTTTATTGAAGCAATATATTTACCCAAGGCTGTTTAGTTTTAGACATTGCATCATTTCCGACATTTCAACATTTCAAGGTGGGTAACTCTAATTCAAATATTTAGTTCAACGATACCTTCAACAGAACTCAGCTCACCTCTCATTAATTCTCTGGGGGTTTTTTTCTCCTCACCGTCTTGTTTCCTATTTTTTCAAATGTTTATTAAAAACAGTTTTATTCACTTCCCCATAATTGGGTTCATATTTACTCAACGCAGTTGATTTGGGTTAATTCAAATAACCCAACTAATTTTAGGGGCCGCGGTTAAGATCTGGGGGCTTCAGTCTCACCAATTTTTTGGCAAACAATGTTCAGAATGTAAAAATACAGTAAACACAATTATCCTAACTGGTGTGTTTATATACTTTTAATTGCTTGGAATTTTACTTGTTACTCTTAATACCGAAGAGCTTACTTTTCGAACAGCAGAATATCCGAGTCGGGGCCAACGTAGTGACCACCATAGGGTACCAAAGTTTAAACTGCGGGCCTATTTTTGTGATCTGGGCATTTTAGGGTATTACGGCGGACTGCCAGCACCGGTCTTCTGCTGACCCAAAGCTGGGTAGATGTTTTTACCGTGGCGATTGATGCTTAATGTAGATGAATATATTTCACTCACTTTTAGGCCCATGTGTATCCACTACACCTGGAACAGATATTTTAGCTGTGCTGAGCAGCTATGCACGTGGTAGTAGCAGTCTGTCTGTCTGTCGGTTGGTCTGTGACCAACGAATTTTTAAAACCAATAACTTAAAAGTTTTATGGATTGAAAGTTTTGTTTTCCTGCCACCAAACTCGATAATGTTTAAATTATTGGTGGAATGACATCACATCGCGTTTGGAATGTAAGTGTATCTTATTGATGTCTTATTGATGTCTAACCCCTTATTCAATGCAAGTGTTATTGGGATTATTTTGGGAGAATTATTGTCCTTTATGGACTTGGAATTTGTTTCCCTTTTACCACCCGTCGCAGCTGAGGTGCGATATCATTTTTTTAGAATACATATGCTATAAAATATATAGAAAGTAATCGCTTGACTGGACTGGTTTAGTGAAATAATTCATGAGAGGTTAGAGACGTTGTACAAACATGAGTGCGCGAATATAGTCCCAGCCTCGAATGAATTATTTCACGTAACCAGTCCAGTCAAGTGATTACTTTGTTTATTACTTTTCATTATTAATAATAATTATATTATTTTTAACCCCTTACCTAACGTAACGGCCAAAACCGGCCAGCGCTATTCTCAAAACTCGCCAATTAATTTTCATTATTTTTTCATTTTTTGTCTCTAAAACATAGGTTATGACACCTCATTGGAACGAGCTCGTACCAATGAAGGGTCATAACCTATGTTTTTGAGACAAAAAATGAAAATAGTAGTAATTCAAGAATTTTTTTTGCAAGTGTCGTCTGCTTTTCATGTTATGTAAAGGGTTAAAAAAGCAAAAAAAAAAAAACAAAAAAAAAAAAAACAAAACAATGAAGTCCCCATTACACCCACGGCAAAGCGTCTTCGTTTGCGCGAACCTTTATGTTACTTTATTACGCTCAAACCATATTTATGGTACATGAGGTACAGCAAATAAAATAACATCAAACAATTAGAATGAGGACAATGAAGCAGGGAACCAAAATGTAGAGGGACACGATGTAAATAAAGGGGTGCCCCTATATTAATGGTATTGTTGGTAGATGAATTATAATGAGGTGGGTATGGGATGCGGTCAGAGTTTTACAAACCTATATTCCATGAACCTGGTGTGCATTTCGTGTAGCAATTCGTCCCATGAGCGCACCAAGGCGCTACCGGCAGTCTCAAACTCTATATGTCGTCCTGGTGCACCCAGGAGGCGAATTCATTCTGTATGAGGACAGCCTTTTAGTAAATGTCACGACCACTTGCCAGACTGCCAACAGTATTGGAGAGGACGAAGGGGGCAGGTTGAATATGAATAAGGGATACAACGGCATAGTTTCCACTCAAGTATATTCAAATCGGAAATGATAGCAGAGCATTTTCCCAGTCACCCAATATTGGTTGAAAACGAAAGTTTGCCCATCATGACCGGATTTGCGTTCAATACATCCGACTGCCAGGCGACGAAAGTCAAGAAATTGGACTCTAGGGAATGCTAGGGCTAAACCTTTGTCCTATTCAGCACATATGGGACATCTTAAGTCAGTGGTCTTCTCTCGGCCGTACAACGCATGTGCGATCTGGCACTACAGGTAGGCGTGAATCACACGGCTCCAGCTTTCTGATTAGACGCAGTGATTTCACCAAGTAATTAATGTTGAGCCGCAGAATACACGTCCACCCCAACCGAAGCAAGCACCGCGTCAACAAATACAGAATCACTCGCTAATGGTTGTTAAGATGTACTTCAAACTAAAAGGAGGGTGGTTTTAATGGACGTAAACCAAAAGCATATGAGAAAGATACACAGGAGGAAACCGGGGGACTATCCTTTGTCTATAACTATGCTAAATGATAATTTTGTACTTGTTAATTATTTTTCTGTTAATAATTTTAACCAATTTTGATATATTAATCAGTTCCGTTTTGTTGGAGCTGGACATTAGTGCAGCCAACTTTATTATATTCGGCTGAGTATAGAGTGATTTGTGTATATATTTCTTTCGATGGCAACAACACTCGGGCATTCTAAAATTTAGTGATATTTGTCACCTAATGATTGCGCATCGCAAAAAGTACCAAGTCGCTCTTCTCTGGGCGTTCTAGTCCAGCGACCGGTACATGATACAATTGTTGATTGCATAATTCACTTGTGAAGTTATAGTTTATAATCAAACCCGGAAATCCCTGTAAATCACACTTTGGAAAGTAATAAATGAGTATATTGATCTGTGGTTCCAGTTTTAACGCAGACATCTCACGTAATGGGAGATCCGCGAGGGTGCACTTGATAATTACTTGGTAGGATAATTATTTGATGTAGACGTTCAACAAAAGTAAATGACTTAAAATACTGTGAACTCAGGCCGATGAGTCAAGTTCTACAGTGATTTCAGGATCGCACGCCAACAGTTTGAGTCACTGACAAGCATATTTTCTGGAATATGTTATATGTCCACAGCGGCAAGTTTTCTAGTTATTGGTCATATATTACGATTATCAGAAGATGTAAAAAGAAACATTTTGTTCTGAGTTAGCCCTCTACCAGTTCGATTAACGTATTAATATACCAAAGTTAGAAAACGTAGTCTCTTGAAAATATGATTTCCTTGAAACAATCCCACCAGCGCTAATTACAACTATTACCACTCAAATTTTATCTATTTTTTCAACTGTTGCCTCACAAACATAGCTTATAACCCTCATTCGGATAATGAGGAGAGGAAAATGGCATTTCCTTTCGTTTTGAAACGAGAAATGAACATTTTTAGTTATTCAAGAAAATGTCGCGCCTTTGGCAAATGGCCAAAGCCTGTGTTTTGTTGGCGCCGAAACGCAGCCTCCATTACGTGCGTGATGTACAATGAAAACAATTCGATCATTGCCGACTCGGTGTCTTCAAAGTGGCGCACAATGAGAAGTCGATCATGATCAGATCTTTTCGAGATATAATTGTGCTCAAAACAAATTTGTGCAGCATCGACCTGACGGGCAGCTGCCTCCTCAAGCCCTCAAACCAACAGCTTAATTCTATAAGGAATTCAACGCAGTTATGGCCTGGAGCCAGTCGTGTCCATCGCCCAGGTTTAGATTAAATTATTTGGAATATTTCAGTTGGTTGCAAAAGCGAACCTACTGTTCGCTTTTCAGACTTTTGAAATATTCCCAACGATAGAATCTTGGAATACCATAAACATTCATTTTCGTTGAATGAAAGGAAGAAACCTTTGATATTGATATTGATATTTTATTTGCCAGTACACTAAAATATAGCAATATATACATTTCATTATGCCTGACGTTTGTAACATCAGCCGTGATTGGTTAATTTGACACCTTCTAAAAGTCATAGTACTGGAGTCTTGGGGCAAAACACGGGTACTATCGGAACGTTCTTCCCTGGAGACAAGAGAACAAAGAAAATGTAAGCTCCACTTCCATTGATCAGCGTTGATTACGCACGCCCTGATTGGAATTTCTCAACACCAAACGCTGGCGCCGTGTCCGTTTAACTTTTTTCGTCACCGGTAAACACAAACTTACCAACAAATATATCATCTTCAGTGGGTGTGTTTTCAATTTTAATTGCAAACAATGAATTCAAAAGAATCATAAATATTAAAAACTCACGTGTTGTTCACCACTTCAGTGAATCCTGAATATGAGTTATGACTTCAATCAATGATATTTCCACAAGTTTAGTACTCCTCGACCTCACTGAGCATCCGCCTCAAGTTCAAAATAAATTATTTCACTCCGCTTAATTCTAACAACTGTTGTCGTCCCAAGAAACATGAATGTATATTCCATAAATTTATACCACTTATCACACAAGCATTAATAATGAATTATGACATGAACAGCATGATCCAGTTGTAAACACTGGCATTTGGTGATACAGAAACTCCCAAAGCGACGACACTTGTGACAAGTCATTTTCGAAGAGACGTCATTCGTTCGAAATGACGTCATGTTTTTGGATTCGACTAGATTGTTGTTACAAGATTGATTACATGTTGCAGTTAACGCTTAACAGTGGAAGTTATTTTTTGTTCGGCATAATAAAATAATTAGAACGTTTCTTTTCATGTTCTATCGGTCGATAGTACCTGAGTTTGTGTGATTTCTTAAATAAAACCTGAAGCAGCGAAGAAACGTTCTAATATTATAATAGTACATGTAATGAAAATATTGAAATTTCAACAAGAAGAAATATTGCATATTGTACATTAAATTACAAAACATTCCAATTAATTGTTGCATTGTGTACTGGCAGGGGAAGGCATAGCCAGATTGGCTGTCTTCCTACCTTTCCCTTAGAAGGAAGAAAACGAAAGAGAAAGAAAGATCAACAGAAAGAGAAAGAGGTGGATCTTACACTTCAGCATTTGAGAATTCCAGTTACTGTGTCTTGAATGTGTCTCATACAGCATGCGCGCAAAGTGTCGCTGATGGCCAACAGCGAAATGTCGCTCTCTTAAATCTGCTGATCGCAATCGAAACGCAATTCGAGCACTTCTTTAATGACATTATCATAAAGAATGAAGAATCGTCGCAGCTGAATATTTATGGTTACGCTAAGCAGTTCCACTAATTGTGTTAATATCTTCAATTAAGTGTTGAATGCAATTTTTATAACGTTTATTGGAGTATGAACGTGTGGGAATGGATACAAATTATGTATGAACAATTTGTACCCATTCCCACACGCTCATACTCCAATAAAGATTATAAAAATTGCATTCGATTCTTACATTTACATTCCGTAACTGTTCAAACTACTTTTTTACCAAACAACAAAGCAGAAAGACGAAATAAAACATGTACGAACGAACGAGGCGAAAAACCACCCTCACTCAAAAGACAAAGCGCACAACTCTGAGCTGAGCGCCGGTTTTCGGCATTGACCCAAATTTGTCAAATTGCCGTCGCAACGAAACTTAGAATGTTCAAAACAATTTATTTAACATATCAGTAAACTATAATCACCTATGAAACGGCAACAAGTTCAAGAATAAAATCACTGAAATAATTTCACATTGTCGATTGACATTTCTTGTAAGTTGTTTGAGATATCACAAATTATTAACTTGAACATAAATGCGGGTCAAAGTTCGACCAAGTGTATTCAGTGGAAAATGAATTACATTTGGTCAAGACGTTTTCATCCAGCTGACCAATGGGAATTGAGTATTTGGACCCAAAGCGTATAACTACATTAACAGTGTAATTATTGTGAATTAAATATTTATTGATTGAAATATCTATAACTGGAGCACAAACGAATATCTGGATGTCTTTAATGAAGAAACATCACAATTCAACGGTCGTCTGCGTGCAAACTCCACGAAAAGTGGGTAAACAAACAGCCCATAACAGCGTCGAAAAGAATTAGGCCGGTGGCCTAAGATCTTGCTGCCTACCATGCCCATTCGCAGATGAAGACCCTGGTAAAGGAAACATTTAAAATGTCAATGCAGCGCGTCGGTGATGCCTTCTCTAAAGAAGATAACAAGATGGCTCTATGTCATTGCAAACAAGATTAATTTATACGATGTGCTGAAGAAATCCGATGAAGTATCGAATTGAATAACACACATTTTATTGATGTATTTTATTCAGCGCGTTGCCTTCGAGACTAAATGGGTAATTAAGAGTGGGAAATGCTTCCACGCAGATTGGACTATAATCACATAAGAAGCGCGAATGTAAGCCATTTAGTTGATAATACGGTGAATGAAATGGAAATTTGAATCCAGTCACCTTTTGACTCTTCGAACAAAAACCAAACAAGAACGCCATTGTTGAAATGTATTACTTTTTGCGTCTCAGTGCCTTTCCCTTCAGTTCAGTTCCCACAACCATTTTATCCCCCGCCCCCGAACGATAGAGAGATATTGTGATCAGTCTTTCGTCCCACCGTTTGTCCCCTCCGTCTGCAGACGAAAAGCAAAAAAATAACCACAACTTTTTTAATTCAAGGCTAATTCTAATGAAACTAGGTTCAGTGGTGCACGTCGACGAGACTGTGGAGGATATCACATTTTTGACAGTCGCCGTCTGCCATTTTGTTCCCCAAATAGCAATAATATTTTTAAGAGAACAATTTTCCAAACTGTGATTTTGGATTAGGATTATTTTGGGTTTGGAGAACAACTATCACAATATACATAATTCAGTATAGTTTTTTCTCTCGTGCATAAATTATGCAAATCAGCCAGGAATCTTAGTTTGTAAAACGGTCTGTTTGAGGACCCCCCGCCCCCCACCACCCCGTCCCGCGAAGAAAAAATCGCTCAAATCTCATTTAATTCAGTCTATTTGTTATGAGACTTTATTCATTTGTATTTATTGACAAGAGAAAGAGAATATTACTTATTGGAGTTTGCAGTCATCAAAATGGCCACCAGCAGTCAATTTTGTTGCATAAATATCCAATATGCATTTTAACTGGTAGAGTACTAAATTATGTTTGGTCGTCAAAATATGTTCACTTGTGTTTGCATTGCTAAAATTTATGGGAGAGTGCCTCTAGGCACTCTCCCATAAATTGTAACAAGAAAAATTCATGCACACAAAAGAATCGCACTTCAAAGAAAGAATGAAGCACCTACACAGAATATGAAGACTTCAGGCTGTGGTACCTGCACTTCAGAATAAAGCCCAAATATGGGCTTCCAGCACTCATCCAGTTAAGCCAGAATATTAAAACAGTGATTGGATTTTGATTATTTTTGTTATGGAAGACAACTAGCCCAATAAACATAACACAGTTTTCGGGGTTTTCACTAGTGCATACCCTACCAAATTAACAAGCCATCTTAGTTTATAAAACTGTTCGTCTGCAGACAAAAATCTAAAATCAGAAGACACAATTAATTTATTGGTGATTACTGACAGGTTGAAGAGGATATTACATTGGAGTGTGACAGTCGTCAAAAATGCCGAAAGAGGCAATTTTGTTCCAAAATTAGCACTTTAAATTTTTGAGTAAACTGTCCTAAACTTTGATTTGGATTTTTTTCAGTGTGGAAAACAATATATTAACTCACTGAGGGCTAGTTTACTTTTTGGTGGTCTGAATTTGTTATTCAAAATTTGTTTTATTAAAAATTATTGGAGAGTGCATATAGGCAAGTTCCAGTAATTTGCAATAAAACAGATTTATGTAAACAAAATATTATTTATGTTTTACTGCATATGAAACATGAGCAAAGAAAATGTTGGCTTTTGTTTGGGTACCTGGGGTACCCTCATTTTTCAGAAAGCTCTGATAGTGGCTTCTAGCACTCAGCCAGTTGACATAATGTGCGTAACATAATGTATGGGCTTTTCGCCCTTGCATAGAATGTGCAGCCAACCATCTTAGTTTTTTTTAAAATGGAGTACGACGGAAAAAAATAAAATTAATCGCCAAACTCAATTGAAGAGCAAGTCTTATGACTTTAATGCGATGGTGCATGTTGACAAGAGGGGGGGGGGGGGGTGGGGGGGGTGGGGGATATACTGAAGCTTTCAAAAATAAACTTCACCGTTGAATAAATAAATATGCATCACTTTCTCAGCTTCCTTTCTTGCCACTGCGCAGGTTGGGGGATTCATCATCATCCGATGGTTATTTTTACTCATCACCTGAGAACACTGATAATGAAGAATATCTAAAGTGATTTGATCGGGAAGAAGATTGTGATAAATAAGAACTAAATGTGTTCGAATAAATTTCCGTCATTTTGTGTAACGGGGACATTTCTGTGTGACATTATAAATTCTATTTTTAGTAAACAATTAAAAAAGTCAAATAGTCAACAATGGCTAAAACTGCCTTCACAGGTCCTAACTTTCGTCGCAACCAAATTGTTAATTTCCTTTCCATCGAAGGGTAAAACGATAATTAATTGAAAGGAAAACTATATTTCAGAAAAAAAAGGAGCTGGCATAAAAACTGGGAAAAAAATTCATCTGATTCTTATGCAGAAAAACATTTTCTCACTACGAACAGACTGCCTTCATTTGATCTTAACCCTTTACCTAGGATGAAAAGCAGACGACACGTACAAAAACATTCTTGAATAACTAATTTTGTTTCATTTTTGGTCTCAATAAAATAGGTTATGACCCCTCATTGGAACGAGCTCGATGAGCTCGTTCCAATGAGGGGTCATAACCTATGTTTTTGAGACAAAAATGAAAAAATAATGAAAATTAATTGGCGATTTTTGAGAATAGCGCTGGCCGGTTTTGGCAGTTTCGTTCGGTAAAGGGTTAAAGCTCAAACGAAAGGTACATTTACAGTAGTTTTAGTGAAGATTTGGTTGCCCATAAATGAAGATAAAAACCTTGCTAGAAATTACTGGTTGGGGATTTTGCGTATTATGATATAGTAGGACCGGTGAGAGGAATTTCGGACATGGGGTGAATTCTGTTCTGGGTCTTGGACCCTTCGAGAGCTTCTACTTCATGGTGTCGAGCATATGATCAGAAACTCGATCTGACAAGAGAGAACTGCTTCTACAAAACATTCGCTTCACGAGTAAATCATCTCTTCAATGTGACATGGCGCCTTCTGCAATGCCAAAACATTGCAGATGGTGCCTTGTTACACTTGAGGGCCGAAATAAGATGTCATATATTAAAGTTTCAATCGGGCTCGCTTAAATTATAGCGAGAATAAGGGTATAGGAGAGACATGATTGACATCCACGAGTTTTGAAATTCAGAATCTGAAAAGTTTCCGGGATATCATATCCCTGAAACTTTTCAGAATTTGGACCGCAAAAGTCACAATTTCCTCGAATGGAATTTTATAGATAACAAATTAAGAGTTACCATGGGCCTATAATATTTCGTCTGCAAGTGACTGTCAGGTTTTTTCTCATATTCGATGGGTAACCAATGTCGCTAGTCCCACGTCATTCCCGCGTCATTCCCGCTCTCCCCGAATTTTCAGGCTCTGGCACCCCGGCCCCCGGTGACTCAGAGAAAAATTTGAAAAATGTTGATTTCTATACGGTTTCAAATCCTTGGAAATGTAAACGATGCACCACCAGTTATTACCTTATCTCGTGTGCATGCAAAGCAGCGTCGATCCTTGCCTATAGCTACGTGATCAATTAACAGTTCAGCAATCGGTAAATTCTAGGATTCTAATCCTATTATTTTGCTGAATTGGCAAGCAAATGCTTTGGCTTATGAGCTTGTGTGGAAGATCACCTCGCTAAAAGACTCTAATTGTGATGCTGACATATCACGCAAAGTTGTAACATTGATGGTGTATGGGCATAAGAGACGTTGTGTCGGCTAAAGATCGCCTTTGTGAGCCCAGACTGAAGATCCGTTTCTTAAGCCGAAGCCGAGCAACATTTGTGATGTAGCTGCAGCAGAGGTCCCTCAACACCATCCTCACTTCTCCTGCTAAATCTTCCCTTCATGCGTAAATAAGATATCATAAATATTAAACCTTTCAACACTTAAAAATGTTTCGTAAAGGAAAATTAGGTGGTCGGTTATGGCAGGTACCTAATGGACAACCAATATTTAAGGGGGTTCAGTATTAATTTAATTCAACAACACCACAGGGCTGCTGGATTAAATTATTACTGACCCCCCCCCCCCCTACAAATACTAAATGCATTTGCCCAATCGCTATGGACATTATTTTATGCGGCCATCCCACTCAGGAACTCAGTGTTGAGAGGGGTAATTTCAAGAACTTGATAAATACTGTAAAATACATCTTGAAAAAAGTATCGCGCCACCCCGAAGGTTTACATTTAAATATTTTGAAAATGACGATATGAATGTAATGGACATAGATATTATAACCCTATGCCTAACACAACGGCCATAAACGACGGTGCTACTAACAAAAATTGCCATTCAAATTTCATCTTTTTAAAAAAAATTCTTGGTCAAAACCATAGCTTATAACCATTTATTGGAACAAGCTTGTCAAGCTCAGTCCAATGAGGTGCCATACCCTATTTTTTTGTGGCAAAAAGTGATCATGAATGTGATTTGTTCATCACTCAGAGTTGCAGCTGAACTGTGATAACATATGATAGAAATTGCGTGAGCAAAAAGAAATTGCACATGGTATAACCAAGATGCTATTGTAACGCCACCCGCAGCTAAAAATACATTACATCGAAATATCTTTAGTTTTATGTTAATTTCACAAAAAAATAAAAATATCAACATCTGATACTTAGAAATTCACATGTTCGGTACGTATTCTATCATTTAAAAAAATACTTTCTGGTGTATATGCATCAACAAAAACGGGGAAGTGTCTAAAAGAAAAGGGTAAATTCTTTTACTATATTTAGAGTTATTACTTGGTTAGTTTCATATCAGCCGAGATATCAGCCTGAGGTAACTTCATATCAGCTTGAGACCGAAGGTTGAAAGCTGATGTGAAGTTATCGATGGCTGATATCTTTGTCGATACGAAGCTAACAAACTAATAACCTCTTTATTTATTAAACAAAAAACAAATAATTACAAACATTCTCAGATCTGTCAGAGTTATCTGATAATGTTCCTCATTCTCTTCACGAAGTTTCCCCCTTCTCCTATTCCTAGTTCAACTATCTTACAGGGGAAGCTGCGACGTTCGAATAGCTGAGCTATATCTTCTCCCACTTCGACTCCGAATCTTAGTTTGCCTTGAATTTTCTGCACAGCTCTCTTATTGTTTCTCTTCACTCACCTAGTCTTTACTTATTGCCATCATTAATTGCTCACTATACAAAACTCAGCTTCAAACCTCTCCATTATGCCTGGTAAAGGCAATTTTCCGGATTGCCTTTGATTACAGTCCCGATTTCGATGGACGCAAACAAACGCATCAGTGGGGGAACCGTAGCTGATAAGTTTTGTCGCGAAGCGACTGTGTTGTAAATTAGCTCCCTCAAAGCGCTTGTCAACTTTAAACATTTATTTACATTTAGCGGCGGAATAACCAACCGTACTTCTTTCTCAGCCGCAATAGCCAGACTACTGGTAACAAGAACTTAACAACATTATACACAAAACATTTACATATAACAACGGTGGATAAACATAACTCCAAAACAGCAATTAAACCTTTTATAAATACAAGATTTGCCAAGCAGCGTGTAGCAGTTATCTGAAGGACTAATCAGTGATTATCAGCTTATGCAACAATGTAATTACTGCATAAGCCAGCCTATAACAGTTGCATGGCGTTTACCTGGCTGATACATTTCCATACAGGGCGATGAGAGTTCATATCAGGTGAGGCGAAGCCGCACCCGATATGAACTCTCAAAGCCTTGTACGGAAATGTATCAGCCAGCTACACGCCATGTAACATATTTATTATGTCGAAAGTCCATGTAAATCAAGGGATTAATAAATCTTCACCAGAAACAAAGAACGACAGGACGTTGAGTTTTTTAGAAACCGCTATTGACAGCAACGTGCAGAATCATCAACGGTAACTGGCATCGGTATGTGTCCATGGTGACAATCTTCGCTGTTCGAAGTGCGATATTTGTTTATAATATAAAACGTATCACTACAAACATATCTGAAATACGTTTACATAAATTGACTACCATTACCACCTGAAAAGAGTTAACAAAGCACTTTCAAATGTTCAAAAAATCGCTTTTAATCTGTTGAGGAAACTGTAAAGAAAATGTTCGCTTCAGCATAAAAATTCCATAGATAAAAGTCAGTATAGAGTCGTAAAAACAACATTGAAGTTTTGGGAATACAAATAATATTTTTTGTCCATTTTTTAAATATTTAATGTTTTAAATCAATAAATACGGTGCCTTGAAAATATTTTTGGTTCTTTAATTCTCTTATTTCGTTTTCATTCAAATTTTGAAAACTCGAAGCGAGTGGAAATGCATTAATTTGATCAAAATAGTACTGGCTGCTACTCGCCTGATATCACATGATATCACGTGAGTTACCTGATGAGGCGGAACCCTTAGATGGTATTCCAGCGTTCTGATTGAACAAACTAACTTTGAGGCATAATAATGGTTCATATCTGCCGAGATCGATATCATATTAGTTCATATCTCTCGAGCTTGATAATGGGCAGTTCTGGAAAAGAAAATTGTATCTAATAAAAAAAGATTACAACATTGATTAACGGAGACCAGCATGCACATGATTACCATCAGGAAATGGGGGAGAATTGGTGAATGAACTGTAATAGAGGGGGCAGAACTGATACAGCAACAGCAGCAGCAGCTGTTGAAAAAGAACTAGCAGATATTTTGTGGGCGCTTGAATGACTCTTGTATCAAGACATTCTTGTAAGAGTACGGTGGCGTAATACGTTAAGGTACACAGAACGTTAATGCTCAAGCTCGTTCGTAGGAAAGTCAAACAGTTACTTGTTGCGGCTCGCTTGCTCACGTGGTATACTCTACGTACGCTTGGCGAATAAACAAACAAAAACAAACAACAAAATGAAGGCAAACACAACAAAAACTGCTACTAATCGTATTGAGTGTTCTCAGTATGAATGCTGTATGAGGTAAATCAACTGTGTTAAGTGAATATGAATCCAATTGGGTTCATATTCACTTAACACAGTTGATTTGGGTTGATTTTTAACCCAACTGATTTTAGAGTGTATTATCTCGAATTCCACTGGTACTGTTAGTTTCACTGCTGACAGGACTATTTTGTTATAATCAGAACTAATTTCACGTATAGCTTTTAAAATATCCTTCAGTATATACTCATTTGACTCACCACGATCTGTTGATGTCGAAGCATTGCCTGGTTATAGAATTCCATCTCTTGTTGTTAGTAATGCAGGATCAATGATTATTAAATCATTAACGTCTGAAAAAAAATGCTCTGTCATATTTTCTTGACTAACAAAATACACACATCACCCAGTTGATTTGGGTTTATTTTAACTCAACTGATTTCAGAGTGTGGTACCGATGCTTTCAACCGATGCTGACCCTGCTTGTGCGGGGTAGTAAGGTGGCGAGTCCGACAATAAGTAGTCGCTGTTCGTTGGGTTTTTCAGGTACTTTCTCCACCAGTAAATCTGTCGGAACCAATGTCACCATGGATGTTGAAAATACCGTTAAACCTAAAAAAAAGAAATTAGAAATAGTATTATAGTAGCAGCCGTAGAAGTCGTCACAATAAATGTGATCACTGTAATAATAGTATGATTTCAAATGGTAGCAGTGACAAATGTAAATACAAGGGTCGGTGAAGCAGCATAGATGCATAGACGTGGCAAAACAGAAGCTGTAGTATTTGGAGGAGAAGACACGTGCTTGAGAGAAGAGTGAATGTAAACCGCGAGGAGACGGATGGCAAGTCTGGGGACTGGAAGGTGGATACAGAAACAGAAGAAGCAACAACAATAGGAAAGCCGACATTAAATACAATTGAGATGGTTCAAACTGTAGCAATAGTAGTAGTAGTAGTAGTAGCAGTAGAAGCAGAAAGAGTGGCAGCTATAATACATGTAGCAGTAGTAATAGTAGAGACAGCAGCAGTAGGAGGAGAAGCAGTGGCGCCATGCCAACGGTGCACGGGGGGCGGGGGGGGGGGGGTATTTGCGGTGAAGGCCTGTTAAGTGCCATTTCTGGCAATCTGGGAAGCATTTTTTGCCAAAATTTTGGGGCACGCTACGCGCCAACCGATGGTGGCGCTCCGCTTAGATGGTGTTACCGATCCGCCCCTCCCCCCCCCCGATTTTTCCATAGCATGACGCCCCTGAGGAGAAGAAGGAGGGGAATGTGAGTACAGAATATGCTCCATCGCTTCATTCAGTGTAGGCAGCAAATAGATAAATATATACTAAGATTTACTTCAATTAAATAATAAATGGCTGCCCATCGACTAATCAATGAAACTTGTATAACTATCTAGTTGAGAATTGTTTAACAAAATAAGTGAAGGAGACACAAAAGTTTAGGAACAGTTATATTATAACTTTGTGCACTATTTCACAAAACGATGAAACGTTATTGCTGTTCTTATGGTTTTACTATCAACATTTTGGTAAGCTGACTCATAAAAGTAAATATACAGTTTCCATAAATCAGTTATACTGACGAAATGAATGGGACCATTCTAATGACTTCGTTTCGTTCCTTGGAACCTTGGGTGTCTGATACGGACGTACTTGTGTTCATCATTGCATTGGATGGGCACAGGCACGTATATAACACTGGAGGAAATATCCGAGAAACACTTGATGCGGTGTGTCCCACTCCATTGTAAAGTAAAGTGCAATATATTTTGTTGTCTATGGAGCCCAATTTACATACTATGGCAAAGTTTCAAAACTATCATCCTATGCATACCTAATAAATTTTGTAGATCGCAGAAACCTGATATTAATTTTGATGCATCATTTAGCCAGTAATATGATGGAAACTGTCTTACGCCAAGAGATTGTGTGCCATTATCATACTACTCAGACTGATGCGTTATGGGACTTTAATCGGTTAAATTGGAACCAATATTCTGAATCCACTGAACCCAAACAATCCGTAGACGCGTAATTAAGAGACCATTGAAAGTCTGGTTCACTCCAAGTCTATTATTTAAGTGCCCTGGCAGACACCAGCCATCGTTTGTCACTTTTTAATTATTTCATGTAAAGAGCTCTCACGTTCGGATAACACTTCAAACATTAGATGCTAGCCTCAAACTGTGTTGTGCATTCTACTTCTATGAGATACACCATATCAACATATCGTCGCGTGAGAACCATAAGGTTCTATCTTCCAGGGGAAGATAGGACCTTATGGTTCTCACACGACGATATCTAATGCATTCATTGGGTATTTATCTAGGGTTTTGGGGGGTAAATAATTATTTGCATCCTCGCCGCTACACTACTTTACTAATTAGACATGCCAAACTGTGAACGTGTTTTGTACAGGTTTAATCTAGATTTTATCTTCATGTCTACTCGGTTGATTTATACAGTATTTACTAAGTTACTTCTATCATCATTATTGTCAAGCTACTCATTTCTTCGCCCGCAAGATTTCCTTATTTCAATCCATTGTTTTACTTCATAACAAATAATGACCTGTTCTACGGTATTACCGTTTTATCGCCACGAAATAGCCTTATATGCTGATGTAGTGTTAAACACCAATAAATATATAAATTTGGTAAGTACATGATTCAGTATAGAAGTACAACTGCATTTGAATGTTTTTTTTGTTATCTTTGGTGATGCAGCCAGTATCCATCGCATGATGTTGCGGGGCAGACTGAATCAACCTTTGCAAAACTAACGTTACTGGATGGTCCTGCAAAGGTTGATTCAGTCTCCTCCACAAGGTCATGTGCTGGATTCTTCCAGAACCATCGAAGATAATGAACATTCTTGGAAAAATTACATTTTTGTTTAGCCTGGAGTAAAACCATGAATATGCAGGCGATGTAATTAATTTTGTATAAAGTTCATAACAACAGACTGCGATAATGTTATTTTTGTATAAAAAATTCAAAATATTTTTCTTTGTGAAAAATAATCAAAATCGTCCCTTATTGTGTTGTCCATGGTGTATCAGTTTTTACACCACTGTGAATTGTCACACACCTTGGATATGATAGAAGAAAGGCAGTATTGTCGTGGAGTAGGACACCAGCATTGATCATTTCGTCCAGATGTAATCCTTGCCAGCAATATGGTAAATCGGCGTCATGCGCATCTGCGATAGACATCTGACTTTATCACCATACAACACTTGACTTGAATTTGAAAGGGGCGCGGGGTGATGTGTGGCTTCCCCAACCCACTCAAAAGATCGCCGTATTGTTGCATGATTATTTCACATCTCAGATTACCATTCGGTCTTATACAACTGCTCAAATCTATTTTCTTAACTCTTTGGACCCTGATGTTATATTCTATACTCTCCCAAAAAAGAAAGTGTGCATGCTAATAAATAACACTAAAAATAGATATATATCATTTGCATACATGGAAATTTTATTCAATCACCGATGAATCAATTTGTGATCAACACGAGAAATTTCATTATGCTACGACGAATACTCTTGGTGCCATGGAGAGTCAAAGACACTAAGGGTCAAACACAAAAGTCACACACTCAATATCTGGTATGACCTCCGTCTGCATCGACTACTGCTGTGCATCTACGCCTCATGGAAGCGAACAAGTTAGCATGGAAGTGTTGTGGGATGTTGTTCCATATTCTGATAAGCTGTCTTTGGAGTTCCACAAGCGTTGACGGTGCATGGGGAAGCCGGCGTAGCTGACGTTTCATTTCGTCCCATACGTGCTCAATGGGTGAGATATCGGACGAATTTGCGGGCCAGGGAAGAACATCCACTTGTTGTTGCTGCAGATACTGTTGAACAACACGAGCTGCGTGGGGTCGGGCGTTGTCCTGCTGTAGAATGACGCCGGGGCCGTGACGTTGCAGAAATGGGACAACAACAGGTGTAAGCACTTCATCACGATATCTGGCTGCATTGAGATTGCCATCCAAAATGACCAGCTCAGTTCTGTTACGGGCAGTGATGCCACCACACACCATGAGAGACCCTCTCCCATAACGTTCGTTCGTTTCGACGTCTGTACACTCTCTGGCGGCCATCTGATGATGAAAGATGAAACGACATTCATCTGTGAATAAAACACGTCGCCACCAGTGTAAGGGATGCCTGAGATGTTGTCTACACCACTGCAGTCGAGCACGACAATGACGTAACGTCAAAATCGGACGAATTGCAGGTCTTCGAGGACGTAAGCCGCATTCTCTCAGCCGGTTGATTACTGTTTGAGGATGTATCCGTCTCAGGTTAGGGATGTTCCTGGCTGTCGTCGTTGCCGTTTGTTGCCGGTTCCGGAGATGGACGACACGGATATACCGATCTTGTGCAGGGGTGGTAACTCGGGGTCTCCCGGAGCGGGGTCGGTCTCGAATGTCATCATGTTGTGCATGTCGATGGACTAGCCTGTCTACAGTGTTACGGTGGCAGTTCAAATGCTGGGCAACCTCTCTGTGCGTTCTGCCAGCTCTAATCATACCCAGGGCAAGGAGACGTTGATTCATTGTTAATCTTGGCATGCTAATGTGGAGTCGTTTTAACAGCAGCGCAAGTTTGAATGTGAACGATAGGAAGGCCTTACTTTAGTGTTTAAATACCCAAGGATTCACACTGCTGCATGAATTTTCAGACTCACAAACGTGCAGCACGTCATTTAACGTTAATGCAATTTTAACGGGGAAAGCTGTTTTTGTGTTCAATATAACTTATTCATGAACAGGTTAACACTCTTTACACCTACGAAATTATTTTTTTGGAGTTTGATCAATTTCTGCAATGCACACTTTCTTTTTTGTGCGAGTATATGTCAGTTCCGATCCATCGTCTGGTAGAGTCTATATTTGTTACCTGGGAAAGACCGATCATTTTTTTCAACGTGCACCCTTGGAGCTACACGTTGACAATCTTGAATGATCTACCACACAAATTCACTGTGCAACTATCTACTTCATGAATGCAGGTCGTATCACGATCCTCGAGCGAAAAAGCGACCTTTCGGGCTCAAATGGTTAAAAAGAAACTTACCCTTCCATCTCTCTAAAATGCGGGTAAAGCATTTTTGGAGCTCAAAGAGAAAATACCTTATTCATATTTGTTCCCTTTACCCAACGAATCGGCTGCATCCGCCCGCGTAATATGCAAATTCAGCAGTTGAAAAAATATTATTTTTCAAAAACATTCAACAAAACCATATCATGTGACCCCTCGTTGGAACGAGCTCGTGCGTTGGGTAAAGTGTTAAACGATCATGGATATATTAATTGTGGGTTAACAACATTATCGACAGCCAGGGTCGCCTTGTTTCGGACAGTTTTACTGGTGTTGGAAGCCGGAGTACCCAGAGAGAATCACAGAGCAGATGCGAGCAACTGTCACACCCAACAACGTACTAACTCCGCACAAGCAGGATTAGCATTGATTGAAGGAAGATGCATCATTGACGTGCAGTACGCCTATACACAGAGCCACCGTGCACCCACGCGGGCAATCGGCATTAAATACCTTGACCATAGACACAGCACAGTTACCGCTGGTCTGGATCGAACCGTGGCCCTTTTGGTTTGAAGTCCAATGCTGTAACCACTGAGCCACCGATCGTCGATGATTAGTCGTTTGGATTCGAATGACCCCATGGTGCCCTTAATATACTTCGGCTCATTGCGCCAATGCCTTTCCCTATAGGGGAAGTCGGGAGAATTTTCTGTCTGAAGGGCGAAGCGGGTGACACATAGATTTCTAATCAGAATTATGACCGGTTAACCAATGAATTACCGCTTCTCAACTTTACAATTGAAGCGCCAGACATTCGGCATTATCACAATGTCACTCGGTCTTGAACTCTTTATGAAGAATCCAACTGTGTAGCTTTTCTTTCTTTTTATGCCCACGCATGAAATATCCGCCCGTTCGTCCGTAAAGCAGTGCCCGCATCGAGACGTCCGTACGATCCAGTTTTTGGTTTCTGGGTAACAATTTAGGTATCCCGATCTTTTCTTCTATCAAACTTTCACATATTCGCTTGTGTCAAGGTGATAGTTTGGATTTTCGATTTTGTTGTTTAAAAGTGTATATATTTGTGATAATCTTTCTCATCGGGCTAAATATAAAGCGTGAAGATAGGTATATGACGGACCCAGAAAACCGATTTCTCACTTAAACAGACCAGCAATAATTCAAGCGCTGCAAATAAAGCGTGAAAGTTTATGTCCATTACCGTGGGTCTGGAGAACCCAATCAGAAGCTATCTGAAAAAGATTAAAAGTAACAGAGACGGTATTCTCCTGCAAGTCATTATCTATGTAATTATGGCCAGTTAATAGGGAATTTTTGCAAATACAGCACATCGCATATGTTATGGACACACACCCATATTACGCAGCTAGCCTGTCACGAATGTCAGGAAATATCAAAATTCGAGTCTTTCAAAAG
The DNA here is from genome assembly GCA_031216915.1 of Pictodentalium vernedei. Lineage (NCBI taxonomy): Eukaryota > Metazoa > Mollusca > Scaphopoda > Dentaliida > Dentaliidae > Pictodentalium > Pictodentalium vernedei. Next base: position 804,183,989 of record CM062297.1, read on the forward strand.
AACTTTAAAGCGAATATTAAATTAAGATAGATCTAATCGGCCAAGTCCAAGAGAAGCGATTAAACTGAGAATTAATATTCTGGCTATCGAAATAAAAATTGGGCGATTTCTCGAAAAATCCATTCCAGTCTGAAGCCATATAAGACTGTGGGTCGAAGGGAGGAAATGGGGATGTCCCATGCTATAGGTTAGAGAAGGTGCAGCATCGGTGCGAAAGTATAGGCATGTTGTAATGTTAGGGGAGACACAGAGCTCATAGAATAGGGGCATTCGCGGGCCAAGTCGGTGGCCATATATGAGAATAGGACCAGAAACACGAAGTACGAGATCAGGGAGCTATTTGCATTTAGGCAAACGGCATTACGTGTTATAGAAGGCAAGCCATGCATAGGCAGAGTAGGCTTTGCCTGTATAAACATTATTCTAAAATAAACGTAGGGGAGAGTTTAACCCCATTCGTGGCGACTGCTTGAGTGAAAAGTGTCAAGTGAAGTGACAATAAGCTAATGGCCGAGCGGCGGCAGTGGTAGAGTGACATTCCGTCACTCGTTAGAAGGAAGTCGATATAGTAAAGTGACAATACGTTAGTGGCCGTGTGACGACAGTGGTAGCGTGACATTCCGCCACATGTCAGAGCAAAGGTGTCAGGTAAAGTGACAATACGTTAGTGGCCGTGCGACGGCAGTGAAATGGTGAAGTGAAAAGGCGACCGAAGTCCAAACACCAGCGAGAAGGAAGGAAAACCAGCGACACCAGAGAATGCGGGTCCGCGAGACGACTCAAATACTGTGTGGGTGGGGTGTGATTGACATTTTGTGTTTCTTATTTATTTGGATTTCATGTAAGTCACAAATTACCATATTTATTTTTATATATATGTATTAAAATTGTTGTTTTCAGTGAACCCCTGTTGATTTATGCTTTTCGAGGAAAAGTCATTGACCCCGTCAGGATCAGAACCACCCCAACAAAACGAAACGGGCGGGTTCATCGCGGTGAGGCATACCTTCACGCACGGATTCAGACGACACTCCTTGGGTTTTGGCTGAATACGCGGCGTGAATCTATATCTCCAGCAGCGACAAATGCCTTTTTCCGACAGAGTCCCCTATCTCACACAAATAACTGGTTGAGGGCTAGATTATTTCTGGTGGTCTGATTTTGTTATTCAAAATTTGTTTTATCACAAACCATAGCACTCTCCAAAAATTTACCATACAACAATTTTTTTATAAACAAAATATTATTTGCGTTTGACTGAATAGTAAACATGAACAAGGAAAATAAGGGGTTTTGCTCTGGTACTCTCATTTTTCTGAAAGCCGTGATAGTAGCTTCTAGCACCCAACAAGTTAACATGTCTAACATGAGGTCAAAAAATTGCATCTTTTGCCAATGTTTCAAATTCCACTGCACGGTAGTCATCATGGTTGAGGCAAAATATTAATATATTTAGTTATTCGAAAAATTATTTTGCCAGTGTATTCTTCTAGTTTCGTTAAGTAAAGGCATGAGATGTCCAAAAAGTATTTTTTACCTGCAGTGCAGTTACGCTCTTTGCTCCACATTTACTCAGCTCAGGCTGAAAAATGATAACTGTCACAATTTTGAGAATTTATAGAATCAAAATACCATTTTATCGACTTCTACGCTAAAGCTTTCCAGATGGTGTCCTGTACCACGCAAATGACGATGTGATAGGTATGCTGGATGTCATTAGCTATTCGAGCTTCCTCACTGTACCAGAGGCACAAATGGTCTGAATAGGGCACTGGTGAAGTATTCCTGTTGATATTTTCTCATCTCTAGAAATGTTCAAAGGTTTAGTAAAACAATCTGGTTACACATACCCTACGATTCGTCCAAAATTTTCCAGCGTTATGCACAAAAATCCCCAGTCAAGTTTATTTTTCGTCCCCTGATTTCCAGTGTGTTCTATGTGCCTACTGGCACTTAGAACACACTGGAACTCAGGGAACGTTTTGTCTCCAAAACATAATATACTACTCAAAGTTTGCTAAGCACCAAGTATATCCAACTACCTGTTTTACGTTTTAGTTGAAATATTGTTATGAAAAGTGTATATATTTTTTATTTATTTGTATCTTTAATGATTTAAGTACAGAAATTAAGATTTTCTTTGTTTTTTACATTATTTTTTAGCTTTTGAATACGATAACCATGGAAAATGGATAATATTGGTAAAAGAGGAAAGTTTTCAATTTGCCAAAAAGTTGACGGAGCGAACTGGTATGGGTTCAATATCGAGTATGAGACCCATTACTGTTAATTACAGCTTGACAGCGCCTTCTCGTGCCCCCAATCAGGTTCATTATCGTCCTTTGTGGGATGTTGTTCCATTCTTGGACCATCATGGCACCAAGCTCCTGGACACTTCTTGCCTTGACTGGATGGGCTGCAATTGCAAGCTGCAACTCATTCCAGAGAGGTTCGATTCGATTGAGGTCAGAGGATCTTTCTGGCCAGTCCATAGGCTCAATCCCCTCACTCGGTACTCCCGGACAACATAGGCAACATGAGAGCGGGCATTATCGTCCGTCAGAATGAATCTATCACCCACTGCACCTGCATACAATCTGACGTGGGCATTCAGGATCTCATCAATATACCGCTTTGCAGTCAATGTACCACAGTCAAGGAGACAGAACTCTGTATGTCCATCCCAGCTGATGCCGCCCAGACCATTATTGACCCTCCACCATGGCGGTCATGTCCAGCAATGTTGGCTGCATAAAATCGCTCTCCTGGACTTCTCCATACCCTAGAACGCCTATCTGTGTAGTCTAGGCAGTACTTTGACTCATCTGTAAAAAGGACAGGTCGCCAATCTTCTCTGGGACATCCAAATGGTCCATGGCCCATTCATATCGTGTCTGGCGGTGGTCCTGGTACAGCGGAATTCGAATACATGGTCTTCTCGATCGGAGACCACATTCTTGCAACCTTACCCGGATAGTCTGCGTCGAAATATTTACCCCGGATGCATTCTGAAGGTCACTTTGAAGCTGGGTTGCTGTGGCAAAGCGATTCCAACATGCCTGAATGATCAAAAACCGGTCTTCAGCTGCAGATGTTGCCCTGTCTCTGCCACAACAGTGGCGTCTTACTGGTGTGCCATACTGTTGAAATCTTGCCCAGGCTCTGGTGATAACCATATGGTGCACACCAAGGGCTTCATCAACATGAGGATGGGTAGCCCCTTGGTCCCACCACCCCTACAGCCCGCCACATTTGTGCTTCAGACAAATGTCTTCTTACATTTGCATTTGCCATATTCAGTCATTAAATCACAGGGGTTTGTGCTGAAATGAAGATTGAATACTTTACACATGCCATGTACATGCAGACAGTACACGAAAACATCATGCCATTCAAGGAGTACATGCTTTCCATGACTGTCACGAAAAGTCTGCCTGTCAAGAGAGCGAAGAAAAACACTGGGGACCATCTCAATACATTCCTAAATCATATTCACCAAAAATATCGCAAATATGTCACAAGCAAATTTCACAATGATGTGTCAAATATTTGGTGCTTAGCAAACTTTGAGTAGTATATGTGAAGAACATGCAAGTTGCTCTATCATGGAATCACAATAAGCTCCTTTGAAAAAAAAACTACGAGAGCATCTCGGCAATAATCGAGAGACAGAGGTGAAGTATCTCATCTCGACTCGTTCGTGTAATTGATAATAGAATTACCACCACGTGCATTTGTGTTAGCAAATTTGAAGGTGGTTTGCTCTCCCGCTCCATGTGCGAAGTAAAGGGAGGTCAGTAGAGGAACAAGCTCGGTACAAAGCCCCGAACAACAATAATTACCGTAAGTACAGAGAAAGTGCAAATAACCATGAAACAGACCCAGTTAGATAAGTAGCAAGTGTAGTTGGGTCCTGCAAAGCTACTGACGTCGAGTCTATTCGATTCGAAATCGTCTCGATGATTTGATTCGATTCGAATCGAGTTAGGGTAATTCACACATTTTCGAATCATCACGATGTTCTCAAAATCATACAAGTGTCTCCTCTTCGAACTCTACCGAAAGTAGTTTCGGAAGCGAAATACGCCTGAGCTCTTCCGAAAGTAGTTTAATAAGCGCAACGTCTTTGACCTATTATTGTATCATGAAGTCTTCTGAACAGGATACCCGGTGAGTTCAAGGACGTTGTGCTTCCGAAATTACTTACAAAGTACTTTAATCCTTTACCCAACGTAACGACCAAAACCGGTCAGCGCTATTCACAAAAATCGCCAATTAATTTTCATTATTTTTTTCATTTTTTATCTCAAAAGTATAGGTTATGACCCCTCTTTGGAACGAGCTCGTCGAGCTCGTTCCAAAGAGGGGTCATAACCTATGTTTTTGAGACAAAAAAATGAAAAAAAATAGTTATTCAAGATTTTTTTTTGCAAGTGTCGTCTGCTTTTCATGTAAGGTAAAGGGTTAAAAACACATTCGCCACACAAAGAGCGAAAGTGGACTCATACTTAGTCTTAGAAGGTGTTATATGCTGATTATTCATTTATTTATTGGTGTTTAAGGGCACATACTTATGCACAATGGCTAATCATGACCGTTACAGTTTTACGTTTGGTGGAAGCCGGAGTACCCGGCGAGAACCACCTAGCATCGACGAGCAACTGTCGACTCCTCAACATTCTAACTCGCTTGAGGGTTAAATCTGAGATTGAAAAGGTATACCAATCTTACTCAAGGAAGGTGAGTACAAAAAAGTTTGAAATTAATCAGAAAATGAATTTTGTCTGACGGTACTAATATTTGTACGAGCAAAACTGGTACTGGATTTATTTATTTATTTATTTATTTATTTATTAGCTTTTAACGACACATTAACATCCAAGGTCATATTATGTCGGTGGCAGTTGTATGGGTGGAGGAAGCCGGAGTACCCAGAGAGAACAGCTGCCAGCTCCCCAACATCGTAACTCCGCAGTGTAGCACAGGCAGGGTTAGATTGGTTGAAGACATGCGCACTATCGACGTGCAGTACGCCCTAGTACACGGCGTCATCGTGCCTCCATGTGGACAATCGGGGTTAAGTGCCTTGCCCGAGGACACAACGCGGGAGTCCGAATCGATCGCTCAGACGGTCACCCATCCGAGGATTAACCGGGCTCGACGTTGCTTAACTTCGGTGATCTGACGAGAACCGGTTACCGCAACGCAACCGCGCCCCTCGTTATATACTGATAAATATTCTTAATGACAGATTATCTGTGAAGTAGTTGCTTCTAATAAGCTTGCCATAAAACACAAATTTTCTATAGTAACTTTTAATAAACGAAAACAACAGACAGCCCCTAGATCGTTTATTAAAAGCAATAAAGGAAAACTTGGCTTCATTTTCTACTGATGCCATAAGTGACTTCTCAACAATTACAGTACGGCCGCCGTAGACTTGTCACTTTACGCGGGCGAGCAATATTTCCACGGACGCAATAATATCAGATTCCAAACACTAATTATAGGAATAATCGGGAAAAATTCAATCAATGAAGCATCGAGTACAACCTGGTGCTGCATTAATTAAAACTTTGCAGCTGATGATTTTTATTTCCGGTAAATGCATGCGTGGATATCACCACGCGTAGATTTCGACCAGCCCACGGTGACTGCACTGTATTTATCTCTTAATTGGACCTTCCTTGTGCGTCCAGTAATTTCAGCGCTATTCTCAAAAATCGCCAATTAATTTTCATTACATTTTCATTTTTTGTCTCAAAAACATAGATTATGACCCCTCTTTGGAACGAGCTCGTCGAGCTCGTTCCAATGAGGAGTCATAACTTATGTTTTTGAGACAAAAAATGAAAAACATTAGTTGTTCAAGAATTTTGTTTGCAAGTGTCGTCTGCTTTTCATGTTAGGTAAAGGGTTAAAGAAAATAAAAATACATATATATATAAATATAAATGAGGTGATATTATAATTCGAACACTATCAAAAATTATATTATCGTTTGGAACATAATGGCGAAAGGGTTACTTGCCTTGGCGTGTTTTTCACACAGTGAATGTGCATTATCGTGTTTTTATAAAATAAACATATGCACCTGGAACTTAATTAAGCACCCCCTGAAATGTTTCATGACAGTGGAGTTGCTGTTCCTGATTATTATGTTTTAATGATTGCTCTATCTTGCAGTACATTTCATCTTGTGAAACATGATGTTTCTGGTTGATAGCGTACCCCAAACACACCCACTCGTCCACGGGAAGCATGCTTCCCAAGAATGTCACAAAAACACTATCATCTACATGCTCTATTATCTACTACTCTCAGCTTGTGCCATAGGCTCGTCCTGATACATTCTAGCTTAATAGAACATAGCTGTACTTTGCTCTAGGCAGTCTGTTACATTACACGACACCTGTCTTTGCGTAATCTGTACATAGCACGTTCTTTTGTCTAAAAACCCAGTACACATCTCATCTGTTTGTGTTACAGGGGAATCCCGATACTGACTAACTTAATAAAACCTAATATAACTGTATTTTGTTAGAGGCAGTCTGCGTAGGCTGTTCTAAGCATGTTCCCTTTCTCACAACCTTCAGTACACATCTCACCAGTATAGGTTATAAATGGATCCTGATATTGATCTGGCTAATAGTCCAGAACATAGCTGTACTGATATTGATCAGGATAATAGCCCCGAACATAGCTGTACTCTGTTAAATTTAATGTCAACTGATCTGAAGTTGTTCGCCCTTTTCATTATCACTCCTTCCAACCTCGTTAGCCAATGCGACAAATGTAAGTACATGTTAAGGGGTCAACCTTGCAATGAATTATGAACAAATAGCCCAAGAACATTAGGTTTCACTAGGGAAAAAAATCGGAGAAAGCTGATTTTTTCAGGGAATGTCGAGTACATGTCACTGAACGATTAGACAAAAGTCCCCTAAAATCCCAGTTGAGCTTTTTTTTCTACAGCCTTTTTTCGAAAACGCGTTTGAAAAAAATCAAAAAAAATCGCACGAACTTTGTAACCTCGAATTGATCCAACTGTATTTTTTGTTTACGCGTATTTCGAGCTACATAATGTCTAATATACATTTACCTAGAGGAAAATGTGCATTCTGTGACAATTTCTGCGAAAAATTATTGAAAATTCACAAAAAAGTATCGGATTTACGCAAAAAATGACGATTTTCCTAACGGATTTGCCCAAAGGGTCGTAGTACAGAACGGGATGTTAGTTGGACAGACGATAAAAAATCCACCACCATTTGAAGACTTTTATCATTGCTTACAAAATAGACATTATGGAAGACCCCCTCTGCTTCTGGCCGAGTTCCCCTTTTGGCATAAAATTCGTCAGCATGAGAACTCAATTATTTTCGGGCTTGGGACCGAACAGACACGTCTGTGTCTGGCAGCATTAGATCAATAAATAATATTTACAGAATGTACAAAAATCAATAAATAATATTTACAGAATGTACAAATCAATCAACATGGATTAAGTTACATTGACTATTATCAACGCTATATACAGAAATGACATGACCTATATACATATTATTCATCGAACTCAGAAATTTCCGACAGGACAGTGTTTCTGTGGTTGTTACAAGAATCCGAACTGCAATTACACAAACCTGAGCAAGAGAGTCCTGCCTTCTTACACCCACACCTTTTTGTACAAGCACTCTTGCAACCACAACTGATCAGATTCAGCAGGTTATCGGGGGCACATGGCTTTGTGGCTGCAGTCGGTACAAGAAGTCCATTGTCTAGCGACCACCCCCAATCCGTCGGAGGAAGCGAAGTGCCCAGCCATTGTTGGACCTGGAGATAACATCTGTAGACATGTTGTTGTGCAGCATCGCTGCTTGGTGGAAGTGAGGCTAGGTCGATGGGTTTATTCAGTTTAGATTTTGCTACATAACGCTTGTAAGTGACATATCTATATTGGTCCAGAGAGGAAACAGTTTTACTCCCGTATAAGATCAGGAGAAGTTGTTCCCCGGCAGCGGCTACTGCACTTGGTGTACTGTCATCCGCCAAAATTGTGTTGACATACTGTTGTGAGTCGCTAGTAACATCGGAGACAATTGTACTGAATACTTTCTTCTTACCAACTCGAAAGAGTGCAGAAGTAGTGTCACAACCACTTATAGAATGTGCTACAAGGAGGTTGCTTCTATGGTCACCCATTTTGGTTGCTATTTCACTAACTGAAACTAGTAAGTTTGGGGTAATGGAATACATCATGTGAATATTACATCCCGGTTGAACTCGAGATGTAAGAATGACTAACAAGTCTGTGTCTGTTCCCACAACGACAACATTGTTGTCATCTTGAGCGATGTCAAGTGCAGTTTCGGCTATTAGTACATCAGCATCAGCCTCGGCCTGCTTGGACTGAATATTGATAGCAGATAGCTCCTGCATTAGAAGGTCGATCAGTTGGGTTTTGTTCTTGGCATTTGCAAGGAAATCGGATTGGGGTGTGGTGGCTGGTAACTCGGGTGAGATATTGATATCAATGGAATACCTGTCTTTAGATCTACGGGCTTGTTCCATGCCCTTTGTCGACATTGTACAAGCATAACCATCAAAAACAACCACGACGTTCGCCCCAAAATGTCTCACTAGATAATTGGAATATGATGTACATATGTCCTTATATGACGACTGTTTAGGCCATACAACTGCCCTCAATAAAAATCCACCATCTACAACAAACAGAGAATGTTCTGGGATTTTAGTTTGCTCGGAACCGTATGTTTTGAGGATCTTACCGAGCGTGCTTTTCTGTGTCTTCCTCATTCCAGCAGAATCAAACAATGCTGGTGGTTTCGGGGCGAGTTCATATTTGAGATACTCTTCCATCTCTGCTTGTGACTGAATAACACATGTGATGCGGTTGAACAGAATTGTGGGCTCAATCACTACCTTACTTCCACGGACTTTGATGCTATTTGCCATCGATGCGAAAGACTTCACAGTGTCAACACGTCGTAGTTTGATGCTGTTGAACGTTTTGCTTACAACATTCGATACGCAACATTCACCAATTTTGCGAACTTGGTCACAGTTCACAGTTTCGTCGGCCACAAGCCCGGTCGCTATAGAGACTAATTGTAGTGGATCTCTATTCTGAAAGGGGGAATGCACTCTGAGCCAGTTCAATAATTTGGTGATATCATTGGCATCAGTCAATTGTGAACTTTGACGGAGATCCCGATGTTGTTCGCCATGACCAGTGTGAACATGAACAAAATTTTCGAGAGCATTACATATCGGAAGGCAAAGAGGTAGTGCATGTACCCATTTCGCAACAGTGCTATCGGTTATTCCCCTGCCATGTGTGAGACCACCAGGGAGCTTGAACATTCTCATTAAACACTGCTCTATGGTCTGATCAGAATATATCCCGTCCCAGAATTTATCTGAGCGCCTTATGGTAAAGTAACCTTTCTCAGTGAACAACTTCAAATCATCCTGTTGCATTATTTCTGTTAGCTCATTCATCTGCTGCAAATAGAGATGAGAACTTTTTGCGTATGCAAAATAACCACCTGCGTGAAATACTGGAATCATATTGCGAAAACAATATGTGTGGAGTTCCCAGTCGCCTGTGCGCTCTGCTCTCAAGAACAACTGGAGAAGACCTATTTGCTCGTAGTATTGTACCCAAAGCTTTCCTGTGCGTCCTACGGACGCATTCTGGAGCAGTTCGTGTAATTTTGACAGTAGATGGTTGACACTTTCTTGATTGACAGCGTCAGCTGTTGTACAGTCACCTCTGGCAAGTCCACAGAATATTTCATTGACTTCTGTGCAGTCTATGTTATCTAGTGTTCGGCTTTCTTCAAACACAAGTTTTGTAATGGCAATTTGTGTTAGCAAATGGGCACGAACTGCTCTTGAATATGCATGACCACTGATCAAATGATGGATTGACCCACCAGCATAAACAGTCCCCCAAAGTTCATCCAAGCCGCTACCAGCCATGATCGAACCAATTGCCCCTAAATATGACATAATCATATGGAAGCCGCCGAGTCTAACGAAAACTTTTGTCAACTTATCTGACGAAGACACAATCTCCACTGCTTTGATATAAAGTGGTTGGTCACACATTACATGCCAATGCATCTTGAGTGTAGGCGAACACCACATTATGTGATTTAATCGAACATGGAAATTGAAACAATGATGCTATAATACGGTATTTGAATGAGAAAAGTCGATGCCGTTTGAATTTGAGTTTAGGGGGTATGGTTAATATTTCACACGTTTCACCAGTTCATTATGGAATAAATGACTATTGTTATATATCATTATAAAGCCACTGCTTTTCTGCAATTTTTGATATATAATTTAACTCCCAAAGTAGTCGTAGATTTGATTTAATGGACGTTGTGTACCGTTGTGTGTATGAAAACAATAAATTTTTTTTCGTAATTTTGTACATTTTCGTGAATATTTCACCATTGAGTGTGAGGATTGGTACAAAGTTGGCATTTTCTGTTGGGGATATGTATTCTCAATATAATTCAGCACGATATTTATGATTCTCACCCTACTAAGGCGAATACGAATGAGAAATATGGAGCTGGGTCGAATTTTTTTTTAAATTTTTTTTTTCATCAAAAAAACGCTATAACTAAAAAAGCTCAACTCGGATTCGCAGGGACTTTTCACACTTTATCCGCAATGTATGTCCCGGAAACATATAAAAAAATCAGCTTTCTCCGATATTTTTCCTTACTTTCTCATTTTTATGTCTTATGTGCCTGGACTAAAACTCCTGAATGATAAAGCAACCTATCTAACATCCCCCCTCACACGGCCACTGCAATTATCATTGCAAATAAGTGAATAAGGTCTCCTAATGTAATCATGGGTTTCTCCAGTAGTCTTACTCTCAACGGGGGCGCGGTGTCGTTGCGGTAACCGGTTCTCGTCAGATCACCGAAGTTAAGCAACGTCGAGCCCGGTTAGTCCTCGGATGGGTGACCGTCTGAGCGATAGATTCGGACTCCCGCGTTGTGTCCTTGGCCAAGGCACTTAACCCCGATTGTCCACATGGGGGCACGATGACGCCGTGTACTAAGGCGTACTGCACGTCGATGGTGCGCATGTCTTCAACCAATCAAACACTGCCTGTGCTGCAGTGGGGAGTTATGATGTTGGGGAGCTAGCAGCTGCTCGTCGTTTCTCGGTGGTTTTCTCCGGGTACTCCGACTTCCTCCACCCGTAAAACTGTCACGGTCATGATTAGCCATTGTGCATAAATATGTGACCTCAAATACCAATAAATAAATAAATTAACTCTCAATAGCCTTCTATCCTGTTCGCCATTGTTTTACACATCAACTTAGCATCAATAAAATGTTTCCAGTGCTGTATCAGGTAGATGTCCTAAATAAGCTTGAGATAAATCAAGCTATATGCCTTCCCTTTAAAGTAGAATCGAAGCAGCATGTCAAGTTAATCTCCGTGTAATTGGCCTCGCCAGTCTGATACAGCACCACCCCCTACACATTCCCCATCCTTTGACTGTAATATATGTTTTATATGTGTACGTGTATCTGTGTGTAAATGTTCTTGTATATGTATATATCACTGGTGCCGATCTTTACTGACGTCGGCTCTTGCATTATCTGTAGAAAGATATACTCTACCTTAACCGCCTGCATCCGTACCCCCCCCCCCTCCCACCCCCTAGTTTTTTTTTATATTTCCACTCACTCACCTAACATATGTTTTTCTTTTGACGTAGGATCGAAGCACATCAAAATAAACTTCCTGTAACTGACCCTTTCCGATTACAACATAACAATTCCCACGGCCACTTTCCGACCCTTCAACTGTACTGTATGTTTTATTCATATAGGTGTATATGCGTCTATAGGTGTGCTCATACATATATATACATTATGGGTTTTGATGATGATGATCCTTGGTGTGTCAACAAAAATGACATATAATACATTTACCAACTCCAACTTCATGCCCTTAGTTCCTGATACAAATCACCCCACCCCAACTCCACCCCTCCCCATGCCATAATTGTAAACAGTTTACATGTGGATGTGTTCGATGCTGTGGTTGTATATCATATATAAATTAAATTTTCTAGGACTAAAATTTTCCGATCTGTCTTCATATACTAAATTTTAATTCGATGCGTATCATTTATGTTTTTTCCGTGGGGTACGATAACGCTGTGTACTGGGGCGTGATCACACCGTAGGCGTCCTGGTCTTCAACCGATGCTGGTCCCTTCCTATGCGGAGTTATTACCTTGGAGAGTCTGGAAGTTGCTCGTTTTTGCTCAGCGCTTTTCTCCTGGTATACCGACCTCCTCCACCCATGGGGCTGTCCGACATGAGGTGTCTCTGGGTATCTAATGTGTTAAACCCAATAAATAACTCATCAAATAAATAAATAAATAAATAAATAAATAAATAACTAAATAAATAAATAAATAAATAAATAAATATGTTCTTTTTATGATACAACCCGCTGCCCACCCCACTTCACAGGTTAAAATTGGATAATCTCGGGGTGTCAACTGATCTGAAGTTGCTTATCCAATTGTAGATGATACAACCCACAACCCATTTCATATATGATGTTTCAGATCCAATTGTAGAGAATTCAACCTTCAGCCTACTCTCCTCCCAAGGCTGAAATTGTATTTGTATAATATACAGATTTGGTGTGCCTTGTGAGTGTGGTTAATATGAGAATGTTTACTTCATTGACGTCAACCCACAGGATATGATTTGGTATATCTGTGGATATACTTACACTGCTTTAGTTCATCTCCAATTGTAGCCCTCCGATACAATTATCCCACTCCCCAGGTTAAAACCCATACAACTACCCCCAGACTAAAAATTGTGGAATGACTTGTTGATCTAACTTCTTTCGTAATTCTTCCAGATGGTCTCGGAACTTGCTCACAGTGCTCGCTTGAATGACCCCTCATTTAAGCGAGCACTTTGAGCACGTTTCGATGGGGTTCGCGTGAGGTGGCTTTGCCGAAATGTTTTGGAACTTACAGTTTTTTTTTCTTTTTTCCAAGTGCTCACCTTATGAATCACACGTATCGAGTTGACATCAAAATTCTAAACGGTTTTTATTTGAGATTCTTCGCCCTGCACTACCAATGTCCTAGTCAAAAATGAATCCGCAAAACACACATGTGGATGTGACTCACTGATATATTTGAAAACCTATCAAAATAATAAGGGATCAGATTTGTTATTTCGCCCCTACCACTGTAATTGTTATCGTTTCCATGGTATCCATGTGTACAGTTTCAGTTTGTATAACTTCAATTAGATACACATACTAACATATGTGCACTTATAATCCTCAGACAGCCGCGGTGCCTACTCCCACCCCTAACAATCTCGGTCTATGGTCATTATCGAGGCGGTCTGCTGCTGTGGTCGTGAATTACTACATAATTATAAACTGACATCAGGGTAGTATTTTCTACTTTAATTCAGACTACTTCTCTATTCGCATCCACACCAGCGGACCCTGATATTGACCATACCTGGATGATTTATGTGCCACAAGTAATTCGGAATAGCTTTGGGCTGTGTCCCTCAATCTGTCTGCTTGTAGCGTGCCCATAATATAGTTTTTTACATCCGAATCACCCATCAGGATTGACGACAATCTTGTGTTACTTGATGAGTGTAAAAAGATTTGCTCAAAAGAAATACCTATCCTCTGACCGATCAACGAAAGATAAATCTAATGTTCCTAAGTGAGCATACAAAGCAATCGACTTCAACAATTATTCATTTCATGCTGTATATTTTTATTATATCTTCTCTTGACATCAAAGTTCTATTTACACATACAAACACCATTGGTCATATCCACCTATACAGGAGCGTATTGTAAAAAAAATCACAGTTGTTTTTGCATGGGAATCAATTCACGAGATAATTTGATCTATTGTGGTGTCCTAAATGGCGGGTAATATCGGTATCGACGAGCTCTGGACAAACCCTGAATATGATTTTATTACTCACCTTAATGAATGTTTAGAAGCTAATAATGAAGAAAACGTATCACCCCTCAACCATCTGTTTGGGAAATGCTTGTTTCACTCACCTGAACCATTTCGCACCTCATATTGTAATACTGATAAGTAATTTTCCATGTTCCATATAAATTGTCAAAGTTTAAATGCTCATTGGGACTCTTTATCTGATCTTCTGTCATCCATGCAGACTACGAATAACAGTTTCGACGTCATAGGGCTAGGTGAAATATTCAGTACCCCCCCGAACATTTCATATAAACTTGCCGGATACAATAGTGACTAGTCTTATTAACAATACAAGACCGGACGGTGACGATGGGCGTGGTGGTGTTGCGTTGTTTATTAAGGGGGGGGGGGGGGAACTTGACCTTAAATTTAGAGACGATATCTCTGTGTTCATACCGCACGTTATGGAAACTCTTTTTGTAGAAGTTCAAATCAGTATTATTTCCAGAATAACTAGCGTTGTGTATAGACAAAAACACGCAACCTAAAGCTAACATCGATATTTATTTGTCTAGATTAGCCGAAATAACCGACAAATTAAAATTTGAAAACAAAAAGTTCTACCTAATTGGCGATATGAATATTGACCTGCTAAAATCAGAGTTTCATAAAAAAAACTCAGGACTAGATAACTCATATGTTCTCTGAAGATTTTATCCCATCTATCACCAAATCAACTAGAGTAACCCTCTTCACCGCCACTTTGATTGATAACATTTTTTCCAATAATGATTCTGCCCCAACAGATGCAGGAATAATCATTACAGATGTTTCAGACCACTTTGGGACTTTTTACATTTAGTCCGCAAACCGCAATAGACGAGATCAACCTCTCTCACTAAAAAGAAAAATAAACGAGAATAGTGTAAATCATTTTAAAACTATCTTACAACAAAGCGATTTTGCCTCTGTTCTGGAAGCAATTTCTGCTGCTGACGCATAAAATAACTTCATAGAAATCTGTACAAATGCATTTGAGATATCCTTTCCGCTCGTATGCGTACACGAAACTAAAAAATACATAAAGTGTCAACCCTGGATGACAAAAGGCCTTGTAACGTCTTCAAATTATAAAACAAAATTCTATAGGACCGTGAAGTTAGCTCAGTGTTCAGCGTTCAACATTCGTTCAACATTCGTGTGAAGTTAGCTCAGTGTTCAGCGTTCAACATTCGTTCAACATTCGTGTGAAGTTAGCTCAGTGTTCAGCGTTCAACATTCGTTCAACATTCGTGTGAAGTTAGCTCAGTGTTCAGCGTTCAACATTCGACTAACATTCGTGTGAAGTTAGCTCAGTGTTCAGCGTTCAACATTCGACCAACATTCGTGTGAAGTTGGCTCAGCGTTCAACATTCCCCAAAATTCAGTGTGCCATATGTCGAATCTGGGCTTTCACCCGAGGTTTATCCTTTATGCGACCGACTGCCCATCGTTTACATCTACAACACTCATATCTGGGCGACCATTCTCACCTAAGGTGATATTAGTGACTTTTACTACTCCAGTTCAGCGTTCAACATTCGACCTATATTCGTGTAAAGTTAGCTCAGCGTTCAGCGTTCAACATTCCTCAAAATTTAGTGTTCCAGCTCCGAATCTGTGCTTTCACCCCAGATATAGCCTTCATGGGACCGACTGCCCATTGTCTACTTCTAAGAACAATCATATCTGGGGGGACACCCTCTCGCCTGAAGCGATATTGGTGACTTTTAGTATTCCAGTTCAGCGTTCAACATTCGATTATCCTTCGTGTGGAGTGTGCGCAGCATTCAACGTTTGGCATTCGGCAAAATATGGAGTTTGAAGAGAACACAACCATATATAATAAGTGGGATCGGTGCAATCATCGCCGGGGGGGGGGGGGGGGGCAACCCTCATGCAAACGACTGTCCGAGTATCCAACATAATTATAACAACACTCAAATCTAGGCGCCCCACTTAATGCTTTGGTCTCTATAATTAGAAGGCAGTCCCCATCGTAGAGACAAACTTTTGATGTAACGCTGCCAGGCACTGCAGGTCGGTAATGTGGCATTACTGAGAATAAGCTCGGTCACAGGGCTGCATATCCTGTGGGACTCCTGATTCAACCGGGACATGTTCTGAATAGCTTCTGAATAGCTTCCGTCAACCATTATCCTCATCTTACGTTGGGGCAGGAACTTTTTCAGCCAGTAGTGGGTGTATTATACAATCGATTTATTTATTTATTGGGGTTTTAAGGTCACATATTTCTGCACAATGGCTAACCATGATCGTGACAGTTTTATGGGTGGAGGAAGCCGGAGTACCCGGAGAGAACTACCTAGCAACGGCGAGCAACTGTCAGCTCCCCAACATACCAATTCCACACAAGCAGGGTTAGCATTGGTTGAGACAGGTGCACCATCGACGTGCAGTACGCCTTAGTACACAACGTCACCGTGCCCCCACGTGGGCAATGGGGGGGGGGGGGGGGGATGGGTGAAGTGTCTTGCCCAAGGACACAACGCGGTTGCTGCAGGTGGGATTCGAACCGAGGACCTCTCGGCTTGCAGTCTGCATCTCTATCAACTGAGCCACCGCGCCCCCAATGTAATCGATGCACTTATGCAATCGATGTAATAATAAATAGGCGACCCCTCCCGCCTATAGCCGCATTAATTGGGGGCGTCGTGCATCCGAGCTCAGCGTTGAACATTCGAATAACCTTCGTATAGTGTGAGCGCAGCAATCAGCGTTCAAAATTCAGCAGTATCTGTAGTTTGAAGAGAACACATCCCTAGATCATAAGTGGGATCGGTGCAATTATCGCTGGGAGGAAGTAGCCCTCGTGCAAACGACTGCTCGAGTGTCCGCAGTTTACATAATTATAACAACACTCAAACCAAGGACCCCCCCCCCCCCCCCCAACCGGATGCTTTGATCTCTCTATATAGGAGGCAGTCGTCAGCGAAGATGCGAGCCTTTGATTTAAAGATGTCAGGCGGTCCGTTTTTGGGACATAAGTATACAGTAGAGGTCCTAGGAGAGTACCCTGTGGGACTCCTGATTCAACCGGGACATTTTCTGAAATGTTTCCGCCAACGACTACTCTTATCTGACGTTGGGTCATGGAAGGGTGGATACACTAATGCAATCTATGCACTTATGCAATCGAGTGCACTAATAAAGACATGTAACCCCCCCCCACCCCCCCCCCACCCCCACCCCCCCCGCATATAGCGGCATTAATTGGTGTTTTCGAGTATTCCAGCATTCAACATTCTGTTATATCCATAGTTGGAAGAGAACACAACCGCAGGTCGTAAGTGGAATCGGTGCATTCATTGGAGGGGTAGCTTTCAATCGACTGTCCGAGTGTCCGCAGTTTACAAAATAATACATGTAACAACACTCAAACCCAGACGGCGCCCTTTCGCATACATTGGTATTGATAAATATGTGTATTCCAGCTGAGCGCTCAACATTCGTATGAAGTTAGCTCAGCGTCCAGCGTTCAACATTCGTCAACATTCAGTGTGCCACGTGCCGAATCGGTGCTTTCACCCGGGGTGTATTCTTCATCCGACCGACTGCCAATCGTTTACATATAACAACACTCATATCTGGGCGACCCTTCTCACCCGAGGAGATATTGATGATTTTTACTACTCCAGTTCAACATTCGACCAATATTCGTGTGAAGTTCGCTCAGAGTTCAGCGTTCAACATTCGTCAAAAGTCAGTGTGCCATATTCCGAATCTGTGCTTTCATCGGCGTTCAGCGTTCACCGTTCGCATTCAGCGTTCAACATTCGGCAAAAGTCTGTGTTTGGGCGAAAGAGAAAAGACATATTATGTCGAATCTGTGCTTTCACCCGAGGTGTAGTCTTCAGGCGACGCACTGCCCATCGTCCACATGTAACAACACTCACATCTGGACGACTCCGTGTCGCATGAAGCGATATTGATGATTTTTACTACTCCAGTTCAGCGTTCAACATTCGACGAACATTCGTATGAAGTTAGCTCAGCGTTCAGCATTCGTCAACATTCAGTGTGCCACATGCCGAATCTCTGCTTTCACCCAGGGTGTATTCTTCATGCGATCGACTGCCAATCGTTTACATCTAACAACACTCATATCTGGGCGACCCTTCTCACCCGAGGCGATATTGATGATTTTTACTACTCCAGTTCAGCGTTCAACATTCGACCAATATTCGTGTGACGTTAGCTCAGCGTTCAGCGTTCAACATTCGTCAAAAGTCAGGGTGCCTTATTCCGTATCTATGCTTTCATCGGCGTTCGGCGTTCGGCGTTCAGCGTTCAGCGTTCAGCTTTCAGCATTCGTCTACATTCAGTGTGCCACATGCCGAATCCGTGTGCTTTCACCCGGGGTGTATTCTTCATGCGACCGACTGCCAATCGTTTACATCTAACAACACTCATATCTGGGCGACCCTTCTCACCCAAGGTGATATTGATGATTTTTACTACTCCGGTTCAGCGTTCAACATTCGACCAATATTCGCGTGAAGTTAGCTCAGCGTTCAGCGTTCAGCGTTCGCGTTCAGTGTTCAGCGTTCAACAATCGACAATAGTCAGTGCGCCATATTCCGAATCTGTGCTTTCATCCGAGGTCGAGGTATACCCCTCATGGGACCGGCTGGCCATCGTCTACTTCTAAGAACACTAATATCTGGGCGTCCCCCTCTCGCCTGAAGCAATATTGGCGACTTTTAGTATTCCAGTTCAGCGTTCAATATTCGCATAACCTTCCTGTGGAGTGAGCGCAGCACTCAGCGTTTGGCATTCGGCAGTATCTGGAGTTTGAAGAGAACACATCCATAGATCATAAGAGGGATCGGTGCAATCATCGCCGAGAGAGGTAGCCCTCGTGCAAACGACAGTACGAGTATCCAACTCTAGTTGTAGCAACACTCAAACCTAGGCGCCCCCCCCCCCCCACACACACACACCTTAAATGCTTTGATCTCTCTCATTAGTAGGCAATCGTCAGCGAAGAGGCAAACCTTTGATTTATCGCTGTTATGGAGGTCGTTAATGTGGTATAAGAATAAAGTTGGTCCTAGGGCAGTATCCTGTGGTACTCCTGATTCAACCAGGAGATGTTCTGGATTGTTTCTGTCAACCATTACCCCCATCTTGCGTTGGGTGAGGAACTTTTTCAGATAGTGGTGGCTGCATTAATGTAATCGATGCAATTATGCAATCGATGAACTAATAAATAGGCGACTCCTCCCGCATATAGCGCAGCATTAATTGGGGGCGTTGTGCATCCGAGTTCAGCGCTCAACATTCGAATAACCTCCACATAGTGTGAGCGCTGCATTGGGCGTTCAAAATTCGTGGATCGTAAGTGGGATCGGTGCAATTATCGCTGGGAGGAAGTAGCCCTCGTGCAAACGACTGCTCGAGTGTCCGCAGTCTACATAATTATAACAACACTCAAACCATGCCCCCCCCCCCCCCCCCAACCGGATGCTTTGATCTCTCTATATAGGAGGCAGTCGTCAGCAAAGATGCGAACCTTTGATTTAAAGATGTCAGGCGGGCCGTTGTTGTGACATAGGTATAAAGTAGAGGTCCTAGGACAGTACCCTGTGGGACTCCTGATTCAATCGGGACATTTTCTGAAAAGTTTCCGCCAACGACTACTCTCATCTGACGTTGGGTCATGGAAGGGTGGATGCACTAATGCAATCGATGCACTTATGCAATCGAGCGCACAAATAAAGAACCCCCCCCCCCCACCACCACCACCACCTCCTCGCATATATAGCGGCATTAATTGGTGATTTTGAGTATCCCAGCATTCAATTCAACATTCCGCAATATCCATAGTTGGAAGAGAACACAACCGTAGGTCGTAAGTGGAATCGGTGAATTCATCGGAGGGGTAGCTTTCATGCAATCGACTGTCCGAGTGTCCATAGTATACAAAATAATACATACAACATCACTCAAAGCCCTTTCGCCGACATTGGGGTTGATGAATATATGCATTCCAGCTCAGCGCTCAACATTCGCCCAACATTCGCGTGAAGTAAATTCAGCGTTCACCGTTCAGCGTTCAACGTTCGGCAAAAGTCTGTGTTTGGGCGAAAGAGAAAAGACATATATTATGTCGAATCTGTGCTTTCACCCGAGGTGTAGTCTTCAGGCGACGAACTGCCCGTCGTCCACATGTAACAACACTCACATCTGGACGACCCGTGTCGCATGAAGCGATATTGATCATTTTTACTACTCCGGTTCAGCATTCAATATTCGACCAACATTCGTATGAAGTTAGCTCAACGTTCAGCGTTCAATATTCGTCAACATTCAGTGTGCCACGTGCCGAATCGGTGCTTTCACCCGGGGTGTATTCTTCATGCGACCGACTGCCAATCATTTACATCTAACAACACTCATTTCTGGGCGACCCTTCTCACCCGAGGTGATACTGATGATTTTTACTACTCCGGTTCAGCGATCAACATTCCACCAATATTCGTGTGAAGATAGCTCAGCGTTCAACATTCGTCAAAAGTCAGTGTGCCTTATTCCGTATCTGTCCTTCGATCGGCGTTCAGCGTTCAGCGTTCGCGTTCAGCGTTCAGCGTTCAACATTCGGCAAAAGTCTGTGTTTGGGCGAAAGATAAAAGACATATTATGTCGAATCTGTGCTTTCACCCGAGGTGGAGTCTTCAGGCGACGAACTGCCCATCGTCCACATGTAACAACACTCACATCTGGACGACGTGAAGCGATATTGATCATTTTTACTACTCCAGTTCAGCGTTCAACATTCGACCAACATTCATATGAAGTTAGCTCAGCGTTCAGCGTTCAACATTCGTCAACATTCCGTGTGCCACGTGCCGAATCGGTGCTTTCACCCGGGGTGTATTCTTCATCCGACCGACTGCCAATCGTTTACATCTAACAACACTCATATCTGGGCGACCCTTCTCACCGGAGGAGATATTGATGATTTTTACTACTCCAGTTCAACATTCGACCAATATTCGTGTGAAGTTCGCTCAGCGTTCAGGGTTCAACATTCGTCAAAAGTCAGTGTGCCATATTCCGAATCTGTGCTTTCATCGGCGTTCAGCGTTCACCGTTCGCATTCAGCGTTCAACATTCGGCAAAAGTCTGTGTTTGGGCGAAAGAGAAAAGACATATTATGTCGAATCTGTGCTTTCACCCGAGGTGTAGTCTTCAGGCGACGAACTGCCCATCGTCCACATGTAACAACACACACATCTGGACGACTCCGTGTCGCATGAAGCGATATTGATGATTTTTACTACTCCAGTTCAGCGTTCAACATTCGTATGAAGTTAGCTCAGCGTTCAGCGTTCAGCATTCGTCAACATTCAGTGTGCCACATGCCGAATCTCTGCTTTCACCCGGGGTGTATTCTTCATGCGATCGACTGCCAATCGTTTACATCCAACAACACTCATATCTGGGCGACCCTTCTCACCCGAGGAGATATTGATGATTTTTACTACTCCAGTTCAGCGTTCAACATTCGACCAATATTCGTGTGAAGTTAGCTCAGCGTTCAGCGTTCAACATTCGTCAAAAGTCAGTGTGCCTTATTTCGTATCTGTACTTTCATCGGCGTTCAGCGTTCAGCGTTCAACATTCGACAAAAGTCTGTGTTTGGGCGAAAGAGAAAAGCCATTATGTCGAATCTGTGTTTTCACCCGAGGTGTAGTCTTCTGGCGACGAACTGCCCATCGTCCACATGTAACAACACTTACATCTGGACAACCCCGTGTCCCATGAAGCGATATTGATCATTTTTACTACCCCAGTTCAGCGTTCAACATTCGACCAACATTCGTATGAAGTTAGCTCAGCGATCAGCGTTCAGCATTCGTCAACATTCAGTGTGCCACATGTCGAATCCGTGTGCTTTCACCCGGGGTGTATTCTTCATGCGACCGACTGCCAATCGTTTACATCTAACAACACTCATATCTGGGCGACCCTTCTCACCCAAGGTGATATTGATGATTTTTACTACTCCAGTTCAGCGTTCAACATTCGACCAATATTCGTGTGAAGTTAGCTCAGCGTTCAGCGTTCGCGTTCAGTGTTCGGCGTTCAGCGTTCAACAATCGACAATAGTCAGTGCGCCATATTCCGAATCTGTGCTTTCATCCGAGGTCGGGGTATACCCCTCATCGGACCGGCTGGCCATCGTCTACTTCTAAGAACACTAATATCTGGGCGTCCCCCTCTCGCCTGAAGCAATATTGGCGACTTTTAATATTCCAGTTCAGCGTTCAACATTCGCATAACCTTCCTGTGGAGTGAGCGCAGCACTCAGCGTTTGGCATTCGGCACTATCTGGAGTATGAAGAGAACACATCCATAGATCATAAGTGGGATCGGTGCAATCATCGCCGAGAGAGGTAGCCCTCGTGCAAACGACAGTCCGAGTATCCAACTCTAGTTGTAGCAACACTCAAACCAAGGCGCCCCGCCCCCCACACATTAAATTCTTTGATCTCTCTAATTAGTAGGCAATCGTCAGCGAAGAGGGAAACCTTTGATTTATCGCTGTTATGGAGGTCGTTAATGTGGCATAAGAATAAGCTTGGTCCCAGGGCAGTATTCCTGTGGTACTCCTGATTCAACCAGGAGATGTTCTGGATCGTTTCTGTTAACCATTACCCCCATCTTGCGTTGGGTCAGGAACTTTTTCAGCCAGTGGTGGCTGCATTAATGTAATCGATGCAATTATGCAATCGATGAACTAATGAATATGCGACCCCTCCCGCATATAGCGCATCATTAATTGGGGGCGTTGTGCATCCGAGTTCAGCGCTCAACATTCGAATAACCTCCATATAGTGTGAGCGCTGTATTGAGCGTTCAAAATTCGCCAGTATCTGGATTTTGAAGAGAACACATCCCCAGATCATAAGTGGGATCGGTGCAATCATCGCTGGGAGGAGGTAGCCCTCGTGCAAACGACTGCACGAATGTCGGCAGTCTACATAATTATAACAACACTCAAACCAAGGACCCCCCCCCCCTCGGATGCTTTGATCTCTCTATATAGGAGGCAGTCGTCAGCAAAGATGCGAACCTTTGATTTAAAGATGTCAGGCGTGTCGTTGTTGTGACATAGGTATAAAGTAGAGGTCCTAGGACAGTACCCTGTGGGACTCCTGATTCAACCGGGACATTTTCTGAAAAGTTTCCGCCAACGACTACTCTCATCTGACGTTGGGTCATGGGTGGATGCACTAATGCAATCGATGCACTTATGCAATCGAGCGCACTAATAAAGACACCCCCCCCCCCCCTCTCCCCCGCATATATAGCGGCATCAATTGGTGTTTTTGAGTATCCCAGCACTCAACATTCCGCAATATCCATCGTTGGAAGAGAACACAACCGTAGGTCGTAAGTGGAATCGGTGCATTCATCGGAGGGGTAGCTTTCATGCAATCGTCTGTCCGAGTGTCCGTAGTATACAAAATAATACATGAAACATCACTCAAAGCCCTTTCGCCGACATTGGGATTGATGAATATATGTATTCCAGCTCAGCGCTCAACATTCGCCCAACATTCGCGTGAAGTAAATTCAGCGTTCACCGTTCAGCGTTCAACGTTCGGCAAAAGCCTGTGTTTGGCCGAAAGAGAAAATACATATATTATGTGGAATCTGTGCTTTCACCCGAGGTGTAGTCTTCAGGCGACGAACTGCCCGTCGTCCACATGTAACAACACTCACATCTGGACGACCCGTGTCGCATGAAGCGATATTGATCATTTTTACTACTCGGTCGTTCAATATTCGACCAACATTCGTATGAAGTTAGCTCAACGTTCAGCGTTAAATATTCGTCAACATTCAGTGTGCCACGTGCCGAATCTGTGCTTTCACCCGGGGTGTATTCTTCATGCGACCGACTGCCAATCATTTACATCTAACAACACTCATATCTGGGCGGCCCTTCTCACCCGAGTTGATACTGATGATTTTTACTACTCCGGTTCAGCGATCAACATTCCACGAATATTCGTGTGAAGATAGCTCGGCGTTCAGCGTTCAGCATTCGTCAAAAGTCAGTGTGCCTTATTCCGTATCTGTGCTTTCATCGGCGTTCAGCGTTCGCGTTCCAGCGTTCAGCGTTCAGCGTTCAACATTCGGCAAAAGTCTGTGGTTGGGCGAAAGATAAAAGACATATTATGTCGAATCTGTGCTTTCTCCCGAGGTGGAGTCTTCAGGCGACGAACTGCCCATCGTCCACATGTAACAACACTCACATCTGGACGAGTCCGTGTCGCATGAAGCGATATTGATGATTTTTACTACTCTAGTTTAGCGTTCAACATTCGACCAACATTCGTATGAAGTTAGCTCAGCGTTCAACATTCGTCAACACTCAGTGTGCCACCTGCCGCTGCCGAACCTATGCTTTCACCAGAGGTATATTCTTCATGCGACCGACTGCCAGTCGTTTATATCTAACAACGCTCATATCTGGGCGACCCTTCTCACCCGAGGTGATATTGATGATTTTTACTACTCCAGTTCAGCGTTCAACATTCGACCAATATCCGTATGAAGTTAGCTCAGCGTTCAGCGTTCAACATTCGACAAAAGTCAGTGCGCCATATTCCGAATCGGTGATTTCATCCGAGGTTGAGACATACCTTTCATGGGACCAGGTGGCCATCGTCTACCTCTAAGAACGCTCATATCTGGGCGATCTTCTCTCGCCGGAAGCAATATTGGTGACTTTTAGTATTCCAGTTCAGCGTTCAACATTCGCATAACCTTCGTGTGGAGTGAGCGCAGCACTCGGCATTTGGATTTCGACAGTATTTGGTGTTTGAAGAGAACACAACCATAGATCATAAGTGGGATCGGTGCAATCATCGCCGAGAGGGGTAGCCCTCGTGCAACGACAGTCCGAGTATCCAACTCAAGTTGTAACAACACTCAAACCTAGGCGCCCCCCCCCCCAAATGCTTTGATGTCTCTTATTAGTAGGCAATCGACAGCGAAGAGGCAAACCTTTGATTTACCGCTGTAATGCAGGCCGTTAATGAGGCATAAGAATAAGCTTGGTCCTAGGACAGTATCCTGTGGCACTCCTGATTCAACCGGGAAATTTCTTAATAGTTTCTGTCAACCATTACCCCCATCTTGAGTTGGGTCGGGAACTTTTTCAGTCAGTGCTGGCTGCATTAATGTAATCGATGCACTTATGCAATCGATGGACTAATAAATAGGCGACCCCTCCCGCATATAACGCAGCATTAATTGCGGGCGTTGTGTATCCGAGCTCAGCGTTCAACATTCGAATAACCAACCTCCGTATGGTTTGTGCGCAGCATTCAGCGTTCAAAATTTGGCAGTGTCTGGAGTTTGAAGAGAACACATCGATGCAACCATAGCTGGGAGGAGGTAGCCCTCGTGCAAATGATTGCTCGAGTGTCCGCAGTCTACAAAATTATAACAGCACTCAAACCCAGGAGCACCCCCACCCCCCCCCCCCCCCACCCCCGGATGCTTTGATCTCTCTATATTAGAGGCGGTCGTCAGCAAAGATGCGAACCCTTGATTTAAAGATGTCCGGCGGGCCGTTGTTGTGACATAAGTATAAAGTAGAGGTCCTAGGACAGTACCTTGTGGGACTCCTGATTCAAAGGGACATTTTCTGAAAAGTTTCCGCCAACGACTACTCTCATCTAACATTGTTTCATGGAAGGGCGAATTCAACATTCCGCAATATCCATAGTTGGAAGAGAACACAACCGTAGGTCGTAAGTGGAGTCGGTGCATTCATCGGAGGGGTAGTTTTCATGCAATAGACTGTCCGGGTGTCCGTAGTATACAAAATAATACATGTAACAACACCCAGAGCCCTTTCGCCGACATTGGTATTGATGAATATACGTATTCCAGCTCAGCGCTCAACATTCGCCCAACATTCGCGTGAAGTAAATTCAGCGTTCAACGTTCAGCGTTCAACATTCGGCAAAAGTCTGTCGGCGAAAGGGCTTTGAGTGATGTTTCATGTATTATTTTGTATACTACGGACACTCGGACAGTCGATTGCATGAAAGCTACCCCTCCGATGAATGCACCGATTCCACTTACGACCTACGGTTGTGTTCTCTTCCAACGATGGATATTGCGGAATATTGAGTGTTGGGACAATCAAAAAACACCAATTGATGCCGCTATATATGCGGGGGAGAGGGGTGGGGGGGGTGTCTGCGCTCGATTACATAAGTGCATCGATTGCATTAGTCCATCTACCCTTTCATGGCCCAACGTCAGATGAGAGTAGTCGTTAGCGGAAACTTTTCAGAAAATGTCCCGGTTGAATCAGGAGTCCACAGGGTACTGTCCTAGGACCTCTACTTTATACTTATGTCACAACAACGGCCCGCCTGACATCTTTAAATCAAAGGTTCGCATCTTTGCTGACCACTGCCTCCTATATAGAGAGATCAAAGCATCCGAGGGGGGGGGTGGGGGGGCTCCGGGTTTGAGTGTTGTTATAATTATGTAGACTGCGGACACTCGAGCAGTCGGTTGTACGAGGGCTACCTCCTCCCAGCGATGATTGCACCGATCCCACTTATGATCTAGGGTTGTGTTCTCTTCAAACTCCAGATACTGGCGAATTTTGAACGCTGAATGCAGCGCTCACACTATATGGAGTTTATTCGAATGTTGAGCGCTGAACTCGGATGCACAACGCCCCCAATTAATGCTGCGCTATATGCGGGAGGGGTCGCCTATTTATTAGTTCATCGATTGCATAAATGCATCGATTACATTAATGCAGCCACCACTGGCTGAAAAAGTTCCTGACCCAACACAAGATGGGGGGTAATGGTTGACAGAAACGATCCAGAACGTCTCTTGGTTGAATCAGGAGTACCACAGGATATTGCCCTAGGACCGAGCTTATTCGTATGCCACATTAACGACCTCCATAACAGCGATAAATCAAAGGTTTGCCTCTTCGCTGACGATTGCCTACTAATTAGAGAGATCAAAGCATTTAAGGTGGGGGGGGGGGGCGGGGCGCCTAGGTTTGAGTGTTGCTACAACTAGAGTTGGATACTCGGACTGTCGTTTGCACGAGGGCTACCTCTCTCGGCGGTGATTACACCGATCCCACTTATGATCTATGGTTGTGTTCTCTTCAAACTCCGGATACTGCCGAATGCCAAACGCTGAGTGCTGAGCTCACTCCACAGGAAGGTTATGCGAATGTTGAACGCTGAACTGGAATACTAAAAGTCGCCAATATTGCTTCAGGCGAGAGGGGGACGCCCAGATATTAGCGTTCTTAGAAGTAGACGATGGCCAGCCGGTCCCATGAGGGGTATACCTCGACCTCGGATGAAAGCACAGATTCGGAATATGGCGCACTGACTTTTGTCGATTGTTGAACGCTGAACACTGAACGCGAACGCTGAACGCTGAGCTAACTTCACACGAATATTGGTCGAATGATGAACGCTGAACTGGAGTAGTAAAAATCATCAATATCACCTTAGTGAGAAGAGTCGCCCAGATATGAGTGTTGTTAGATGTAAACGATTGGCAGTCGGTCGCTTGAAGAATACACCCCGCGTGAAAGCACACGGATTCGGCATGTGGCACACTGAATGTTGACGAATGCTGAACGCTGAACGCTGAGCTAACTTCATACGAATGTTGGTCGAATGTTGAACGCTGAACCGTGGAGTAGTAAAAATGATCAATATCGCTTCATGCGACGCGGAGTCCTCCAGATGTGAGTGTTGTTACATGTGGACGATGGGCAGTTCGTCGCCTGAAGACTACACCTCGGATGAAAGCACAGATTCGACATAATGTCTTTCCTCTTTCGCCCAAACACAGACTTTTGCCGAATGTTGAACGCTGAACGCCGATCAAAGCACAGATACGGAATAAGGCACACTGACTTTAGACGAATGTTGAACGCTGAACGCTGAGCTAACTTCACACGAATATTGGTCGAATGTTGAACGCTGAACTGGAGTAGTAAAAATCATCAATATCTCCTCGGGAGAGAAGGGTCGCCCAGATATGAGTGTTGTTAGATGTAAACGATTGGCAGTCGGTCGGATGAAGAATACAGCCCGGGTGAAAGCACCGATTCGGAACGTGGCACACTGAATGTTGACGAATGTTGAACGCTGAACGCTGAGCTAACTTCATATGAATGTTGGTCGAATGTCAGTACCCGCTTCATGCGACACGGAGTCGTCCAGATGTGTGTGTTGTTACATGTGGACGATGGGCAGTTCGTCGCCTGAAGACTCCACCTCGGGTGAAAGCACAGATTCGACATAATATGTCTTTTATCTTTCGCCCAAACACAGACTTTTGCCGAATGTTGAACGCTGAACGTTGAATGCTGAATTTGCTTCACGCGAATGTTGGGCGAATGTTGAGCGCTGAGCTGGAATACATATATTCATCAATACCAATGTCGGCGAAAGGGCTTTGAGTGTTGTTACATGTATTATTTTGTATACTACGGACACCGGGACAGTCGAAAGCTACCCCTCCGATGAATGCACCGATTCCACTTACGACCTACGGTTGTGTTCTCTTCCAACTATGGATATTGCGAAATGTTGAATTGAATTCTGGGATACTCAAAAACACCAATCAAGGAGGTGGGGGGGGGGGGGGGTGTCTTAATTATTGCGCTCGATTGCATAAGTGCATCGACTGCATTAGTCCATCCACCCTTCCATGGAACAATGTCAGATGAGAGTAGTCGTTGGCGGAAATTTTTCAGGAAATGTCCCTTTGAATCAGGGGTACCAAAAGGTACTGTCCTAGGACCTCTACTTTATACTTATGTCACAACAACGGCCCGCCTGACATCTTTAAATCAAGGGTTCGCATCTTTGCTGACGACTGTCTCTAATATAGAGAGATCAAAGCATCCCGGCGGGGGGGGGGGGGGGGGGTGCTCCTGGGTTTGAGTGCTGTTATAATTATGTAGACTGCGGACACACGAGCAATCATTTGCGCGAGGGCTACCTTCTCCCAGCGATGGTTGCATCGATCCCGCTTATGATCTAGGGATGTGTTCTCTTCAAACTCCAGATACTGCCAAATTCTGAACGCTGAATGCTGCGCACACACCATACGGAGGTTGGTTATTCGAATGTCGAACGCTGAGCTCGGATGCACAACGCCCGCAATTAATGCTGCGTTATATGCGGGAGGGGTCGCCTATTTATTAGTCCATTGATTGCATAAGTGCATCGATTACATTAATGCGGCCAGCACTGACTAAAAAAGTTCCCGACCCAACGCAAGATGGGGGTATTGGTTGACAGAAACTATTAAGAAATTTCCCGGTTGAATCAGGAGTGCCACAGGATACTGTCCTAGGCCCAAGCTTATTCTTATGCCTCATTAACGGCCTGCATTGCAGCATTAAATCAAAGGTTTACCTCTTCGCTGACGATTGCCTACTAATTAGAGACATCAAAGTATTAAAGGGGGGGGGGGGCGGGGGCGCCTAGGTTTGAGTGTTGTTACAACTAGAGTTGGATACTCGGACTGTCGTTTGCACGAGGGCAAACCCCTCTCGGCGATGATTGCACCGATCCCACTTATGATCTATGGTTGTGTTCTCTTCAAACTCCAGATACTTTCGAAATCGAAATGCCGAGTGCTGCGCTCACTCCACACGAAGGTTATGCGAATGTTGAACGCTGAACTGGAATACTAAAAGTCACCAATATTGCTTCAGGCGAGAGAGGGTCGCCCAGATATGAGCGTTCTTAGAGGTAGACGATGGCCAGCCGGTCCCATGAAAGGTATGCCTCAACCTCGGATGAAAGCACAGATTCGGAATATGGCGCACTGACTTTTGTCGAATGCTGAACGCTGAACGCTGAATGCGAACGCTGAACGATGAGCTAACTTCACACGGATATTTGTCGAATGTTGAACGCTGAACTGGAGTAGTAAAAATCATCAATATCACCTTAGTGAGAAGGGTCGCCCAGATATGAGTGTTGTTAGATATAAACGATTGGCAGTCGGTCGCATGAAGAATACACCTCTGGTGAAAGCATAGATTCGGCAGGTGGCACACTGAGTGTTGACGAATGTTGAACGCTGAGCTAACTTCATACGAATGTTGGTCGAATGTTGAACGCTAAACTGGAGTAGTAAAAATCATCAGTATCGCTTCATGCGACACGGAGTTGTCCGGATGTGAGTGTTGTTACATGTGGACGATGGGCAGTTCGTCGCCTGAAGACCTCACCTCGGGTGAAAGCACAGATTCGACATAATATGTCTTTTATCTTTCGCCTAAACACAGACTTTTGCCGAATGTTGAACGCTGAACGCTGAACACCGATGAAACCACAGATACGGAATAAGGCACACTGACTTTTGACGAATGTTGAACGCTGAACGCTGAGCTATCTTCACACGAATATTGGTCGAATGTTGATCGCTGAACCGGTGTAGTAAAAATCATCAATATCACCTCGGGTGAGAAGGGTCGCCCAGATATGAGTGTTGTTAGATGTAAACGATTGGCAGTCGGTCGCATGAAGAATGCATCCTGGGCGAAAGCACAGACTCGGCACGTGGCACACTGAATGTTGACGAATATTGAACGCTGAACGTTGAGCTAACTTCATACGAATGTTGGTCGAATATTGAACGCTGAACTGGAGTAGTAAAATCATCAATATCGCTTCATGCGACACGGGTCGTCCAGATGTGAGTGTTGTTACATGTGGATAATGGGTAGTTCGTCGCCCGAAGACTACACCTCGGGTGAAAGCACAGATTCGACATAATATATGTCTTTACTCTTTCGCCCAAACACAGACTTTTGCCGAATGCTGAACAGTGAACGCTGAATTTACTTCACGCGAATGTTGGGCGAATGTTGAGCGCTGAGCTGGAATACATATATTCATCAATCCCAATGTCGGCGAAAGGGCTTTGAGTGATGTTTCATGTATTATTTTGTATACTACGGACACTCGGACAGTCGATTGCATGAAAGCTACCCCTCCGATGAATGCACCGATTCCACTTACGACCTACGGTTGTCCTTGGGCAAGACACTTCCACCCCCCCCCCCCCCCATTGCCCACGTGGGGGCACGGTGACGTTGTGTACTAAGGCTACTGCACGTCGATGGTGCACCTGTCTCAACCAATGGTAACCCTGCTTGTGTGGAGTTGGTATGAGCTGACAGTTGCTCGCCGTTACTCGGTGGTTCTCTCCGGGTACTCCGGCTTCCTCCACCCATAAAACTGTCACGGTCATGGTTAGCCATTGTGCAGAAATATGTGACCTTAAAAACCCCAATAAATAAATAAATCGATTGCATAATACACCCACTACTGGCTGAAAAAGTTCCTGTCCCAACGTAGATGAGGATAATGGTTGACGGAAGCTATTCAGAAGCTATTCAGAACATGTCCCGGTTGAATCAGGTCTCCCACAGGATAAGAAGCCCTATGGCAGAGCTTGTTCTCAGTAATGCCACATTACCGACCTGCAGTGCCTGACAGGGTTAAATCAAAAGTTTGCTCTACGATGGGGACTGCCTTCTAATTAGAGAGACCAAAGCATTAAGTGGGGCGCCTAGGTTTGAGTGTTGTTATAATTATGTTGGATACTCGGACAGCCGTTTGCATGAGGGTTGCCCCCACCCCCCCACCCCCCCCCCCCCCCCCCCGGCGATGATTGCATCGATCCCACTTATTATATATGGTTGTGTTCTCTTCAAACTCCATATTTTGCCGAATGCCAAACGTTGAATGCTGCGCACACTCCACACGAAGGATAATCGAATGTTGAACGCTGAACTGGAATACTAAAAGTCACCAATATCGCTTCAGGCGAGAGGGTGTCCCCCCAGATATGATTGTTCGTAGAAGTAGACGATGGGCAGTCGGTCCCATGAGGGCTATATCTGGGGTGAAAGCACAGATTCGGAGCTGGAACACTGAATTTTGAGGAATGTTGAAGGCTGAACGCTGAGCTAACTTCACACGAATATAGGTCGAATGTTGAACACTGAACTGGAGTAGTAAAAGTCGCTAATATCACTTCAGGTGAGAATGGTCGCCCAGATATGAGTGTTGTAGATGTAAACGATGGGCAGTCGGTCGCATAAAGGATAAACCTCGGGTGAAAGCCCAGATTCGACATATGGCACACTGAATTTTGGGGAATGTTGAACGCTGAACGCTGAGCCAACTTCACACGAATGTTGAACGCTGAACACTGAGCTAACTTCACACGAATGTTGAACGAATGTTGAACGCTGAACACTGAGCTAACTTCACACGAATGTTGAACGAATGTTGAACGCTGAACACTGAGCTAACTTCACACGAATGTTGAACGAATGTTGAACGCTGAACACTGAGCTAACTTCACACGAATGTTGAACGAATGTTGAACGCTGAACACTGAGCTAACTTCACGGACCCAAATTCTATAATACAAAATTGCAATATCCAACTGGATTGAATATACAAAATTACAAAAATTATTGTCGTATGTTCAATAGACTTAAAAAACAAAAGTAAGGCAATGCATTATAGAAATATCCTAGTGGAAAACAAAAACAATTTACGTAAAACATGGAGAATTTTAAATGACGCAATTATGAAGACTTCCCTCTACCTTTAGATATGACAACAGTGATATTAATGACCCTCAGGAAATTGCCAACAACTCCAATAACGTTTTTGTGAACATCGGAACGAATACACGCGCCCAAATTAACAAGTGTTTGACCACCGAGGTGGTATTAGTCCCCTACGGCACTTTTGTCATATAAGGTGTTTTTGTCATACAAGACACTAGAGCATATAAGCATCTCCGCATTTCAGGCTAGTAGTTTAAGAAGTACAAATACAAGAATATAACTAACATGAGTGTACAATAATTTTAAACAAGGGCCATAACTCACACAAGAATAATGCAATCAGCATGAAACTTGATCTGTAAGTCATCGTTCTATAGTAGGTTACCAAAAATGAAATCATTCGGTTGAAGCATTTCCAAAAAAAAAGTCCGGAAAACAAAACCAAAGTGTGACAGACTGACAGACTGACAGACTGACGGATGGACAGAGTGCAAATGAAACTTGATCTGTAAGTCATCGTTCTATAGTAGGTTACCAAAAATGAAATCATTCCGTTGAAGCGTTTCCAAAAAAGTCCGGAAAACTGATATTTTGGCGCTTTTCCATATTTTCAAGGCCCATAACTCACACAAGAATAATGCAATCAGCATGAAACTCAAACTTGATCTGTAAGTCATCGTTCTATAGTAGGTTACCAAAAATAAAATCATTCGGCAGAAGCATTTCCCCAAAAGCCCGGAAAACTAAAGTGTGACTGGCAGGCAGACTGACGGATGGACAGAGTGCAAACCTATACCTATAATCCCCTTCGGCGTTGCAGGTAGGGGACTAAAAAGCCTAACATCGAATTTACCCATTTCTTTAAAAACAGTTACTCAGACAACTTCTTCATGGCCCCAACTACTCCATTAGAGGTAATAAATATCATAAAGGCAATGAAATCTAAATCCAGTGAGAATTTCAACAACATGCCATCAAAGATAGTCAAATTGACAGGCGAAATAATTGCATTACCTATAGCACACATAATCAACAATTCTTTTGAACAAGGGTCGGTGCCGGACGGAATGAAAACTTCTAAGGTCATACCTGTATTTAAATCAGGATCTGATAGAGAATTCACCAATTACCGACCAATAAGTATATTACCAGTATTTTCTAAAATTTTGGAAAAATTGTGTGCAACAGGGTGATAAACTTTTTAACCAATTTTGACATACTCTCACCAAACCAATGCGGTTTTCGAAAAAGGCATTCCACATTACATTCAGTTATGCAATTACTAAAACATATAGCAACCTCAAGTAATAAAGCGACTAAAGACCATACACTGGCGATATTCTTAGACCTAGCTAAAGGATTCGATTCTACAAACCACGAAATTTTATTAAGCAAACTTGCTCATTACGGTATCAAGGGCATATGTAATGACTGGTTCAAAAGCAACTTGACAAATAGAAAACGATACGTTCAGTACGCCAACACAAAATCCCCTGTGATGCCCATAGCGTGTGGTTTGCATCAGGGCTCAACTTTGGGTCCCATTCTGTTCCTTCTCTATATCAATGATATCCACCACGCCACCTCTATTGATCTTCTTTCTTTTGCAGACGATACTACCACGTATTCGTCTGACTCTGTCATACAACGACTAACACAATTTGTTAATAATGAACTTCAACATAAATTCACCTGGTGTTCCGCCAATCAAGTTCTCTTGAACTGTAAGAAGACAAAGTATATTTTAATCAATCCCGGTTAAAAAAGGGCAACCCCTTTTAACCCTTTACCCAACGTAACGGCCAAAACCGGTCAGCGCTATTCTCAAATATCGCCAATTAATTTTCAAAATATTTTCATTTTTTGTCTCAAAAACATAGGTTATGACCCCTCGTTGGAACGAGCTCGTCGAGCTCGTTCCAACGAGGGGTCATAACCTATGTTTTTGAGATAAAAAATGAAAAAAAATTAGTTATTCAAGAATTTTTTTTGCAAGTGTCGTCTGCTTTTCATGTTAGGTAAAGGGTTAACGAATCCATAAAGATCAACGATACTGTATTAAAACGGGTGGGTGTAAACGGGGATGAAACTTTTATTAAGTTCCTTAGTATTAATATTGACGAACACCTGCCATTTAAATCGCATATCTAAGGCGTACGAACAGGTTCGAAAATAATTATTGAGGTACATACTATATTATTTGAGGTTCATCCTATATTATTTCAGGTTCATCCTATATTATTTGAGGTTCATCCTATATTATTTCAGGTTCATCCTATATTATTTCAGGTTCATCCTAAAATAATATTTATGACCCTCTCGTACGCGATCAATAATTTGTCCGACCCTGGATGGACTATAATTATTGTTTCATGTTGAACCAGGTTCGACATAAACATTTCAGGTTCATCCTATATTAATTGAGGATGAACCTGAAATAATTTGTCCGACCCTGGATGGACCATAATTATTGTTTCATGTTGAACCAGGTTCGACATCAATATTTGAGGTTCATCCTATATTAACTGAGGATGAACCTGAAATAATTTGTCCGATCCTGGATGGACCATAATTATTGTTCCATGTTGAACCAGGTTCGACATAAATATTTCAGGTTCATCCTGTATTAATTGAGGATGTACCTAAAATACTTTGTCCGACCTTGGATCGACCATAATTGTTGCTTCATGTTGAACCAGGTTCGACATCAATATTTGAGGTTCATCCTATATTAATTGAGGATGAACCTGAAATAATTTGTCCGATCCTGGATGGACCATAATTATTGTTTCATGTTGAACCAGGTTCGACATAAATATTTCAGGTTCATCCTATATTAATTGAGGATGAACCTGAGATAATTTGTCCGACCCTGGATGGACCATAATTATTGTTTCATGTTGAACCAGGTTCGACATCAATATTTGAGGTTCATCCTATATTAATTGAGGATGAACCTGAAATAATTTGTCCGATCCTGGATGGACCATAATTATTGTTCCATGTTCAACCAGATTCGACATAAATATTTAAGGTTCACCCTATATTTAATTGAGGATGAACCTGAAATAATTTGTCCGACCCTGGATGGACCATAATTATTGTTTCATGTTGAACCAGGTTCGACATAAATATTTGAGGTTCATCCTATATTAATTGAGGATGAACCTGAAATAATTTGTCCGACCCTGGATGGACCATAATTATTGTTTCATGTTGAACCAGGTTCGACATCAATATTTGAGGTTCATCCTAAATTAATTGAGGATGAACCTGAAATAATTTGTCTGACCCTGGATGGACCATAATTATTGCTTCATGTTGAACCAGGTTCGACATAAATATTTGAGGTTCATCCTATATTAATTGAGGATGAACCTAAAATAATTTGTCCGACCCTGGATCGACCATAATTATTCAGGATGATGCTAAAATCCCACGATGCAATACGCTCCACGAGCCAATCAGTTGAGTCGTTACAAACGCGAACAATTGGACATAACTGGGGGGAAAAAGCAAGATAAACTTGATGCAGGCACACAGCTTCAGACAAAGAATCCCACTGAGAGATTG
>CM062297.1:806053333-806135021 GCA_031216915.1 Pictodentalium vernedei
GGTACAGAGTAAGGGTATTCAGAAACCATGAACGACACAGTTTTTTTTTGGGGGGGGGGGGGAGGGGGGGGGGGGATTTCAACCTACATTCTTGTTATACACCATCTGACTTAGTTTTGTGTGTGTATGTATGTTTGTATAACTTTTATTTTTTTCTCTCCACAATTGTGTCCTCTATGTACATTTATTTTGTCACAATGTCATATACGTTTTATGTTTTTTTTTTCTGATTTCTCCCTCATGTCCACTGACTTCTCCCTCCTGGCCAGACTTCTCCCTAAAGTCTCTGGAGGGAGAAGTCACTTCTCCCGAAAATCAGCTGCCAGGCTGACCACAGGTGTAGAGATGCCGGGATGAATGGATGTTCATGGTGATGACAACAGTGCCTCCACAGACACGTGCCTTGATGATGTAATTGGAATATTATCTAATAGTTCATCGTCGACATTGCTTGGGAAAGTTAAATTCGCATTTAGCAGTGGTAAGGACTAGTGATACAGGAATTATCATTGCTGGTGGCACAAGAGCAGATATTACACTAAAGTCTTTTATTTCAGCATTTTTTATGTACAATTTCAATCTAAACTATACATTTTGTGAGATGATGAAGATGACTGATACCAGGCTGTATTCCTGAGAATAAGATTCAAGAGGAAACAAATCGAGCAGCCAATTTCAAATCGAACTGATTATCTACTCAAGATTCAAAATCGAATTGAATCTCAAAGCTTTGCAGGGCCCTTGGCAAAATGTGGACAGAACCACCAAGCAACAGCAAGTGCCTGTGAGTACTCTTCAATAATTTATAACAAAACAAATTTTGATGAACAAATTCAGACAACTAAAAATAATGTAGCCCTCAACAAGTTAAAAAAGGCAGAAAATCACTGAACCATCACTGTGGTATATAATTAAACAAAGAGACTTACAATTTTAAACACTGTGATTTTGTACAATTACATGGTTTTCGAGGACGAGCTCCTGATGTTTCCAATGAAGATCTGAAATGAGAAAATAAGAAAGTGCGCCATAAAAATCACAAAAATATAATGATTCAATGTGCAAAGGGAAAATAAAATTCAGTAAAACGGAGAAAACTAAAGATACAGAGAGGTTGAATGTGGAAAAAGTGGAATGAGTTTCGTACACTCCTGAATGAAAACAAACTATTGACTTTCAAGAATTATTCATGCGAAATAAATTTAAGCATATTAGTTTCATTGTGATATCTCTTTCCATTAAAAAGTTATGGCTTGACACCAAAAAATTTATGCGCATGCTGGTTCCATCTGTTGGCATTTATGACCTTGATGTGGGTGGGACACTGTAAATTTTGTACATGACACACCACCTAATGGTGGTATTTATGTCTTAAGTTTCATTGCTATATCT
The DNA here is from genome assembly GCA_031216915.1 of Pictodentalium vernedei. Classification (NCBI taxonomy): domain Eukaryota; kingdom Metazoa; phylum Mollusca; class Scaphopoda; order Dentaliida; family Dentaliidae; genus Pictodentalium; species Pictodentalium vernedei. The sequence continues at coordinate 806,054,726 of CM062297.1, forward strand.
TTTTCCACAAATAAGTTGGGAACCAGACACAAAAACATGGATGTGCATACTGATTCCATGTGCGGACCTCTGCCTGTGACCTTGAATTTTACACATGACACACTGTCTATACAGGTTCATTGTGAGATCTCCTTACAATAACAAGAGTCCCATGGGGCCTTAATCGCTCACCTGACAAAGTGGATCAAAGAAGTATTATTCCTGTATCCATGTCAGATGCTTATTACCCCTAATAGAAAGCCCAAATATTAACCCCGGGACCCAATTTGAACAAACTTGAATTAGAACCCCCCCCCCCCCCCCCCCCCCCTTAGAGATGTATACCAAATATCGAAAGATTCTAATGGATGGTTCTGGAGATGATGATTTTTAAAGAAATTCCCTCATGTTGCACTAAATTAAAATTTGGGCTGTTATGGCACTGCAGTCACCACAACGCCCCCCCCCCCCCCGCCCCCACCCATAAGAGAGGCCAAATATTAACCCAGGAACACGATTCAATCAAACTTAAATCTGGCCCTCCTAGACATGTTGTATACCAAATATGAAAGGATTCTGACTGGTAGATCTGAAGAAGATTTTTAAAGAAGTTCCCTCATAGATGACCAAGTTAAAATTTGAGCTCCCATAGGGAGCCCAAATATTAACCCAGGGACTGGATTTGAACACACTTGAATCTGAGCCCCCTAAAGATGTTGTATACCCAATATGAAAGGATTCTGACTGGAGGATCTGACGAAGAAGATTTTTAACTGGTTGGGTGCGGGAAGCCACGATCGTGGCTCTCCTGTAAAGTACGGGGAGCCACGATAGTGGCTTTCAGTAATGTGATTTTATTGACCCTTGTATTTACATATAAATCACAATTAATAGTGCCCGGTTTGAAACGGTTGGTGTTTATAAGATTGACCACTGGTAACTTCACCAAATTGCACATGCGGAAATGACCAATAGTCTGTGTTGAGCTAAATTAAATGATTAATTTTCACGTAATTTTTCATAAAAACGAAATGGGAAATCCCCAACTTGATCCAATTGTCAAAAATTCTGTAAGAGATAGAAATAATTTTACCCCCTTGTCAGTTTTAATACATCCGTAGTTAAATAAAACAATGCCTTGTTGTGTGAATATCCCGTTTTGATGATTTAGTTGTCATTTTTTTCATTGTAAACTCGGAGAATGAATGTTGAAACGCACATGCAAATGTCTGTCCTGGATATTTTGGACTATTTTTAGCAGTAAATAACAAGACAAGTTTTGTCCATAAAAGTTGTTAAAATCAATAATTTTAGCAAATTTTATTGTTAACCGAATAAATATGATAGAGGGTGGATTATTTCATCAAAAACAATACAGAATTCAAGAATTATTCAGACAGAAGTGAAGGTTGAAATCTGAGTTAATTTATGCAGGAAATTTGCAATGGCGTTATTGCACTGTTCAAGTCTGCTATGCCTGTTTGGCGTTCATTCACACATATTTATTCATGCATTAAAAATGTAGAATTGACATGTCCAACGGAGAACACAATAAAAGAAAGGACCCCCTCCCCCAATGCCAGGAACATTATGTAAGATATATTTTTATTTAATTGAAGCGAGCCAGCCATCTTGTTTACAAATACAATACAAATTGAGTCAAACATGTGTACCGGCATCAGAATCCAAGGTAAATTGTCAACAGTTCTTTTACACTGCCGTTCAGATATATCATTTAAAAATGTGTCGAGATGCTTGTCCCCCACCCCTCATACTTTCCTGGGTCTTGTGTATTTTGAAAGAGTGAATAACCCAACGAAGGCCCTGTGAATACTTACACTTGTTCTCAAGGCACTTGGACATTTCGCCCCTGGGAATGGGACGTTTCGGCCTCTACTCTAGACGTTTTGGGTCACATACCGTGTGCCGTTCTTGTACAGTACCTCCTCATATAAGTTGTAGGATAACCACAATAAAATTGTGTCAGAACTGTTGGCAAAAATAAGAGATAAGTTGATAACCCAAATTTTTTGTGGTTATCCAATATATTTGAGGAGGAACTGTGTGTGTATCTGCAGGTTAGCACATACAGTGTGCAGACAGGGTCACAACCTGTTATCCTACAACTTATTTGATTCTTTCACATATTTTACCTGTAATTTACCTGTCATAATATGACAAGTTACTATGCTAGTGTTATTTATACAGGATATGTGCTAGGGTGGTATCTTGTGGGACTCCAATAAAAAAAAAAAAAATTCTAATTTTTTTTTTTACCTGGTTGCTAATTGGCTATCTAGAACACCTGTAACACACCTGTAATGCGACCATCTTCAAACAATAAAATGTGGCCTCTGCCTCTGGTAATGAAGTTTCAACTGTTTGTGTTAACATATATCCTGGTATAACTTTTCCATAATGGTTACAATAATTTGCGATTATTTTTTCCAATTACCTGTTTGCTCATTTAGTACAGGTAATACCTGTTGTGGCATACCTCTGAAAAAATGCACAGCAAACATTGCTGTTAGCTGTCATAGTATCACATGTCAATGGATACGTTTTGTAAGAGGCTTGTGAAAAACTTCAAAACAAATTTTCTTTAAAAATTGACTTTTATGATGGTTCTTACCTGTTTGCTCGTTAATGATAATATTCCTGTTATACACCTACTATGCACCACAATCAACCAAAAGGGTTACCTTTGATAAAAGGGTATGTTTTGGGAGTGGAAAGTAAACAACAACAAAGTCAAAAATCTTTATTTACCCATATGTTTTCAATTTTTACCATTTTTCTTGTTAATTGGTTACCTTTTTACCCGTGTTACCTGTAATTAATACAATATACGGTAAAATAAATGAAAGTGTCAATGACACTGTGGCTCAACTTGTCAAGACAAAGACATGTACATGTATAGTATGTGACACAGCAATGACAAACATCTAGGTAATGACCTGGATTAAATATATTTCCACACAACTGTACAGCATGGGTATGGGGGATATTTGGATTAACCAAAATGTTTGTAATACAAAATACTTTGACCTGTTAATAAAAGAAAGACTTAAAGATATATTCACACAGGAATGGAGAGCAGCACTCGAAAAATCAAACAAATATCGATTTTATAGAGCAATAAAGACAGATTTTGGATTTGAAAACTATCTACAGAAATTATCCCCATCTCTGGCAACTCCTCTTTTACAGTTTAGACTAAGGAATCATAGGCTCCCTATTGAGACTGGTAGCTGGAAGGGGATAGAATTATCCCAGAGAAAATGCAACTTATGCAAAACCGACATTGGTGACGAATACCATTTTGTATTAATCTGTGAAAAATTAAGAGATCTGCGTAAGGAATATATAAAACCCTATTATTGGCGACATCCAAGTATGTATAAACTACGAAGCCTTTTTTCCAGCACAAACTTTAACCAAACTTATAAACTCGCAAAATTCATAAAAATAGCACAAGACTCCATAAAAACTTCTCACGGCTGAAACCCAACCCTCTAAACTGCATATTCTCCATCTCCGATTTTGAATAGATTCGACAAAGCTCTGTACAAAAAAAAAAAAAAAAATACATGAACAAATATTGTCATTGCGAACGAAACTGAATGTAAGCATAATTATATCATTCCCCTCTGATTGACTTCCTTTGTGCAATTGGCCCTTTGAACCCTGACGGTTCCTTCCATATCCGCTGAATGGCATAAGCTAGAAATGTCCATAATCACTGAGGGTGGAGAGTGGACCGGTCAATATTTTTAGCGTGCAGCTTTGGGGTTGCAAGTCGGAGATATTGACTGGTCTGCCCTACAAATTTACAGAGGTATGCCCTACAAATTTACAGAGCAGCCATTATACTTTTCATTTGTACGGTGTGCTATGATCCTGGACCAGAGAAGCGCGCTTGCGGGTTCAGGGTGGGGGGGGGGGGGGGGGGGGGGGGGGGCTAAGGCACAGTGGTCGGATCAGATAAACGAAAGCAGATCAGAACTGAAAGAATTGTAAATAGTAACTACACATATCATTAATTGCCGATTTTATTGACGGCCCGGTGTGGTAACCGTGGGGCCGGTTACTCTAAACATGACTGTCATATGACATATGCCATACTGAGTCACCATTAAGCTGCGTGACTGTTCACCCGAATGCTGAACTCATTGTTGCATCTGAAGGGAGGAGAGAAAATAGGTTTTTACTTATAAGAAGATGTGAGAAAGACGTGTGCGAGAGTGTATGTGAAAATGCCGGTGAGTGGCCATAGGGTTGGGGGGGGGGGGGGGGGTCTTGCGTCAGCACAGTTCTTACCAGTTAGAGATATTTTTTACTTATAACATCTAGCATTCCTGGCCTCCTTCCCTTGCACTGAGGCACGAACATAAAACACTTTCGCTGTAAGAGCAAATGCTCTTACATTATTTTGCATCAGCGTGCCTTGCAAGGGATGGAAACGGCGGGTAAATGTTACATGTTGTTATTAAAGAGCATATGTTGCAGGTCGTTCCATAAAATTCAGCTAGTATAAAAAACAATTCTTGATAATGATATATCACTTGCAAATGTTATGCTAGGTTAACTAACTACTTAACTTGCTCCCTCCCGGACACAGCGACAGAACCAAAATAATGAAGTCACATGCACATGGGTTGCAGGGGGGGGGGGGGGGGGGGAATGGTTATTAAAAAGCCAGGTTTATATGATAACTATAATGAAAACTATCCGCTACTGAGCACGAGAGAGAGAGAAAGAGAGAGAGAGGGGGGTGGGGGGGGGGATGGAGAGAGAGAGAATGCCCATATAGTTTTTCTCCTATGAATATGTTTACTCCCTTCTTCCGGACATGCGCTTGTATTATTTTCATGTTTTTTTGTATCAAATTAGGCAACTTCACTCCATGTAATTGGAAAAAAAGTTGAGAAAATAAAAATGTAGAATACGTAGATAACAAAGGTACATATAAAGTATTGTAACGGTCTGTACATAAATACTGACCGTTGCCTGTAACAAATGTATAGGTAAAGTATTGTTAAGGTGGGTGACAGTCAGATGCTAAACTAGAAAAGAAATCTTTGAGTCCCAGAGTGGGTCTGACTGAACCCCAAAATATTTGTTCTCATAGCACAGTGATAACAAAGGCACCCCAAAACACACTCATTCCTGTCCCAAGGTGAAAACAAAGGTACCCAAGAAGTTTCGTGAAGATCAGTTCACAAATATGAGCTGTATAGAAGTTGTGACAAAAAACTGATTGGACTTAATTTCGGTACAAAATGGCCACTGGCAGCCATCTTGATTTTTGGACCGCACCCAGAAACACTCGTTCTCGTCCCAAGGTGATAACAAAGGTACCCAAGAAGTTTCGTGAAGATCGGTTCATAAATACAGCCTCTAGCCCGAGCCGTATTGACATGTGCACTTACAGTGTATAAGTAGCACTGAATAAATCAAAGTTCATCTAATTTGCATAATTTCGGCATGAGAAAAAAACCCGTACTATATGTGATGTATTCCATGTTACTAAACATTCATACAAAAATTTATTCAAATCAGAACTTTCATACAGAAGTTCTGTACAAAAGACTGATTGCACTAATTTTGGTACAAAATGGCTGCTGGTGGCCATCTTGGTTTTTGGACCACACCCAAAAACACTCGTTCTCATCCCACGGTGATAACAAAGGTACCCAAGAAGTTTCGTAAAGATCGGTTCATAAATACGGCCTCTAGCCTGAGCCGTATAGAAGTTGTGTACAAAAAAACTGATCAAACCTAATTTCAGTACAAAATGGCCACCGGCAGCCATCTTGAATTTTGGACAACACCCAGAAACACTCGTTCTCGTCCCAAGGTGATAACAAAGGTACCCAAGACGTTTCGTGAAGATCGGTTCATAAATACAGACTCTAGCCCGAGCCGTATTGACATGTGTACTTACTGTGTGTAAGTTGCACTGAAAAAATCAAAGTTCATCTAATTTGCATAATTTCTGCACGAGAAAAAAACCCGTATTATATGTGATGTATCCCATGGTACTAAACATTCACACAAAAAATTATTCAAATCAGCGCTTTCATGTGGAAGTTCTGTGCAAAAATCTGATTGCACCAAATTTTGTACAAAATGGCTGCCATCGCCCATCTTGAATTTCGGACCGGACCTAAAAACACTTGTTCTCGTCCCACGGTGATAACAAAGGTACCCAAGGAGTTTTGTAAAGATCGGTTCATAAATACGTCCTCTAGCCCAAGCCGTATTGGCATTTGCACTTACTGTGCTGAAAGTAACACCAAAAAACATCAAAGTTAGTCTAATTTGCATAATTTACGCACAAGAAAAAAACCTGCATTATATGTGATGTATCCCATGGTACTAAACATTCATACAAAAAATTATTCAAATCAGAGCTTTCATATGGAAGTTCTGTACAAAAAACAGATTTCTGCATAGTCGGTATAAAATGGCAGCTGGCAGCCATCTTGAATTTCGGACTGCACCCAAAAACACTCGTTCTCGTCCAACGGTCATAACAAAGGTACCCAAGAAGTTTCGTAAAGATCGGTTCATAAATACGGCCTCTAGCCCGAGCCGTATCCAATTGTTGACGGACAGACGGACGGCCAGACGGACGACAGGCCATGGCATAAGCTCAAATTTGGCTTCGTCAAAGTTGAGCTAAAAATGAAGCCTTGAAGAAAATTTAATTACCTTAAAAAATATGTATACATGTTGATGGGTTTCATCAAAAGAAAGGGTAAAAAATGCCGCTCAGGATCACAGATCCAATGTCGAGTTGTGACCTTGACCTTTGACCTGGCGAGTCCAAGGTCAACAGGGTTCTTCCTCGCACCAAGGCCAACACACCTATGAAGTTTCATGAGTCTAGGTTGAACCACTATCAAGTTCTCATCCGGAAACCAATTGTTGCGATATGCTATGTTCAAGGTCACTGTGACCTTGACCTTTGACCTGGTGAGTCCAACATCAATAGGGTTCTTCCTCGCACCAAGGCCAACACGCCTGTAAAGTTTCATGGCTCTAGGTTGAACCACTATCAAGTTATCATCCGGAAACCAATTGTTGTGATATACTATGTTCAAGGTCACTGTGACCTTGACCTTTGACCTGGTGAGTCCAAGATCAATAGGGTTCTTCCTCGCACCAAGGCCAACATACCTATGAAGTTTCATGACTCTAGGTTGAACCACTATCAAGTTATCATCCGGAAACCAATTGTTGCGATATACTATGTTCAAGGTCACTGTGACCTTGACCTTTGACCTGGTGAGTCCAAGATCAATAGGGTTCTTCCTCGCACCAAGGCCAACACACCTATAAAGTTTCGTGACTCTAGGTTGAACCACTATCAAGTTATCATCCGGAAACCAATTGTTGCGATATACTATGTTCAAGGTCACTGTGACCTTGACCTTTGACCTGGTGAGTCCAAGATCAATAGGGTTCTTCCTCGCACCAAGGCCAACACACCTATGAAGTTTCATGACTCTAGGTTGAACCACTATCAAGTTATCATCCGGAAACCAATTGTTGCGATATACTATGTTAAAGGTCACTGTGACCTTGACCTTTGACGTAGCGAGTCCAAAATCAATAGGGTTCTTCCCCTCACCAAGGCCAATCTACCTATGAAGTTTCATGAATGTGAGTTGAACCATTATCAAGTTATCATCCGGAAACCAATTGTTTAAGATTTACTATGTTCAAGGTCACTGTGACCTTGACCTTCGACGTAGCATGTCCAAAATCAATAGGGTTCTTCCTCCCACCAAGACCAACCTATGTATGAAGTTTAATGAATGTGAGTTGAACCACTATCAAGTTATCATCCGGAAACCAATTGTTTACGCCCGCCCGCCCGCCCACCCGCCCGCCCACCCGCCCGCCTGCCCGCCCGCCCGCCCTCCCGCCCGCCCGCCCGCCCGCCCGCCATTCACCAAACTATAAGTCGAGTTTGACTTCGTCACAACTCGACTAAAAAGTCAAGATATATGAATCATACATCATTTGTAAAACTTCTGAAAAAAAATATACACGTTTCAACTGCACAGTGTAAGAATTGTAGCGCTCAACCAGTTAAAGAAATTTTCTCATTTTGCACTAAGCTAAAATTCGGGCTTCCACAAGGAGCCCAAATATTAACCCGGGGACCTGATTTGAACAAATATGAATCCGACCCCCTAGAGATGTTGTATATCAAATATGAAAGAATTCTGACTGGTTAATCTGAAGATGATTTTTAAAGAAATTTTCTCATAATGCACCAAATTAAAATTTGGGCTCCCATAGGGAACCCAAATATTAACCCAGAGACACAATTTGAACAAACTTGAGTCTGATACACCTAGAGATGTTGTATATCAAATTTGAAAGAATTCTGACTAGTGAAACGGAAGAAGATTTTTAAAGAGATTCCCTCATATTGCACTAAGTTAAAAATCTGGGCTCCTCAGGTGCCCAATTATTAATGCAGAGACTCAATTTGAACAAACTTGAATCTGACCCCCTCAGAGATTTTATGTACCAAATATCCAAAGATTCTAATTGATGGTTCTGGAGAAGAAGATTATTTTTAATTTTGGAAAAGAATTTATGGGTGCTATAAGAGTAATGCCCCTTGTGATACCCCCTGTGGGCATGGTAACTTTATTTGAACAAACTTGAATTGACTTATGCTAAGGAACATGCACATCAAATTTGGTTCAATCCGGCACAGTGGTTTGTGAGAAGTTGATTATTTAAAGTTCCTGCCGGATGGACAAACAATGGACAAAAAGTGACTTTCTGTCAGGTGAGCTAAAAAGCTATGTGCTGGGCAGGAAAGTCATTTATTTTCTAGGGTTTATCAACACTTTCGACAGCAAAGGTCACCTTGTGTCGGAAAGAAAAAGTTGAAGTGAATGCTGATTCCAAGTGTTGGTGTGAAGGGCATGAATTTTGTATGCAACAAACTAACTTGTGTTGGTCCCTACGATGTCCAAGTTTCATTGTGATATCTCCTTCTGCTAAAAGGTTATGTCCCAGACATAAAACAGTTAATGTGCATGCTGATTCCATGTGTTGATCTCTACATGTGACCTTGACCTTGTTGCTCCAGTCATGAAATTTGAATGTGACACACCTTCCAGTGGTCGTCCATTTGCTGTATAAGTTTCATTGTGATATATCCTTCCACTAGAAAGTTATGTACCGGACACTAACAAGTTGATATGCTTACTTATTACATGTGCTGACTGACGTTTATCTGTGACCTTGATGGCCAAGTCATGAATCTTATGCTGCGACTCACAGTACAGTGGTGATACATAAGTTGTGTAATTTCATTGTCATTGTGATAAATCTTCCCATTAAAAAGTTAATGTCCAAATGCCCAGACAGCGCCATAATATAAAACTCCGATGTTTTGTAAACATACTAAAATTGTAAACTGGCAGGTAAACAGGCAAAAGAGATAATGAAAAACTTGAAATATCACTTTTCAATGATTAATAACATTTGATTGATTCAGGTGTGATGTATTTAAATTAATGAAGTTGTGTCTTCCATATAGAAATGAATAATAAATCTAAGTTCGGGGGAAATAATTCAATTAAGAAGAGGCCCTAAGGGGATTTAATCACCCATCTGATAAAAATGTTTCAAGAAGGATTTCAGGTGACATTCAACAGCTACAGTTAATAGTTAATCGAATTTAGCTAGGGGAGTCTGTTGTTGTTTGCGTAAAACCGCTCAGCGTAACACTCTGAACAAACTTTAATCTAGGAGTTTTAGTTAGGTTATATACCAAATATCAAAAGATTCTGCCTGTTGGATCTGAAGAAAAAGATCTTTCAAGACTATTCCTCATGCTAACCTACGATTTTTAAATAATATTCCTCATATTGCACTATGTTAAAGTTTGAGTTCCCACAGGGAGGCCAAAATATAAACACAGAGACTTGATTTGAACAAATTTGAATCTGAACTTCCTGAGGCTGCTGCATGCACATCATATATCAAAAGATTGTGACTAGCAAATCTAAAGAAGATTTTTAGTTAATATTCCTAATATTGCACTATGTAAACGTTTGAGTTTCCACAGCCAGCCCAAATATGACCCCAGAGACTTGATTTGAAAAAATTTGAAGCTAGCTTCTCTAAGGATGCTCTATAACAATCATCCAAAGATTCTGACTGGTGAATCTGAAGCAAAAGATTTTTAAAAGAAAATTGTCGTACTGGAGTTAAAATTTGGGTTCCCATATATACTAGGGAGCCCATATATTAACCCAAGAACTTGAATTGAAGAAACTTGAATCACGCCACACTAAGAATGCTACACACCAAATATCAAAATATTCTGACAGGTGGAATTGCAGAAGATGATTTTTTAGGAATATTCCTCGTATAACACAGACTAAATATTTGGGCTACCACCGGGAGCTCAAAAATGACCCCAGGAATTTTATTTGAACAAACTTTGAGGCTGACGCCCCTAAAGATGCAGTACAGTAGAACCTGTCTTAAGAGACTGCCCTTTTTGTCAAGCAGAAGTGGTCGCTCAAGACAGGTGGTCTCTCATTACAGGTTTTGAGGTTTTTGCTAGTCAGTGAATGACCAACCAGAGAATATTTGTTGCAGAAATGGAGAATTGATTTTTCAACATTTTAAAAATTTTAATTCAGTTTTAATACAAGTACAAAGTCATTGTTTAATAAATTACAGTTAAACAAGACGCACTGTCACAGTGCCGAAGCTGCGACGATTTGTGCAACGCCAACGATGTTTTAAAACTCGCTGGTGACAAAAAAACTTGTTGGTGAAAAAAAAACTTGTTGGTGACAAGTCCATAAATGTGACAGAAATTATCCGAATGAGATGCACTATTGAGAGGGTGTAGACATCATAAAGATACACTTGCATACCAAGCATGGTGTCATTCCAACAAGTATTTTAGGAGTTGTGTTTTTTTTAAACTCGTTGGTGACGGATCGACCGACAGACCGACCGACATTGCCACATATAGAGCTGCTCGTCGCAGCTAAAAATACATAAACTTAAAAACTCTTTGCGATTATGATGTGAAGGGGTTGGTCAATCCAAAATAGTAATTTCTTACTTTTATATGAACAAATTGTTCTCTTTCTATCAATATGGAAGAATCCATGGTTTCGTGCACCGGATGCATGCAGGGATGGTGTGGGGCAAGACCCTTTTTAACCCTCTTTATTGGTAGAATAAACTTTCCTGTAACATATCTGAGCACGTCCAAGGAGAAGGGAGGGTACTCAGCAGGTATATGGTATCTTAGTGTTTTTAGTTGTTAGTCGAGTTGATGTGATCTTTCGGTGATGCTTTTTGATATTCTCCCTCGAGTGAGGACCAGCATGAGTGGGGGTCCTCTCGAAAAAGGTGCTACCTCTCCCCGAGGGTGATGTTTTCAGGCAAGTATACTTGGTATAGTCTGCCATATATGCGGCTGTCTTGTTATGGTGAGCCTTCACTGGCAAGTATAGTCTGCCTTAGGCAATTGTCACGAGGTTCAGCTGGCTTCTGCATGTCTGCTTCTATTACAGGAGTAGACCGAATCGAGTAAAGAACCAACGGCCCCATTTGGGGACCACCCCAAGAAAGACCTGAACTTCCCTGGTTCGGGGGCAGGCCTGCATGTTAACCTATTTGCCTGGGGCCTGAGTGCGCACTAGTGGCATTTACAAAAAGGGCCAGAAGTGGGACGCAGGACAAATGCTAATCTCCCCATGAAAAGAGGTATAACTCTATCAAAAACAGTCCAATCGAAACTATAATCGCAGGTGCACAGGTCCCCATGGTAGTGAACATCCGTACCTACATCATATTACACCAAGTTAAAATTTGGGTTCCCATAGGGAGCCCAAGTATGAACCCAGGAATTTGCTTTGAACAAACTTCTGAACCTCCTAACGCTGCTGCATATCATATATCAAAAGATTCTAACAAGCAGATCTGAAGAAGACGATTTTTAAATAATATTATTCATATTGGACAGAGTTCAAATTTGGGTTCGCATAGGGAGCCCAAATATGATCACAGGGATTTGATTTGAACAAACTTGAATCTGACCCCTCTAAAGATGCTCTATACCAATCATCAAAAGATTCTGACGAGTGGATCTCTGAACAAGATATTTAAAGGCAGATGCTCAATTGAGCCTAAAACGCTCACCTGGCTCAAGTTGTCAAAAGAGATGAGCGTGTCAGTAGGTGATTGACAACAAGAACAATTTTTTTGATTTGCCATGACATATCCATAGGCAATTTTTTTGGCAATTCATTTCTGATGGTCCTAGGAAAACTTCCTAGGCAAAAACAAAGCTCCGTTCTGTGATGTCTCAAAGAAGTGTCTGTACAGAATTTCCTTTTGTTTTTAACTTCTGTGGTTCTCTCTACCCCACCCACCCCCAAAATTTTATCGGGCGTAAATGAAGTACTTATGACCCAGTTCTACTACATGACAAATCTGGTTCAAATCAGCTCATTAGTTCTGGAAATAGAAATTTTGAGTGGAGCCCAAAATGTGCATCCTCCCACGGGGAAAAAACTTGATTCTGCATCACTCAAGTACGTTCCATACCATAAATCTAAGCATTATTGCAAGTGGCTTTTGAGAAGATGATTTTTAAAGCATTTTATGCTTATGGGGCATTAACACCACCCCAAGGGGCACAGTAACTTTTGGGGGAAAAAAGTCGGAAGAGTAATCTTCACCATGATGCTTTGTAACAAATTAGATAAGACTTGGCCCGAAGTTCTAAAGAAGAATGCTTAGTTGATGGAGCACAAGAAAGATAATGACTCGACATTTTCCCATTGCCCTGTGTTAAAATGGGCATCCCCGTACAACAAAATCGACAGCAACTTCTTTGGTTCATCCGATTCCACTGGTCCTCAGGAAGCCTCATACTGAAAAACAGTATTCTGGTCCATGCAGTTCTTGAAATGTGGGCATTTGAATTTTTAGCTCCTAAGGTTCCCATGGGGCCGTGGAAAAACAAATTTCGGGCATAAATCAAGTAGTTAGGATGACCCAATTTGGTTCAATCAGCCCATTGGTTCATGAAATACAAATTTGGGATGGGACCCAAAATGGGCATGCTACCACAGAGAGCCCAAATATTGATCTACCAACATGCCTTGAACAAATTTCAATCTCCACCACCAAAGGAAGTGTCATACCAAATATCAAAGCATTCTGTGCGGATGTTCAGAAAAAGAACATTTTACAATTTCTTTCAGGCTTTTTGGGCATTAACACAAGCCCCAAGGGGATAGCAACTTTTTGGGGAAAAAACTCAGAAGAGTATACTCCACCAAACTGTTTTGTACCAAATTAGTTTAGATTTGGCCCAAAGGTTATGAAGAATACTTAGTTGATGGAGAGCAAGAAAGATGTTGACTCATTGCTAACAGTGTCGAAATAGGCCTTGCCATACGGCACCCCATGACAAACCGATAGCAATTTTTTTGGTCGATCTGATTCCACTGGTCCTTAGGAAGCTGCATTCCGAAAAACAATATTCTGGTCTGGGTAATTTTTGAAATATGCGCGTTTGAATTTTTTCTATTTTTAGCTCCTCAGGGCTATGAAAAACAATATCATCAAGTACTTATGACCCAATTATACTGCATGCAAAATTTGGTTCAAATCAGCCCATCAGTTCTTGGAATACACATTTTGGGTGGAGCCCAAAATGGGCATGCTCACAGAGCCCGAATATTGACCTACCAGCTTGCTTTGAACAAACTTTAATCTTCACCACCAAAGGAAGTTCCATACCAAATGAGAATTCTCTGTGGTGGTTCATGTGAAGACTTTTAAAAATGTTTAGGCTTTTGGGGGCATTAACCACAGCCTGAAGATGGCAGCAACTCCATTTGAACAAAGCAGAAATAAAACCATCCCTCTCTCACTGATTTAAAAAAGAATCAATTATTTTGTGTGGTCTCATATGGATGTATAACCTTGAAGGCTCAATAGTTGTTCAATAGCAGAGTAATTCTCAGCAAATCAAACGTTTTTTTTCTCAAGAAGTTTTCTCCAAAACCTATATGCAATTAGAAGGTCAAATTTCCACTAAATGTATGGCAAATGGTTTGGTGTATGGAAGGTACATGCTGTTAACAGTATTATTCATTTTAGATATATCCAATTTTATCATATGACTCGTCCGTTTTGTTCACTTTAAAACATTTGATATTTTGTGTTCATATTAATCAGTGATAAATAAAGCCTTCCACCAATTTCATTGGTCAATTTCAAAACTAGACAATTTGATTGGCTAAACAAAATACAACTGGGCCACATTTTCATGATTTGCATAATTCAAGTTGGGAGCTTTCATTGGTCAATTTCAAAACTGGACAATTTGATTGGCTAAACAAAATACAACTGGTTCACATTTGCATAATTTCAGTAGGGAGAATTTACGTTATCTGTTCTATTTAGGGTGGGTTATATTGTATTAATCTTTTACCTACAAGAAAAACGCCATTCATTTTTTTTATATTTTCACTTTTTGCTTCCAAAACATAGGTTATGACCCCTCATTGGAACGAGCTCGCTGAGGGGTCATAACCTATGTTTTGGAAGCAAAAAATGAAGATTTTTAGTTATACGAGGATGTTTTTTCCAAGCGCCGTCTGCAACTCAAGTTAGGTGATGGGTTAAAAAGTCATACTAAGTGGCTAATTTGTACGTTTGTGTGTCATATGATAAATAGAATATGAATATGAAACTCGTCCGAATTTTCCATTTGGGCTCGCCAGAGGCTCGCCCAAATGGAAAATTCTTTGACTCGTTTCATAAATATTATATGAGAAAAACACTCATTCCATATCCTCTATAAATGAGCTCCACTGTATCAGCAAAAGATAAAACTCTCAATGAATGACAGTTTTCACTCGAAATATGGTACCTTCAATCAGATAAGATTTAAATTTGCGGTCTTCTAACAAAGTACTTCACTAATTTTTCGGAAACATGCCATAAAAAACGTCACTCACCCATTCACATTATTACTTTTAGATGCAGTTTCAGCTGACAAATGAGAATCTTTACTAGCTATTGGAATAAAGTCACTAAGTTGTTTAGCTTGCCCTGCCTGTTGTGGCTGCTGTTGCTGCTGCTGCTGTTGTTGTTGTTGTTGTTGTATCACAGGTTGCTGTACAGGTTGTGGTTGTTGTTGCTGTATCACAGTTGGTTGCTGAACAACACTTATTTGAGGCTTGGAAGTTGTTTGAGCCTAGAAAACAAAATTTATATCAGATTTTGTCATCTTTGGAATATCTCGAGATTCCAGCTATTTTACTTAAGTCTCTGCACAACCGGGTAGGAAACAAGAGGCCCCAAGGGGCCTTAATCGCTCACCTGACAATTTGGTTCAAAGAAGTATTTTGGGTAACATTTAGTTAGTCATGGTTCATCAACACTACAGATGAAGGAAGCCATGAAATTATTCAGAACTCTGGTGTCCATGTTGTGCTGGGCGGTTTTTCAGAATACCGATTATAACCGATACAATTTTCAATACCATCACCAATAATAAATCATAATCGGTACACCGAAAGTTCGGTTTTACCACAGTATGCTGGTAAGTTTCAACTTGCTTATCACAGTTTACAAGAAGTGAATTTACTTCACTGCTGTGGATTATTATTGGTTTAAGTTTGGGTATTTTCCCTTTTTACCACCGTATGTCCTTGAAGACCATGGAACATTTCTTTTTTACTTTTCTTTTCCAACGGATCAAGTGGTTTGTCTTAACAGTCACCATTATTACGAAAGCGACAGAATATTGTTTACCTCAAATTTGAAACAAGTTGAGGTGAGTAGACACAATCACGTGTACTGCATTTCATTATGCATGCATATTTAGTTACACTGGACATTTTAATCAAAGGCATTCCTGCTATTTAAAACCTGGAAAACTTTCTTGGGAAATGCCAAGGGATTCCCTGTAGTTTTACACTTGTACTTCAAAGTGATTGTCTGTTTGCACACGATGATGTCATGAAAGCATTGAGCCTTCAGAATAGTGTGCACACAAATGTTTTGATACAAGACCTATGCAAAAGTCTTCATTGTTTTCAAATAAACAAAAGCAAGTCATTTGTGCTTCCTCTGCCAAGATAAATACGATTATACTTAACCAGCCCATTACCATCACTTAAAAAGTTAAGAGTTGCATGGTATTGGGATAAAAATATGCCATGGTATCAAAATAAATATACCGTGGTATACAGAATTATTGAATAATTTGATTCCATCATGAAAGCAGTGGAGAAAAGCAGTTCTGTTGTGGTTATTAGTGTTCAAATAATTCGATAATTTATGTTCTAACATTTTACAAATAAACAGTTGAGACTCACATATTTAGTATCAATAAAACAGTTAATAACTTTTGTGGAATAAAATTGGGTTTTATTGTTTGTGTAACATCCAAAACAAAGAACGCCACAGTTAAATGAAATGTCAACAATATTCCACAATTCTCATTCATGACATTACATCATGAATATTAATTAGCTGGGGGTCTGAAAGACATGTGATCTCTCACAAACTCAGTAAATTAGTTTTGAATATTCATTTGTGTAATTTTTGTTCACGTAAATATTGGGAGTATTATCATTTATTTCCTGTTTTGTTTGTGGTTGTTTCAAATTGTTAGTTAATTGAAATGCATGCAGAAACAACATATACCTTTTGAAGGTGAGTAAATTAATGGAAAATAAAAATGAGAACTGCAATGCTGTTTTGCTCAATACTACCATACCACCAGTTATATTCCCCAAGTTCCAACTCTGATTTGTTATTATTACCTTCTGATCAAGTTCCCGGTTGTAAAAAATAGAGAGTAATCGCTTGACTGGACTGGTTGCGTGCAATAATTCATGAGAGGTGAGGGACGTTGTACAAACACAAATACGTGAATGCGCAAGAGTGTTTTACAATTCAGTCTCTCACCTCAAATGAATTATTTCACGTAACCAGTCCAGTCAAGTGATTACAGTTTATTACTTTTCATTATTAACGATAATTATATTATTTAACTCTTTACCTAACGTAACAGCCAAAACCGGCCAGCGCTATTCTCAAAAATCGCCAATTAATTTTCATTATTTTTTCATTTTTTGTCTCTAAAACATAGGTTTTGGACCCTTGATTGGAACGAGCTCGTCGAGCTCATTCCAATGAGGGATCATAACCTATGTTTTTGAGACAAAAAATGAAAATAATAGTTATTCAAGAATTGTTTTTGCAAGTGTCATCTGCTTTTCATGTTAGGTAAAGGGTTAAAAAAACGAAAAACAATGAAGTCCCCATTACACCCAGGGCAAAGCTTCTTTGTTTGCGTGCACGGATACATGACCCAACTGTTGATTGCATAATTCACTTATGAAGTTATCGTTTATAATCAAACCCGGAAATCCCAGTAAATCACACTTTGGAAAGTAACAAGTGTTTGACCACCGAGGTGGTATTAGTCCCCTACGGCGCTTTGGTGACATAAGGTGTTTTTGTCACAGAAGACACTAGAGTATATAAGCATCTTGGATTTTAAAAAAAAAATATTGAGCGTGCATAATCCCCTCACAACCCTTTATCCATGTACCATATATGAAAGGCGTAGCTTGAACCATGTTGGAGGGAGGGGTGGAAACATAAAATAGAGAAAAAAGCTTAAAAAAAGTTAGATTTTGAAAAAAAAATATTGAGCGTGCATAATCCCCTCACAACATCCTTATTCCATGTACCATATATGAAAAGTGCAGCTTGAACCATGTTGGAGGGAGTAGTGGTAACATAAAATAGAGAAAAAAGCTTAAAAAACACAACAGAAATGGTTGCCATGGTGCCATCTTGAATTTTGGAAAAAAAATATTGAATGTGCAACATCCCATTACAACCCTCTATCCATGTGCCAGATATAAAAAGTGTAGCTTGAAGCATGTTGGAGTGAGGGGTGGTAACATAAAATAGAGAAAAAAAGCTTAAAAAACACAACAAAAATGGCCGCCATGCCGTCATCTTGGATTTTGAAGAAAAAATATTGAACGTGCATCATCCCCTCCCAACCATCTATCCATGTGCCAAATATGCAAAGTGTAGCTTGAACCATGTTGGTGGGAGGGGTGGTAACATGAAAATAGAGAAAAAAAGCTTAAAAAACACAACAAAAATGGCCGTCAATCCGCCATCTTGGATTTTGAAAAAAACATTTTGAGCGTGCATCATCCCCTTATATAAGGAACCATTTATCCATGTACCAAATATGAAAGGTGTAGCTTGAACCATGTTGGTGGGAGGGGTGGTAACATCAAAATAGAGAAAAAAAAAGCTTAAAAAACCCAACAAAAATGGCCGCTATTCCGCCATCTTGGATTTTGAAAAAAAAATTTTGAGCGTGCATCATCTGCTCAGAACCATTTATCCATGTACCAAATATGAAAGGTGTAGCTTGAACCATGTTGGTGGGAGGGATGGTAACATCAAAAAGAGAAAAAAAGCTTAAAAAACACAACAAAAATGGCCGCCATTCTACCATCTTAGATTTTGAAAAAAAAAATTTGAGCGTGCATCATCCCCTCGGAACCATTTATCCATGTACCAAATATGAAAGGTGTAGCTTGAACCATGTTGGTGGGAGGGGTGGTAACATGAAAATAGAGGAAAAAAAGCTTAAAAAACACAACAAAAATGGCTGGCATTCCACCATCTTGGATTTTGAAAAAAAAATTTTGAGCGTGCATCATCCCCTCAGAACCATTTATCCATGTACCAAATATGAAAGGAGTAGCTTGAACCATGTTGGTGGGAGGGGTGGTAACATGAAAATAGAGAAAAAAAAGCTTAAAAAACACAACAAAAATGGCAAAAGCTTAAAAGACACAACAAAAATGGCCGCCATTCTGCCATCTTGGATTTTGAAAAAAAAAATTTGAGCGTGCATCATCCCCTCAGAACCATTTATCCATGTACCAAATATGAAAGGTGTAGCTTGAACCATGTTGGTGGGAGGGGTGGCAACATGAAAATAGAGAAAAAAAAACACAACAAAAATGGCCGCCATTCCGCCATCTTGGATTTTGAAAAAAAAATTTTGAGCGTGCATCATCCCCTCAGAACCATTCATCCATGTACCAAATATGAAAGGTGTAGCTTGAACCATGTTGGTGGGAGGGGTGGTAATATGAAAATAGAGAAAAAAAGCTTAAAAAACACAACAAAAATGGCCACCATTCCGCCATCGTGGATTTTGAAAAAAATTTGAGCGTGCATCATCCCCTCAGAACCATTTATCCATGTACCAAATATGAAAGGTGTAGCTTAAAGCATGTTGGAGGGAGAGGTGGTAACATAAACAAGAGGCCCCAAGGGGCCTGAGGGCGCTCACCTGACATGGTAGCCTAAATATCAACCCAGAGAATTGATTTCAACAAGTTGCATCTGCTCCTCCTAAGAAAAGCTTATACCAAATATCCAAAGATTCTGACCAGTGGATCTAAAAAAAAAAGAAGATTTTTAAAGAATATTCCTCATATTGAACTAAGTTATAATTCAGGCTGCCCATATATGAACCCAGGGACTTGGCTTTAACAAACTTGAATCTCACCCCCCTAAGGATGCTGCACACCAAATATCAAAACATTCCAACTGCTGGATCTGAAGAAGAAGATTTTTAAAGAAAATTCCTCATTTTGAACTAAGTTACAATTCAAGCTCCCACAGTGAGTCCAAATATGGACCTAGGGACATGGCTTGAACAAACTTGAATCTCACCCCCTAAAGATGCTGCATACCAAATATCAAAACATTCCGACTGATGGATCTGAAGAAGATTTTTGAAGAAAATTCCTCATTTTGAACTAAGTTATCATTCGGGCTCCCACAGTGAGTCCAAATATGGAACTAGGGACATGGCTTGAACAAACTTAAATCTCACCCCCCTAAGGATGCTGCATACCAAATATCAAAACATTCCGACTGCTGGATCTGGAGAAGAAGATTTTTAAAGAAAATTCCCCCCCCTCAATATCAGAAGATTCTGCCTGCTGGATCTTGAGAAGATTATTTTCAAAGAAATTTGCCTGAAATGCACTAAGTTCGAATTCTGGCTTCTATAGTGAGCCCAAATATGAATCCAGGGAGCCGTTTTGAACAAACTTGAATCAGATCCACCCCACAATGTTGCCTACCAAATATGAAAAGATTCTGCCTGCTGGATCTGGAGAAGAAGATTTTTTTAAGAAATTTGCCTGAAATGCACTAAGTTCGAATTCAAGCTTCTATAGTGAACCCAAATATGAATCTAGGGAGCCGATTTGAACAAATTTGCATCAGATCCATCCCACAATGTTGCATACCAAATATCAAAAGATTCTGCCTGCTGGATCTGGAGAAGATTTTTTAAGAAATTTGCCTGAAATGCACAAAGTTCAAATTTGGGCTCCTATACTGAGCCCAAATATAAACCCAGGGGGCCGATTTGAACAAACTTAAATCAGATCCACCCCACAATGCTGCTTACCAAATATGAAAATATTCTGCCTGCAGGATCTGGAGAAGAAGATTTTTCAAGAAATTTGCCTGAAATGCACTAAGTTCGAATTCGAGCTTCTATAGTGAGCCCAAATATGAATCTAGGGAGCCGATTTGAACAAACTTGAATCAGATCCACCCCACAATGTTGCATACCAAATATGAAAAGATTCTGCCTGCTGGATCTGGAGAAGAAGATTTTTGAAGAAATTTGCCTGAAATGCACTAAGTTCGAAATCGGGCTCCTATACTGAGCCCAAATATGAACCCAGGGGGCCGATTTGAACAAACTTAAATCAGATCCACCCCACAATGCTGCTTACCAAATATGAAAATATTCTGCCTGCAGGATCTGGAGAAGAAGATTTTTCAAGAAATTTGCCTGAAATGCACTAAGTTCGAATTCGAGCTTCTATAGTGAGCCCAAATATGAATCTAGGGAGCCGATTTGAACAAACTTGAATCAGATCCACCCCACAATGTTGCATACCAAATATGAAAAGATTCTGCCTGCTGGATCTGGAGAAGAAGATTTTTTAAGAAATTTGCCTGAAATGCACTAAGTTCGAAATCGGGCTCCTATACTGAGCCCAAATATGAACCCAGGGGGCCGATTTGAACAAACTTGAATCAGATCCACCCTACAATGTTGCATACCAAATATCAAAAGATTCTGCCTGCTGGATCTGGAGAAGAAGATTTTTTAATGTTTTTCCCATTGCCTACAGTGTTAAAAAGTGCTGACTCAGCACTTTTTCAAATCCTGAAAAAAGTACCTTGTGATCAAACCGATAGGGATTTTTTTTAACCATTCTATTCTACTGGATAAAAGTAAGCTTTATACAAAATAAGAATTCAATGTGCCGTGTAGTTTTGGAGATATGGCAGTTTTAAGGTTTTTCCTATTTTTAGCTCCTGAGGTTCCCACGGGGCAATGAGAAAATTTTTTTTTGCATCAATCAACTACTTATGACCCATTATCATCTCATATCAAATTTGGTTCAAATCGACCTCACGGTTCAGAAAATAGAAATTTTAGGCGTGGCCAAAATTTTTGCCCCTTCCATAACGAAGGCAAATAATGCCCGACAAACTTCTCTTGAACAAACTTGATTCTAAACCTCAAAAGGACTCTGTATACCACAGATCAAGTCTCTGCTACTGGTGGTTCATTAGAAGATTTTCAAAAAATTTGGCCATTTTTTCCCCACACCTCTGCTCAATATGAGCCGAAACCTAATTTGGATAAAAATCAAAATGCCCCTATATAACCACCATATACATGAAATTTAATTAAAATGTGGCCAGTGGTTTAGGAGAAAGAGGCTCAAACACCACCTTCATGCAGGACGACGGACGGACGACGGACGAAGAGTGATACGAAAAGCTCACCCTGACTTTCAGTCAGGTGAGCTAAAAACAGAGACAGACAGACGGACGGACGGACGGACGGACGGACGGACGGACGGACGGACGGACGGACGGACGGACGGACAGACAGACAGACAGACAGACAGACAGACAGACAGACAGACAGAGTGCAATCCTATAGTCCCCTTATGGTTCCCGTAGGGGACTAATAAACTGTACATTTCTCATGAGTCATGACCGGATTAGTAAGCCATGTGTATCTTGGAAGTTATGATGTAATACCATAATAGCATAATTTCCCTGTTGTGTGTGATCACCTTGGTATTTTACTATATTGGGGTAATACCGGATTTTAGATATACTGAATATTTTATTTACTCACGGTAACGGTAAGGTATGGTTTTCAATACCGAAAATATTTGGTATATTGAAATACCATGCAACTCTATAAAAAGTCAATTTATTTTAAGTGCTGAGGTGTGCTAATTTTAACACTTCTTGTGATAAAGAGATGTGTGCGAATGTGCACTTCACTTCAGAATCTGAGGCAACTAAAGATAATATTACGAAGACTCC
Organism: Pictodentalium vernedei; assembly: GCA_031216915.1. Lineage (NCBI taxonomy): Eukaryota > Metazoa > Mollusca > Scaphopoda > Dentaliida > Dentaliidae > Pictodentalium > Pictodentalium vernedei. Next base: position 806,077,235 of record CM062297.1, read on the forward strand.
TCCAAGACCTTTTGTTCTAACGTTGTGGAATCATACCTGAAATGTCAACTGCAATCGCAAATAAAACATCTGCTAATAAACTGCCATTTTGGGTGTAATTATTAGCGGACGTTCGGGTTTTTCTGGCATCTGGCAGATGTTTTGGGCAAAGTTGTAAGCAGACATTTTGCCTGTTTTCATTGTTTGGCACATCGCAGTCAAAAATAATCGGTATAACGGTATACAGCAGTTTCATTTTCTAAATACTGTGGTATTAAATTATCCCAATACTGCCCAGCACTGTGGCCATGTCAGATGACTTTTATCATAGGTCCTCAAGACTGCTTCCAATTCTATCAGCTGAAGACAAACACTGCCAAACATCCAAGGTTGTTATGTCATTGCAGCGTGAAAGGCAAATTTTATGGAGAAACAGTGAAGAATGGATTTGAACAAACTTGAACCTAACCTGCAACTGCCCCCACCCCACAGAGCACGCCCAAATATTAAGTCAGGGACTCAAATTGAACAAACTTGAAACTGTACCCCCCTCCCCTCCCCTCCCTCAGGAGGTTGCCTACCAAATATTAAAATATCTTCACTTGTGGATCTGATGAAGATTTTTAAAGAATATTCCTCATAATGCTCTAAGTTAAATTTTGGGCTCCAACAGAGAGCCCAAATTTTATTCCAGGGACCCAATTTGAACAAATTTGAATCTGACCCACCTACAGATGTTGAATACCGAATATGAAAGGATTCGGACTGGTGGATCTGAAGAAGATTTTTAAAGAAATTCCCTCATATTGCACTAAGTTAAAATTCTGGCTCCGATAGGGAGCCCAAATATTAACCCAGGACTCAATTCGAACAAACTTGAATCTGCCACCCACCCCCTCCGAGGATGTTGTATACCTAATATGAAGGGATTCTGATTGGTGGATCTGAAGAAGATTTTTAAAGAAATGTCCTCATTTTGCACTAAGTTAAACTTTGGGCTCCAATATAAAGCCCAAATATTAATGCAGGGCCCCAATGTGAACAAACTTGAATCTGACCCACCTAGAGATATTGTATACGAAATATGAAAGGATTCTGACTGGTGGATCTGAAGAAGATTTTTAAAGAAATTTCCTCATACTGCACCAAGTTAAATTTCGGGCTCCCATTGGGAGCCCAAATATAAACCCAGGAACTTGATTTGAACAAACTTGAATCTGACCCCACTAGAGATGTTGCATACCAAACACCAACATTTTCACTGATGGATCTGATGAAGAAGACTTTTAATTAAACTCCACAAAACTTGTGAATAATCACTGGTAAGATACATATCAATTTATTTATTTACTGGTGTTTAAGGTCACTTTCATCATCTTTGGCTAATCATGGCTGCAACATAAGGATGAAGTCCAGTTTAACCAATCACTTATATCTATGGGGCTCACTTTTAGAGGACTCCCACTCCAGGTGTTGGTTTTAGGGTTCTCATGGAGAATATGTCAAACTTGAAATTATTTAGCCCAGTGGTTTAAGAGAAAAAGTTTTGATTGAATGCTTAACTCATCACCAAGTGCTAAGTCACCACTCCCTACCATGACAACATCCCCCAAAATTCGACCATGCAGATTGATCTGACCCTATTTATAATTTATAAATTATTAATACACTGTCCACTCATAATATATAATTATGTACGTAAAGTTTTGTCAAAAAATATTGCTTGGTTTGAAAATTATGACAAACAAAATATTGACAATGGATAGCCTAAAATAAAATGCTGACCTGTGACCTTGATGACACATACTTCATTATAATGCATGACACACCTTCCATTCTTATTCTAATAACGTCCATGTTCAATGGTTAGGCAAGAACTGATTTATTCACAGATTTTATTGGTGTTTGTGGTCACTTTCTACATCTGTGACTAAATCAAGACCACAATACAAATACAAGTATAAAGTCAAGTTTAACACTTTACACAACCCAAACAGCAGACACTCACAAAATATTTTCTTGAATAACTAAACATTTTCATTTTTTGTCTCAAAAAACATAGCTTATGAACCCTCATTGGAACAAGCTCAATGAGCTTGTTCCAAGAAGGGTCATAAACTATGTTTTGGAGACAAAAAAAATGGAAAAGATAATAAAACTTGAATGACGATTTTTGTGAATAGTGCTGACTATATATGGTCGTTACATAGGGTTAGCCAGTCATTATACCTATGCTCTGGGATTCTCACTTCAGGAATTGGTTACAAGTTACAACTCAATGAGCTTGTTCCAATGAGGGTCATGAGCTATGTTTTTGAGACATAAAATGAAAAGATAATAAAATTTAATGGAGATTTTTGTGAATAGTGCTAGCCGTAGATGGCCATTACGTTGGGTAAACTTCTAAAGGGTTAGTCAATCACCATACTTATGCTCTTAACAATCTAGGATTCTCACTTCTGGAATTGGTTACAAGGACCTATTTTACTAGTAAAGCAGAACTTATTTACTGCAGTACACAGGCACAATTCCACTTTCTTCTGTTCCCATGGAACTTTCATACTGTCCACTTTCCCGTCTCACAATATTTCTTAATTTATTTATTTATTTACTGTGGTCTAACGACACACTTTCAACAGCCAGGGTCACCTCGTGTCGGACAGTTTTATGGGTGGAGGAAGCCAGGGGACCCAGAGAGAAATGGCAAGCAACTGTCAAACTCTCCAACTTACTAACTCCTCACAAGCAGGGTTAGCATTGGTTTACGACAAGTGCACCATCGATGTGCAGTACGCCTTAGTTCACAATGCTACTGTGGCCCCACGTGGGCAATTGGGATTAAGTGTCTTGCTCAAGGACACAATGCGGTTGCCGCAGGTGGGATTCAAACCGAGGACCACTTGGCTTGCAGCCTGCATCTCTACTTACTGAGCCACCGAGTTCCCGTCTCATAATAACAATGTGAGGAGTAGGTACATGATTTATTTATTTATTTATTGGTGTTTAAGGTCATATATTTATGCACAATGGCCAATCATGACCTTGACAGTTTTACGGGTGGAGGAAGCCAGAGTACCCAGACAGAACCACCGAGCAACGGCGAGCAAATGTCAGCTCCCCAACATACTAACTCCACACAAGCAGGGTTAACATTGGTTGAAGACAAGTGCACCATCGACAAGCAGTACGCCTTAGTACACAACGTCACCATGCCCCCACGCGGGCAATGGAGATGAAGTGTCTCGCCCAAGGGCACAACGCGGTTGCCGCAGGTGGGATTCGAACCGAAGACCTCTCGGCTTGCAGCCTGCACCTCTACCTACTGAGACACCGCACTCCCCTAGGGACATGATAGTGTCAGACCACTATCTAGACAGGTATTGTGAAGTTAATCCCTCCACTTTGGTAACGTCCTCTCAAAACTAAATTCACATCCAACTTCTGACGGAACACAGAGTATTTTTGCTTGTTACATATCATTTGAGGAATTCAAATTCTTACAAACTGTTTCCATAACTTTGGGAGCACCTTCATATTATATTACATACCAAATTGTTAACTTTAGTCCTAAAGCAGTTCTCTCTTGGCAAGTCAGGACAGCCTGTATAGACAGTAAACATTTGACTAGAAACAGCAAAGCTGAATGTAACTTGCAAGTTTACCTGAAGAATGCAAGTTGGGGCAGTAAAAGTTATAAAAGTTGGAATTTGGCCTAAAGGGTTAAAGACACAGACAGGTATTGTTGAAGGAGGGTCCTTAGATGACTGTTGGAAATGGCATGTGATCGCACTTGTGTGTCATTGCACTTGTAAAATAATTCTTAAGCATGTGAAAAACGGGATGCCCATAGTGCAAACGGAAAACAATAAAGAGTAGGCTTCTCTATTATTAAATCAACTTAAATTCAACTGAACGTTACTATGCCATACAATTGACACACCCATGGTAATGGGTGCCCTCTTCATCTTTCACTGATGTAACGCAACAAGAGCTTTTCATCAGAGATGCTAAGGTCGAGTTGTGATAGCTCTAAAAGAATCTGTGCTAGCATCTGAAACTATTGAAACTATGAAACAATCTGAGAGGCATACAACAAAATTGGTAAAAATCGGATAATATTTGTTCAAGTTATCATGCTGACAACATCCACAAGTCGCAAATGGAAACAAGAAAACAATCTAAGAGGCACAACTTCTAAAAAAAAAGTTGGGTGAGGACTGGTTTTCGTACTCATCCAAGATATCCTTAAATGGAACGCGAAAGATCAAATGCAGTGAAAATCGGATTACGTTAAAGTTATCATACTGACACATCATGCAAATTGGAAATTCTAACTAGAAAGTGTTTTAGCACACTAAAACATATGTCTCCCCTTCCTTTTGAGGTCAGAGGTCAAGGTCACATGCAGTTCATTAAGGTAGCGGACATGCGGTTTCATGGTGACACATCCACATGTCAAAAAAAAAAATTCTGGTCTGGACAATTACTCCCTATTTAAAGTACATAAATTTGACCTTGAGGTCAAGGTCACATGAAGGTCATGATGACATGTGGTCTCATTATGATACATCCACATGTCAATCATCTAAGTCCTAAGTCAAAATACAAAAAAGTTCTGATCTGGACAATTATTCCCCATTTGAAGTACATAAATTTGACCTTGAGGTCAGAGGTCAAGGTCACATGCAGTTCATCAAGGTAGCGGACATGCGGTTTCATGGTGACACATCCACATGTCCAAAAAAAAAAATCTGGTCTGGACAATTACTCCCTATTTAAAGTACATAAATTTGACCTTGAGGTCAAGGTCACATGAAGGTCATGATTACATGTGACATGCAGTCTAATTGAGATACATCCACATGTCAAATATCTGAGTCCTAGGTCAAAAAACAAAAAAGTTCTGGTCTGGATAATTATTCCCGATCTGAAGTACATAAATTTGACTTTAAGGTCAGAGGTCAAGGTCACATGTAGGTATTCGAGGAAGACAACATGCGGTCTCATGGTGACACATCTACATGTCAAATAACCAAGTCCTAGGTCAAAAAACAAAAAAATTCTGGTCTGGACAATTACTCCCTATTTGAAGTACATAAATTTGACCTTGAGGTCAAGGTCACATGAAGGTCACGACATGCGGTCTCATGGTGACACATCCACATGTCAAATAACCAACTCCTGGGTCAAAAAACAAAAAAATTCTGGTCTGGACAATTACTCCCTATTTGAAGTACATAAATTTGACCTTGAGGTCTAGGTCACATGAAGGTCACAATGGTATGCGACACACCGGCTCATGGTGATACATCCACGTGCCAAATATCTAAGGCCTGGCTCAAAAGACAAACAAGTTTTGGTCTGGACAAAGTTTCCTTGAAAACAAATCTGACCTTCAGATCAAAGGTCAAGGTCACATAAAGGTGACACCGGCTCATGTTGATACATCCACATGCCAAATATCTAAAGCCTGACTCGAAATACAAAAAAGTTCTGGTCCAGACAGTTTCCATTAAAAAAGCGCATAAATCTGACCTTCAGGTCAAAGGTCAAGGTCACATGAAGGTCACTATGGTACACTGCACACCGGTTCATGGTGATACATCCACATGCCAAGTATCTAAGGTGTAGGTCAAAACAGGGACCAGCCGTGAAGGCGACTAGGGCGATTATGTCGCCATTCTAAGCCCAAAGTCGCCTAGAAAACTAGTCTGGGCGATTACAAGTCGCCCTCTAAAAATTGGCCAAAATGAGGAAAGGCTGAACTGAGTGATGCGAGGTTTACATGAAAACGATTATTTAAAAAATTCGAATGTGCTCGAGTGTGATAAATGGGCATTTTAATTCGTCAAATAAACGTCCATTTATTTGAAATCACACAACAATCAATTGTCCATTGTCGCTTTTGGCAGATTTTTTTATTTCTATTTTGTTGCATTTCAGTCGGAGCTTCAAGTGTCTAAACGAAAATATATGACTTACGTGACTCAACAAAATCACCCGTTTGAAAGTAGGTTACGTCGCTTAGGATGCCGTAAATGTATACACAACAGACGTATTTTATAACACAGTATTTTCATTTCATTTTGCCGACGACTGTTAACTGTTTGGCTGTCTATTCCCAGAAAAACACGAATGGAATTGAAACACATGAAAAAAAGCTTTCGTGATGACAAGAAAACTTTGTACAGGACACAAGTGTGCATGTGGACGATCTTGAAAAAGGGTCCTCCTAAACACCAGAATGACACGAAATGACGTGGAATGACACCGGAATGACATAAAAATGATGCGGAATGACATTTCTTTTACAAAATACCCGACCCCAGAATGTATTTTGTTTATTAACTAACAAAGTACCTCCCAAGCAACTTTCTTACATCTGGTCCTGTTCACTCTTTCAGACTTAGGAAATTATTAGCTCAGTAGACTTTGGTGAAAGGCAACCACAGGAGGGTGCTGGGAGATTGGCACGAAGAAGAGGGGAGGGGTCATGAAGGAGAGGGTAGCAGTGGGGGATTTTCAGTCAATTACTTTGTGATTTTTTAACCTGGCACAGATGCATCAAAGACAACTGGACCTGGATTATTTGGACGTTAATGGAGGACCACAAATTGAAAATATGAAGGGGCGGCGGGGATGGTACATGAATATTCTTAATTTTCCCCACTTGCCTATGAAGTCTCCCTACATTTCTCTGTAGTCTCCCTATTTTTTCTGAGGGAGACTTGAAGTCTCCCTAAAATTCCCCCCTAGGCTGGTCCCTGGGTCAAAAGACAAAAAAGTTATGGCCCGGACAAAGTTTGTATGAGAAGAAGAAGAAGAAGAAGAAAAAAGAAGAAGAAGAATATGCACTAAAACAATATGTCTCCCTTCTGGGAAGGGGAGACATAACAAGAGACCTGCATCACCAAGCGATGCTATTCCTCCTGAATCCCCCAATGTTTGTTGTTTTTTGGGGTTTTTTTTTGGGGGGGGGGAATTGTCCAATTGACAGGGGTGGGGGTGGGGTAGGAGGGGTGTCACAGTAGTCAAAATTTTTTTCTGCATTTTATCACTCCAAATCCTTCAAAATGCATTTTGCAGCAAAGAAAAAAAATTGCCTAATTGACACGGGAGTGGGGGTGTAACTCCCATAATTTTCATCGGATATTGCTGGTCATAGAACCTGATGTAGACATTGTTGCTATAGAGACATATACCAAAAAGAATTGAACTCTGTTAACTATTGTTCAAGTTATGCCATAAACAAGATTTACAGGATATTTTTATAACAAAGGACCATAACTGCCATAATTTTCTAGAGATATCAGTGGTCATTGAACTTGACGTAGACATTGTTGCTATAGAGATTCACCAAAAAGAATCAAAATCTGTTAATTACCGCTAAAGTTATGCCATAAACAAAGTCTGGATGGCTGAACGGACAGACAGAGTTCTTCACTATATCCCTCCCTTGCAGGGGGGGGGGGGGGGGGGGATAACAATATTGGGGGCAAAACTCCTGAAAACAAATTCAGGCAAGACTGGTTTTTGAACACATGCAAGACATTCTCAAGTAGAACCCACAGATCAAATAGGGTGAAAATCAGATAACGTTTGTTCAATTATTGTGCTACCACCATTCGCAAGTTGGACATTCAATAAGGAAAACAATCAAAGGGGCATACTTGAGCAGAACTGGTTTTCCAAATCATCCAAGACATTCTCGGTAGAACTCACAGACCAAATTTGGAAAAAATCAGGTGAAGTTTGTTCAAGCTATCATGCTGACACTGCTTGCAAGTCAGAAATTAAAACAAGAAAACAATCTAAGGGACACAACTCCTGAAAAATTTTTGTGCTGGACTGGTTTCTGAATTCATCCAAGACATTCTTGAAAACACACAGACGAAATCACATTACATCTGTTTAAGTTATCATGCTGAAACTGCTCGCAAGTCGGAAATTCAAACAAGAAAACAATCTAAGAGGCATAACTGCTGGAAAAAAACTCAGACTGGGTTGGTTTTCAAACTCATCCTGACTCATCCAAGATATTTGTGAGTGGAAATCAGACCAAATTTGGTAAAAATCTGATATTTGTTCTTGTTATCGTGCTAACTGCTAACAACACGACACAGACTTATGTGGCTAGCTATATGAACCAGAAATGAAAGTGCAATGACACTACAGCTTAACCTGACTTTGTGTAGTGTTTGATAAAAAGGATAATGTTTATGAAATAAGACAAGAATTGTGATAATTGAGAATATGTTTTAACCCTTAAGCCCCCATATAGCCCCAAACTGCCATTTTTATATTGCAGTGAAGCAGGTGCTCCCTTGTGTAATATTTTTTATTACTCTTGTGTGTAGACTGAATTTTCCCTGGCAGTGGTTCTACATCACTGCTGGCTGCCTGTATAGGCAGCCAGCAGTGATGTAGAACCACTGCCAAGTCATCAATAACTATGTAAACAGAAAAAGGCCATAAATACTTTAAAATTAATCTGAGGACTTAAGGGTTAAGTTCTGTACCCTACATGCTATGTTTTCAATAAGAATAATTTGAGGTGTCAACTGTATTAGAATTGAGGCCTGTGTTGATGTGGCCCTCACAGTTAATGTATGTCAACCAAAGTTACCAAGACATCTTGCTTGGGCTGTCGAAAAAACAATCTTAACCCAAAGACTCCAAATATTCGTTGATTTTACACACATGTGCCCATTGACAAAAAGCAACACAATGAATGAAGTCCCATCATTGAGTAGCCACATAACTTAGCAGCAACACAACATACAATATAGCAGGCCGACAGACAGACTAATGGTCACCGACCTTCATCAGCACATAGGACAAATTATTGACACAAAACAATCCAGGGGGTATAACTACTGAAATTTTTTTTTAACCGGACTGGTTTTCGAACTCATCCCAGACATTCTCAAGTAGAACTCACAGAACAAATCTGGTAAAAATTGGATAACGTTTGTTCAAGTTATCGTGCTGATATCACGACAAGGACAGACTGTCAGACAGATCAACGGATGCCCAACCTTCATCAAAACATAGCTCGAACTGTTAACATAAATGACCAAATATTCCACTCTCATTTAGAGCTATTCAAACTAAAACCTGCAAAATTCACTTCTATATTACTATTACGGACAGATTAAACACTTCTGTTCTGGAGTAGTTTTGTGCAGAGATGTGAGCAGTCACATGCAAAAAGAGGAAATTGTAATTTTTTTGAAGTGATCCAAAGGATTGATGGACATTCACATGTAATATACTTCTGTAGCAAAGACTCTTAGGAGGTAAATTTCATATGAATGTACAGGTCTGGTTGGTGTATGGTACCAAAAACATGCTTTCATAATGCAATGATGCTCAAAACCGAATAAATTTAATAAATTTCCCAACAGAAAATATACATGTAAGTGTGTATTATTTGAGATCACACAAAATCATTCATTTAATTCTAGTACTTTAAGGTTATTCTCGAATAGCACTATTTCAGGGCAAAGATTAAAATTTAGCTAATTACATCTTGTTCAACAGAGCTCAAAGAGCTCTGTTGAACAAGATGTAATTATCTAAATTCTCAATTTAAATGTGGAAAACTGTATGCTGCTAATCATTAAAAAAAAAATTCCTTCAAGCCACACAAAAAGAGGAAATCCTCTGAAAAGAGGAAAACTCACAGGCTTGTTTGTGTAGAGTGAAGCAATTCTAAAAATCTGTAATAAGAATATATATTACTGTGTGCACATGAATTTCTTGTCTATCGTAGACTGCAAAAAGGGGTGTTATTTTAACAACTGGATAAATTCTTTCAGTGGTCTTGTCCTATATAGAGAAACTAAAAGTTGCCATTATAAAATTACTTTTTCTTGAAATTAAGATTTTTGTATATTTTTTTTTAAGAACACAAATAGCTGCATTAGTTTTTCTGGCACAGAGTACAGTTGTATTTAATACCAGTTATACTGTATCATTTTACCTGTGGAACATATGTTGCAGGCACCAAAGCAAAACCCCCTTGCAAACCTTGGATATTTCCACTGGTAGCCTGCAATATGGTTTGAAGAGGGACTGAAACATTAGTATTAGAAACAGCTGGTCGTATTGGTGCAAGTGTGGAATTTGTGGTTGATGTTTGCACAGACAACTGATTTGGAGCTGGCAGCAGTATTCTTTGTGTTGTCATTTGAGAATTCACTTGGCCTTGTGCCTTCGCCATAACCTAAAATAGAAAATAAGTGTATGATTCGGATAAAACTCAAGCTCCTTATTTTTTTAATTTCAAGCATTGAAGAAGGGTCTGTAAAGTAACAATCAAGCAAAGATACCACATGTGAAAGCATGTAATAGACAATGAAAGAAATAAAATCTGTTTGGTTTTTTGTTGTTACATTTCTAACAAAGAGGACCAAAGGGGCCTTAATTGCTCACCAGTTTGAAAAATTTAATGTCACACTCAGCATCTATGGCTAGTTAACACTACAAAGCCCAAATAGGGACCAGGCACTTGATTTAATAAAACTTGAATCTGAACACCTCCACCCACACACATCAAGGATGATGTATATACCAAATATATAAAGATTCTGACTGGTAGATTCTAAAGAAAAAGATTTTTAATGAACTTTTTCTCATATTGTACCATGTTACAATTTGAGTTCCCATATGAAGCCCAAATACGAACACAGGGTTTTGTTGAATACCCAATATCAAAAGATTCTGACAGCTGGATCTGAAGAAGAATTTCAAAGAATATTTCTAATATTGCACTAAATTAAAATTTGGCATCCCATAGGGAACCCAAATATAACCCCAGGGACTTGATTTGAACAAATTTGAAGCTGACCCTACCAATGATTCTGTATAGCAAATATTGAAAGATTTTGACTGGTAGATCTGAAGATCTTTAAAGAAATTTTCTCATACTGCACTAAGTTGAAATACCGGCCCCCATTCAGTGTCTTGATTGAATAAACTTGAATCTGCCCTCCTAAGAATGCTGTGTATCCAATATCAAAAGATATTCTCACTTGTGAATAAGTAAATTTACAAAGAAAATTCCTTATATTTCATCGAGTTAAACTTTGAGATTGCATATAAAAACCCAAAATAAGTCCCCAGAGGATTGAGTTCAACAAATTTTAATCTGCCCCCCACCCAGGATGCTGTATACCCAATATCAAAAGACTGAGTGGTCAATCTGAAGATTTCTAAGGAATATTCCTCATATTGCTCCAAGTTAAAATTCAGGCTCCCACATGGAACTGAAATCGATGCCAAGCCATGGATTTGATTTGAACTTGAAGAAGCTGTATACAAATTATCAAAAAATTCTGATTGGTGGATCTGTAGAAGATTTTTAATAAGATTTTTCCAATGCGGGTAAGTTAAAATTTGGGTTCCCATAGAGTGCCCAAATATCAGCCCAGGGATTTGATTTGAACAAACTTGAATGAGATCCACTAAGGATGCTGCATACCAAATGTCAAAAGTTGGTGACTAGTTAATCTGAAGGAGATTTTTAAACAAGTGCAATGCAAGGGTAGCTATGCCCCTGCCCTCCACTGCCAAGTATGAGTTTCTAGTCATTTATCTTTGTTGATATTGAAATAACAAGCAAATTCAGTGAATTCATGTCTCCCGCTGGGCAGCAGTTTCAAGGGGAATTAATGCATCCAGTGGAATATAGTTGAGTTGCAAGTGGAAGTTATTCAGAAGAGACAGTGCTGCAGACAGTGGTTATCAGATATATTTTCACGAAGGTCACTGTCAAAGCAAGTGAAGTGATGTGGAGTATAACTGTGAGAATCACTAAAAATTAAGACTGAATAAGACATGATACATTAAACTGGTGTGAAAAGTAATTCATATATGAAATTTCAATGAAATTGTTTGACTCTAAGGAAAGTTAGAGCCTGGAAACCATCAGTCAATCAAATTTTCAGCAACCTAATTAAATATGCGCAAAAATACCCATGTTCGAACTTGGACCCGCAATTGATGAAAGTGATCTACTACCCGAATTTCATCGAAATCAACTGACTGTAAGGAAAGTTAGAGTCTGGAAACGAAAAACATGGAAGGTGTGCACTTACTGTGTATCAGTTGTTGCACTGAATAAATTAAAGTTTCCCTAATTTGCCTAATTTTTGCACAAGAACAAAACGCGTATTATATGTGCTGTATTGCATGTTACTAAACATTCATACAAAAACTTATTCAAATCTGAACTTTCACATAGAGGTTCTGTACAAAAAACTGATTACACCCAATTTTGGAACAAAATGGCCACTGGCGGCCATCTTGAATTTTGGACCAAACCTCCAAACACATATTCTGGTCTCACAATGATAACAAAGATACCCAAGAAGTTTCGTGAAGATCGGTTCATAAGTACAGCTTTTAGTCAGAGGTGCGTTGATGCACGGGGCAGACGGACAGATTTTCCGTACAAAATTTCCCACATTCGAATTTGACCTAGCTATTGATAAAAGTAATGCATATATGAAATTTCATCGAAATCGGTTGATTGTAAGGAAAGTTAGAGTCTGCAAACAGTCAGCCAATCAAATTTCAGCAACCTAATTAAATATGCATGGAAAATGCCCATATTCGAACTTGGATCCACAATTGATGAAAGTGATCTACTACCCAAATTTCATCAAAATCCAGTCACTGTAAGGAAAGTTAGAGTCTGGAAACGAAAAACACAAAAAGCGGGAGACAATAAATATCTTACAACCAACACAGCAGACCATTAATGTGTATATGGGACACTAATGCCCCCCCACCACACTTTATGATAAACTATATTTAGTGGTTAACAAAGTCCAAAAGGGGGCCATAACACAAATAGAAATTACCACACCACATTCAAAATCAAACCTGTTTAGTACATTGTTTACAGTAAGCTATATTCCAAGTTTGATTGAAATCGGACACCTATAACTCAAGCTACCATCTGGAAACCAATATCAACATGTCTTATGTATTATGTGGTTATAAGCCTATGTATAAAATTTTGTTTCATTTCGTTCAGTCCAACTAATGTTATCATCCAGAAACCAATATCAGCATGTCTTCTATGTCAGAAAAGGGACATAACTCTGCCATGTCAAACTAATGTTATCGTCCAAGAAGAAATATCAACATGTCTTCTACGTCGGAAAAGGGACATAACACTGACAAAAAAAACCTAGTACAAAGCCCACTATCAATCCCAACCTGTATTATCTGGTTATAAACCTGTGTATAAACTTTTGTTTTATTTCGTTCAGTCAAACTAAAGTTATCACCAGGAAACTGATATCAACATGTCTTCCAAGTTGGAAAACGGCCATAACTCTGCAAAAAACATCTGACCAAGCCCACCATCAATCCCAACCTGTATTATGTGGTTATAAACCTATGTATAAAATTTGGTTTCATTTCGTTCAGTCAAACTAATGTTATCGTCCGGAAACCAATATCAAAATGTCTTCCAAGTTGGAAAAGGGCCATAACTCTGACAAAAACATCAGACCACGCCCACTATCAATCCCAACTACTATTATGTGGGTTATAAATCCATGTATAAAATTTTGTTTCACTTTGTTCAGTCAAACTAATGTTATCGTCCAGAATATCAACATGTCTTCTAAGTTGGAAAAGGGCCATAACCCGGCCAAAAAATACTGGACCAAGCCCACTCTGCGGGGGTACAGAGTTATAACCCTTTGTAGGGCTCCACATGACGTGGCAACTTTATTTGAACAAATTTGAATTGACAAATGATGAGTAACATGCACATCAAACTCAAACTTGGTTCAATTCAGTGAAGTAATTTATGAGAAGTCAATAATGTTAAGTTCATGTCAGATGATGAACGGATGGAGTCAATGGATAGATAGATAAATGGACAACAGACGGTGGATGGAAAATGATGGTTAAAGCTCACCTTGAGCTTTGAGAGGGGAGCTAATAACAGAATACTTTCACAGAAGAACTTGCCTAATTGGATATTTCTTATCTGAACAAGTGCAATGCCATGGGAAGGCCAATCCACTGCCACCAAAGTCCAACAAGGACAGTAACTATCAAAAAAGGACTTGGGACAGCTAGTTCACCTTCACCTTCATGATAATATCACCAAAAAGATATACAGTGGATCCCACTTAATTGGATATCTCTCAACTTAATAACCCTGTTAACTGAATATACTTTCCCAACTCAAAACCATTTACCATACCTCCAGTACAAATATGACATGTTAAATGAATATAGGTTACAGAGTTAACTCCTGTTAATTGAATGAAAGTGTCAATGACACTGTAGCTCAACTTGTCAAGACAAAGACATGCACATGTATAGTATGTGACACAGCAATGACAAACATCTAGGTAATGACCTGATAACAAAGGTACATATAAAGTATTGTAATGGTCTGTACATAAATACTGACCGTTGCCTGTAACAAATGTATAGGTAAAGTATTGTAAAGGTGGGTGACAGTCAGATGCTAAACTAGAAAAGAAAACTTTTAGTCCCAGAGTGGGTCTGACTGAACCCCAAAATATTTGTTCTCATAGCACAGTGATAACAAAGGCACCCCAAAACACACTCGTTCCTGTCCCAAGGTGAAAACAAAGGTACCCAAGAAGTTTTGTGAAGATCAATTCATAAATACGAGCTGTATAGAACTTGTGACAAAAAACTGATTGGACCTAATTTTGGTACAAAATGGCCACTGGCAGCCATCTTGAATTTTGGACCGTACCCAGAAACACTCATTCTCGTCCCAAGGTGATAACAAAGGTACCCAAGAAGTTTTGTGAAGATCGGTTCATAAATACAGCCTCTACCCTGAGCCGTATTGACATGTGTGCTCACATTGTGCAAGTAGCACTGAATAAATCAAAGTTCATCTAATTTGCATAATTTCTGCACGAAAAAAAACCCTTAGAATATGTGATGTATTCCATGTTACTAAACATTCATACAAAAATTTATTCAAATCAGAACTTTCATACAGAAGTTCTGTACAAAAGACTGATTGCACTAATTTTGGTACAAAATGGCTGCTGGTGGCCATCTTGAATTTCGGACCACACCCAAAAACACTCGCTCTCATCCCACGGTGATAACAAAGGTACCCAACAAGGTTCGTAAAGATTGGTTCATAAATATGGCCTCTAGTCTGAGCTGTATAGAAGTTGTGTACAAAAAACTGATTAGACCTAATTTCGGTACAAAATGGCCACTGGCAGCCATCTTGAATTTTAGACCGCACCCAGAAACACTCGTTCTCGTCCCAAGGTGATAACAAAGGTACCCAAGACATTTCGTGAAGATCAGTTCATAAATACAGACTCAAGTCTGAGCCGTATTGACATGTGTACTTAATGTGTGTAAGTCGCACTGAAATATCAAAGTTCATCTAATTTGCATAATTTCTGCACGAGAAAAAAACCCGTATTATATGTGATGTATCCCATGGTACTAAACATTCATACAAAATATTATTCAAATCAGTGCTTTCATATGGAAGTTCTGTGCAAAAATCTGATTGCACCTAATTTTGTACAAAATGGCTGCCATCGGCCATCTTGAATTTCGGACCGGACCCAAAAACACTCGTTCTCGTCCCACGGTGATACCAAAGGTACCCAAGAAGTTTCGTAAAGATCGGTTCATAAATACGGCCTCTAGCCCGAGCCGTATTGGCATTTACACTTACAGTGCTGAAATTAACACCAAAAAACATCAAAATTAGTCTAATTTGCACAATTTACGCACGAGAAAAAACCCCGTATTATATGTGATGTACCCCATGGTACTAAACATTCATACAAAAAATTATTCAAATCAGAGCTTTCATATGGAAGTTCTGTACAAAAAACAGATTTCTGCATCATCGGTAGAAAATGGCGGCTGGCAGCCATCTTGAATTTCGGACCGCACCCAAAAAACACTCGTTCTCATCCCACGATCATAACAAAGGTGCCCAAGAAGTTTCGTAAAGATCGGTTCATAAATACGACCTCTAGCCCGAGCCATAGCCAATTGTTGACGTACGGACAGACGGACAGACGGACGGACGACGGGCCATGACAATAGCTCAAATTTGACTTCGTCGAAGTTGAGCTAATAAAAAATCTTGCAACCTATCAAGAAATTACCCTGACACACCCCAGTTTTCCTTTGTTTATAGACCTATTTCGCCTCAGTAATCCAATACAGGCATTTAATCTATTATATCTTGTTTGACAGATCTCATGGAGCTCTGTCAAGCAAGATATAATTGAATAAATGCCAAGTTTATCTCTAGAATACAGGAAAATGACACGATCCCTGTTAATTGAATACTCTTGTTAACTGAATAATTTTCATTGACAAAGTAGTTATTCAATTAACAGGGTTCCATTGTATATTAATTGAGGGGAAAAAATATTGGAATAGTTTTCTTTGAAATGTGATGAAAAGAAATAAGAATGTGATGACAGGAAATCGTCTGCCACCAAAGAGCAACAAAGACAACTAGGGATGGTCTGTCACCAGGTATACCCCCACCGTGGCATACCACCTAGTGTGGGTGATTGAAAAGGGGCATTCAATTTCTCTAAGTAAAAAATAAAATCCAATATGTCCGCCAGTTGGCCAACTTGAAAAAGATTATGTCACGCACTGCTCCTCATCATGTTGATCATTTTGGTGAAGTTTCATAAAATTGCGACTAAAACTGTAAAAGGAGTTCGCTCCACAAGTATTTTGCAAAATCCAATATGGCCTCCAGTCGACCATTTTGAATCCGATGTGGAAAAAAATTATGTCGCGCACTGCTCCTCATCATGTCGATCAATTTATATTGAGTTTCATGAAAATGCAGCAAAAACTGTAGAAGTATTTTGCAAAATACAATATGCCTGCAAGTCCGCCATCTTGAATCCGATCTGGAAATGAATGTCACGCACTTCCCCTCATCATGTTGATAATTTTTGTGAAGTTTCATGAAAATGCGACTAAAACTGTGGAAGTAGTTCGTTCCACAAGTTTACATGTGCACCGGACTGATGACAACGACAGACCGACCGACCGACAAATTGACTCTTATATACCCCCCTAAACTTCGTTCTGTGGGAGCATAATAACTCTTGAAGAAATACTGTGACACAGCTGGTTCACACATCACACATTCCATCCATGATATTAGCATCAAAAAGCCGTATATTTAATTTGGACAAAAAAAATTTTGAATGCTTTTCTTGGAAATAAGAAAGTCAAAGTCTAACAAGGGCAAAACCTCTTGAAGAAATACTTGGACACAGCTGGTTCGCAATTCCTTTCATGGAATTATAACCAAGAAGCTTTTTATCAAATTTGAGAAAAATAATTTGAAAGGTTTTGTTGACAATGTAGTGACAAGTAATGGGGAAGAAAGGATGATACAGATGAACAGACCCCATTCCACTGTGTGGTGAGGAATAATAACCTGTGTTGATTGCCTTCAACTTCCAAACTACTTACCACACATACAGTACTGAGCTCTAATTGCACGTAAGTTGTGGTGTAAACTACTGTTAATTGAAAACAAAATATTGGCAAAGTATCACTCAATAACCACTGAAATCGTTATATTTAAAGATCTTTTCAGCCTCGGGACAGAGAAGAGAAGTATGGAATTTACTGTATCTTGTTTGAGAGGGCACTGTCAAACAAGTTTTATAGAATAAATGCTCATTTTATCACTAGAATGTGAAATTTTGGTTCAAATCAGCTGAATTGTTCCAAAAACTGAAATTTTATGGGGGTGGAGGGGAGGGGGGGTGGAGGGGGGGGGGGGGAGGGGGAGGAGGAGGATGATATAAATTTTGCCCTTCGAAGAACAAACTAAAATACTGCCAGGGACACCATTTTTTAACAAACAAAAAGTCTACACCATCAAAGTATACTTTCTGTGAACAAACTTTAATATTCATCACTAAAGGACATTACATAACAAATATCAAGGCATTATGAATGGTGGTTTAGGAAAAGATTTTATAGATCTTTGGGTTTTTTGGCCAATGCCCCCAGTCCATCAGGCCCCACAACTTCTATTGAACAAATCTGAATGGGTATTCCCCAAACGATAATTTTTGCAAAGTTTGGTTGGATTTGGGACATAGGTTCTGAAGAAGACCAGAATGCAAAAGCTAACTTACAACAGATGACAAAAGGCAAGTGATGGCAACAGCTCATGCTGATTTCATTCAGTCTGATGAGCCAAAATGGCATCCATTGGGCTTTTGGTTTTCAAATGCTTGCAGGCTCAACTGGAGGTAGCCGCAAGGGGTGGCCAGTTCCCCCGAAAAATCGCCTTGATATTTATTTATTGATGTTTAAGGTCACATATTTATGCACAATGGCTAATCATGACCGTGACAGTTTTAAGGGTGGAGGAAGCCGGAGTATCCGGAGAGAACCACTGAGCAACGACGAGCAGCTGCCAGCTCCCCAACATCGTAACTCCGCACTGCAACACAGGCAGGGTTAGATTGGTTGAAGACATGCGTACCATCAACGTGCAGTATGCCTTAGTACATGGCGTCATCGTGCCCCCACATGGGCAATGGGGTAGAGCTGTCTCGGTGTCGGTTTTTTCGGTGCGATTTTTGGTGTACAAGAACACCGAAAATCGAACAGAAGCAATTTTTAAAAAATCGCGAAAGTCGATGTTATACCCATAATGCAATTTTCTGTTGCTGTTGTGCGTTTGCAACATGGAGCGACGTGCCACTCGCATAAAAGAAAGTCAGCAAGTTACATAAGAGCGTGTGGTCAATACGCACACTAATCAGGGCTTGCCTTGAGTCGGGGCCGATCGACCCGGCCCCGAGAGGGCCCTTCTCGGGGATTTTTTTTTCGGCCCCGACTTTTTTTTCTGTCTTGGCTCCCGAAATCTCAGTGTTGGAAGGTTTGGGCAACGAAATTTTGCGAGATTAATTTTTCCATTCACGTCTCATTCACGCAAGAGTGATTACAATAGAAGCAGCAAATAACAGATAAAATAATAATACAAACTGTTTTTGTCTGATTGGAATTAACATCCACCTAAATGATTATATCCGCATGAAAACTGAGAAAATCCCAAGATTAAACAAACAAAAAAACAAACACATTTACGAGACTTCGAAAGCACGCTTGTCAACTAATGATGTACGAAATAAAATAAAATGTGTACCTGTGTCTACGTGGAGATGTGTGTGGGGGGGGGGGGGGGGGGGTGCATTTTATGGACTTGAAACGAGGCCCACTTTTCTCAAAACAGTGCTAAAAGTTACTAAAACCTCACTTGCGCACGATTTTCAAACTCGAAAGACTGAATGAGGCACATGTGTTATTAACATCGACATCGCGGTTTTTTGTCCAAAAAAATCGAAAATCGACATCGAAGTCAAATTTCAACACCGAGACAGCTCTACAATGGGGGTGAAGTGTCTTGCCCTAGGACACAATGCGGTTGCCGCAGGTGGGATTCGAATCGAGGACCTCTCGGCTTGCAGCCTGCACCTCTACCTACTGAGCCACCGCACCCCCATCGCCCTGATACAGTAATCTTGGTAACATATTACATTAAATTAAAACAGCCACTGTTGGTATTATTTACACAAATAATACAGATAAGATTACCTGTCCTGGATGACAGGTCAAGATTGGTTTCGATTGGGACCGATAAAATTTTAAGTTCAAGGTCACGGTGACCTTGGCCTTTGACATAATAACCTAAAAATTAAAAAGGGTTATTCCTTTCATTATGCTGTTGGGTTTCGACTGGGGAAGCAAAATCTCAATTAGAGAAGCCAACTCTGGTAAATGTTTAAGTTCAAGGTCACTGTGACCTTGCCCTTTGGCACAATGACCTCAAAATAAATAGGGCTCTTCCTCTCATCATGCCTAACCCACATGCCAAGTTAGGTTTCAGCTGGCCAAGCAAAACTTTAATTACAGAGCAGAAACCAACACTAATAAAAATTGAAGTTCAAGGTCACTGTGACCTTGACCTTTGGCACAAAGATCCCAAAATGAATAGGGTTCTCAGGGTTTTTTTTGACCGACGAGAGGGGCCGAATATCGGCCCCATTCCCAATCGAAAATAGTCACTTTTTTTCCCAATTTGCTCCCAAAAATTCCCAATTCACGGCAGTTGAGAATTCATTTCTGTGTGACCAGTCGATTATTTTTAAGTGACCAGCACCGAATAATATTTGCCAGTGGACTTCGCAGTGTGAATTGTTCCAGTACGAAGGGTAATACATGGCAGTTTACTGTATTTTCTTATGTTTTATTTTTTAAAAACACACGCTTCTGCAAAAAACAGTAAACACGGTTGCTGTTAAAGTCCGTCACACGGCTATGAAAATAGCCTAAACTAGCCCAATTTTATATTTCTGAAAAGAATTGCAATGGCGCAGTCGTTCGAACAATTCGCCCCAACTGATAGCAACCAGCACAAAATGGCTATTTAAAAACAAAGTACCAGACAAAACAACGAATCACACAAGACACGCATCGAGTTAATTAGAATTTATTAAAGTTAACCACCGTTTCAAAACAAAAAAAAATGTATTGGAGACAGTGCGTCCATATCGAAATTGCTTGCGGTTATGCTCTGTTCCACTGAAAAATTGGCTGCATTGAAATTCGTCCCGCAATTTGCATTGAATGTTTTTCTTTGAAAACTTGTGAAGTTTGTTGGAAGGGGTTAAATGTAATAAGGCTACAATAGAAATCACAGGTATTTGGATGGATAAGAATGGCAGACCTTCAAAGCACCAATCGCACGTGTCAGTGAAAGATGGTTGGCAGAAATTGTCTGTTTTCTGAACAGTGTATTATTACCCAGCGCAGCCGGGAAGGGAGACAACTGAAATGTTTTGTCATTTACCAAAGAAATTAATTAACTCAAATTGTTAATAATGCTTAATTTACGAAGGATATCGAAAACTTTTTTAACTACGCTTTTCAACTCAGTTAGGGTATTCAGAAACCATGAATGACCCAGCTTCTTATATGAACTTGAAATTTATTTTAAACACTTTAAATATTTTTTTAAAAAGAATATACCTTCTGTTACAGAGAAGAACACTCTCACCATGGGTCATACTAAATTTCAAATCCACATCGTTGAGGCAAATACAAAATCAACTGCACGGTAACCTTAGTCATCACTGTTAGGCAAAGAGTTAGGGGGTATTCAGAATCAATCCTTTTTCATCACCAGTACAATTTAATAATTCTAAGCAGCCAGTGGGTAAATACAATTATACAACAGGTTTTCATTGATTAATAGACTGATTTCTCACAAGGATATGCTAGTAAGTTCATATATTTCTTGTTGATAATCGCTCAGATAAATTCCCAATTTTGGCCTCTGCGACGCTAATTTTCCCAATTAGAAAGGCCCCTGGACCCTTTCCCAAAAAGGGCAGAAAAATCCCTGGTTCTTCCTGTCATCATGCCTAACCCACATGCCAAGTTTGGTTTCAGTCGGCTAAGCATAATTTTAGTTGGAGAGTAGAAACCAACTCTGTCTACTGGCGGATGAATGGACAGACGGACGGACGGACACTGCCACGGCTAAGGAAAATAAAGCTTCAACAGATTTCTTTAAAATGGAATGACAATAAATGATGTTTAGAAGAAATCTGAAAAACAACAAGGGCAATTACTCTCAAGAAATACTTGGAGACAGTTGATTCTCAGTCCCCTTCATCACATTATCCCCAAAAAGACATATGCAGGGATTAGAGTGGATGGTATCTAAATTATCTGAAACAAGCTCAAACTTTCATAATTTAATCTGAAAATTTGTGAAGATGGCCTAAAACGTTCACCTGGCTCAAGTTGTCAAAAGAGATGAGTGTATCAGTAAGTGATCAGCAGCAAGAGCAACTTTTTTATTTGCTATGACACAACCAAAGGCACCTTTTTTGGCCATTCATTCTGCTGGTCCTAGGAAAGCTTTCCCAGCAAGCTGTGTTCTGTGAAGTATTAAAAAGCAACAACCGTACAAATATTTTTCTTTTATTTTCACCTGATGTGGTTCTCTCTAGCCACCAAGTTAATATTCAGGCTCCCACATGAAGCCCACATATTAACCCAGGGACTTGATTTGAACAAATTTGAATCTTACACCTCTAGAGATGTCACATACCAAAAATGAAAGAACTCTCACTAGCAGGTCTGAAAAAGAAGATTTTTCAAGAAATTTTCTCATATTGCACTAAGTTAAAAATTTGGGCTCCAATAAATAGCCCAAATATTCATCCAGGGATCCCATTTGAACAAAGTTGAATCTAACCCCCCTAGAGATGCTGCATACCAAATATCAAAAGAATCTGACTGGTGGATCTGAAGAAGATTTTTAAAGATTATTCCCCAAATTGCACAAAGTTAATATTCGGGCTCCAATAGGCAGCCCAGATATTAACCCAGGGACTCGATTTGAACAAACTTCAATCTGACCCCTGTAAAGATGTTGTATACCAAATATCAAAAGAATCTGACCGTTTGATCTGAAGAAGATTTTTAAAGCTTATTCCCCATAGAGCCCCAAATTAATTATTTGGGCTCCTGTGTTGAGCCCAAATATGAACTGAGGGGCTCGATTTGAACACACTTGAATTTGGCCGTCCTATGGATGCTGTATACCAAATATCAAAAGATTCTGATCAGCGGTTCGGATGAAAAATTTTTTTTTCAAGTTTTGCAAATATGAGGACTCATCATTTTTTCAAATGCCCAACAGAACACACTGACACAACTGATGGCCATTTTTTGTTCATCCATTCTACTAGTCTACTAGTCAAAAGGGTGCTTCATACTGTTCTCTGTTCTGTGTAGTTTGGGAAATATGGGCATTTGAATTTTTTTCTATTTTTAGCCACTGGGGGACCCACAGTGCCATGAAAAAAAAATACAGGCATGAATCAAATACTTTGGACCCACTTATACTACATGCCAAATTTGGTTCAAATCGGCCCATCGGTTCTTGAAATAGAAATTTTGGGCAGAACCCAAAATGGGAATGTGAGCACAGAAAGCCCAAATATTGATCTACCAACTTCCCTTGAACAAACTTTAATCTTCAACACTAAAGAGTGTTCCATACCCAAAATCAAGGCAATCTCTCATGTGGTTCATGAGAAGATTTTTAAAGGTTTTTAGCCTTTGGCGTCACTGACCAGAGCCCGAAGAAGGCAGCCACTTCATTTGAACAAAATAGAAAGGGTATACTCCAGGGATGGTTTGTGCAATTTTTTGGTTGAATTTGGCTGAATGGCTGTGAAGATGATGCCAAGTTTGCAAAAGTTAATCGACGAAGGACTACAGATGACGGACGACAGACGCCAAGTGATGGCAATAGCTCACACTGACTTGCAGTCAGGTGAGCTAAAAAGGGCATACAGTTAAGGAAAAACTTGGAAGACAGTTCAATTCTATAAATCTGCATGAAAATTGTCATGAGGACCATTTTCACTAAAATTACCAAAATGTATTTTTTTTTTATTTAATTTTTGCCTGGAAAACATAGTTTATAGCTCCTTATTGGAATGAGCTCAATGATTATGTGATAAATCAACTTCCTGTAAATAATTTAGCCAGAGTTGTCAAAAATCTTTCTCCAGTGAAAATAACATGAGGCTCCATGGGGCCTGAGATGCTCGACTGACATAGTTTTTTAAAGAAGGATTTAATTGGCATCTACAGTTAAAACTAGAAGTCCTGTTACAAACTGTGCGCTTATCTAGGCTTAATTGCACGTAGGAATTTCGCGCAATTGCCATATCGAATGGCATCCAATGCACAGCAGGTTCTCCTGGTTACTCATAGCAAACACAGGCAGTGGTTCTGCAAATGGACCTCTGGGTTTCCCGGAGGTCCATTGGCAGAAACACTGCTTGTGCACAGGCCACATGTACAGAATTTGATAGCCTTACTATGGTCATAACGCGTAAACGCACAGATCGACGGGCTATTTGTGCGCATTTCAAGACAGGACTTCTAGTTTTAACTGTATGGCTAGCTAACACTGCAGAAGAATGAAGTCAAGTAAGTATTCAAGTAAGTATTCATAACTCTGCTATCCAAGTAAGATGATTTTTCTAATATTGAAATGCAGCCACACAAATAAGGCCTAAATTTACAGTAATGTAAAACTAGTGTGCCCAACTATCAACCTCGGAGATTAACTTGAAGATTCATGAACTGACTCCACCTCCCCCCACCCCATCCTCACCCATATCAAAATTTTGACTATTGGATCTAAAGAAGCATATTTTTAAATATTATTCTTCACATTGGTCTAAGTTAAACTTTGTGCTCCAATTGGGAGCACAAATATTTAACCTATAATTATAAACTTGATTATGATTCAACTAAGTATGGTGAAAACTATATATGAAATCATTCTGATTAGGGGTTCGTGAGAAAAAGATTTTTAAACAATATTTGTTATATTGCATTAAGTTAAAATTCAGGCTCCAATAGGGAGCCCAAATATTAATAGTGGGTGGGGGGGGGGGGGGGGGGGGGGGGGCTTGATTTGATTTTACACCCCAAAAGGAAGCATGGTACAAAATATCAAGTCATTGCACCCATTGGTTTAAAATCTGGGAGAATTTTGCACTCCTTATTAGTGCTGAAATGGTTGGCCCATTTTTGTAACCGGCTAACCGTCGGGCATAATTAGATTTCAACCAGATATCCACTAATTTCAACCACTGGGATTATTGCATTGTCTACGATGCAAAATCGGTAAGGAATGGAGAGAAAACAGTTAAAAACAATGCCACTTTACTTCCACAAAACATAAACAAATGAACACCATCGAGTGCCAACGAAAATCACCGATGTTTAAACAATCATTAACAATTTATAAGACTGCAATGGTCCCACATAATAGTGATGATACATTGTAACTGTGGTCACCCTGCACTGCCTGGTCACAAAACCAGGCCGTGCCATTTGTAAATCACAGGCACACGGCATGCCAGGTACTTGACACACAGTTTGCGTTTGAGATTTGTTCCCATGGGCGTGCATTTGATCTGAGGGACGATTTTCACCAATGTTAGGTGCAAATTTTCCAGCCAGTTTGTAAATTGTAGTTAGGCATAGTTAACTGAATTAGCAAAGAGCCTCTCACCTTGAGAGGCTTGAATTTGATGTGATCATTGGGTGAATATGTACTCTTAATTTTTTGAGTATCTTTTTCTGTTCTCTGCTAAGACAAATGTCACAAACAGTTCCATGTTTATATTTACCTATTCCTCGCAATAAAATTCTGGCAGGAATATGTTGAGAGTCACAAAAGGTGTGTGTTAAGAAATTATTATATGTCCCATTGTCCGAGATCCCCTCGTCCGACATTGACCATTGAAAAACAAATTTTAAAATGCAAGATTTTAAAATAAGTCTTTTTTTATGACATACGTTCATACTTTTAAACAGTTCAATAAAATCAAAACATGGTTTTTCTGAAACACGTTGGTCAAGTACCAAACAGTCAATTTATTTTGGAGGCACCATTACTCACACTGAGGGATTTTTTCAGCATTATAATCTGTAATTAACAACACCTCATCAAAGAGAAGAAAGTCAAATTTGTCTGTAGAAGATTGTTACATTGACCAGCATGTGCTCACTGCTGCCCATGCAGAAAACAACCTGTAGTGCACCTGACTGTTGGCAGTTTGTTGCAAACATTTATCCATGACTTGTCAACCCAAGCGACCAAAATAACTATTCACTGAACAATCCAACACCTTAAGCCTTTCATGTTACGTCTATTACACATCATTGACAAATGTTTGGCAGCTTTGACAATGCTTGCATCAGTCTCACGGTCAAATACTATTTATTTTCCCAATGCTATCCCCTAAACTATAGGTATAGTGGTTATCCGGTTGACAGCTTTTTCCAGCTGGTTATGCCGATAACCGATTGCAAACCATTTCAGCACTACTCCCTATGGGGCTGGTAAGTTGATTTGAACAAAAACAAAATGTGATGTCAGAACAAACAATCACCTCATACTGAACTGAAATCGGTTCAGCGGTTCTGGAGGAGCAGTCATGAACACCATGTTCACGGACAACAGACTGACGGTGAGTGATCACAATAGTTCACTGATGCAAAAATGAGACCTCGAGCATGTGTCTAAAAATCCAAGATGGCTACAATGGTGGCATTGTGGGCAACAAACATTTACCACAATACGAATTTTCATCTAGGTATAAACCTGAACATATGAAATTTTGTGATAATCAAACAAGACCAACCTTGGAATTGCATCATATGACCTGTAGGGCCCCACAAAGTAGATCTTCTGTTTCTCAGGCCATTATTTGTAAAATGGCATGCGGGCGAGCGGTTTTTTATTTTATTTTTTATTTCTGTAATTATTTCTTTGCCATCAAAAGTTCATGTTCTTGGTTTATGTTTTAGGCCTCATAATCTACAGAATAGCATGGGTGGTAGTGTATTTCATCCCCTGATAGCAAGAAGGCTTTGCAATGCTGAAGCATTGCAAAGCTTTCTTGCACTCGAGGGACAAATTTATCAATTTTTTTAACTTGGGTAAAATATCAGACACAAACCATTTAATTTTTATTTTTTTAAAGTTTACATTGGTTATAAAAAGAGAGCATGCGGCAGCCAAAAGGACCAAGCGGGAGGGCCTGAGAAATATATTTTTAATTTTTTTAGGCCTAGGCTTTTTTTTCAAATTTTACATAACCACTGCCTTTAGCCAACAAATAACCGCTATTTGTATAAATTGATCTAAAGTTAACCAGCGTGAAAATTAAGGCTGTCACGATTATGAATTTTCATAATCGATTATTTTGTCATAAAAATCGATGGTTATTCGATTATTTATGGTTAATATTTCTGTCTTGTTTCCTAGGACTTCGTCTATGATATAACTTGGGAGGGGTTAAAATTAAAATATCCTAATCATAAATGAAGCAAATGAACACCAAACCTTGAAAAATTTGACAAAACAGAATCTACATCGCACAGATTCAAATTTCAAATCACAGAAAAATGCATACTAAACTCACTAATGGCCCCATCTGCACTCAATGTGTAATGATTATGAATTGAGCCTTAGGGAATGTCAAGTCAACAAAGCTTTACACGTGGAAATGAAACTTCCGGTTGCGGTACGTCGGAGAACAAAATAAATCATCATACTTTAAAAATAACATGGCATTTCAAAGTTTTTCCCTCTTTACTTTCCGTATGTTAAAATTGATTATCAAGTATCAAATTGATAAAAACAAAAAAAACTCAACACTTGACGATGTCTTATTGGCAAGAAGTTAAAAAATTTATAGTAATTTCTATATTTTTTATACTTACCAATGACCCAGACATAGCTGGTGCTAACTCTTAAAATATAGGGCCAAACACAAATTTTGCCCCCCAATCCCCAAAATTTGCATCTAAAACCAAAGAAAACATGTCCTGAAAGGCCCTCCACACTTCGCCTCTACTGCGCATGCGCAGTGTCAAGGACGTTCCGAAATTGGCGCCATTAATCATTCTAAAAACCAGTGCCTGGTAAGCGCTATGTACTCAGCGGGGAGGCAAGAGTTCCCAACTCCTGGGAGGGCCATCCCCGTCTGGGTCAATGGTAAGTATAAAAAATATAGAAATTACTATAAATTTTTTAACATTTTTATACTGTACCAATGACCCAGACATAGTTGAATAGTAAAAAGGCTGCAGGGCCAAGGACATAGAGCAAAATGGAATACGCTCAATAATATAAAAAGAGTCATCCCCTGTAGGGAAAAAGAAGCAATAGGCCTTACATGTATCTTTCTTATTTATGATAAATTAGAAAGATACAACACCTTCCAAAATTGAGCTTCATACATCCATGTACTCTATTAATATCCAATATAATCCTAATACTAATAATTTTTAAAGTAAGCCAATAAATAAAGTAAGTCTAGAGAATAGAGACTCTTATACTCCTAAAATTGTCTGAGGATTGCATAATCATGTCCGTTGACATATGCAATAATCAAAAGCTATACTTTAAAAACTAAGACTTGAATGAATTTTAAAAACCTAAACTTCTCACTAAACAACCATCCCAATAACAGCTCAGAATTACTAACTCCGGAGGAGGTATCCCCTTGTTTTCATAGTAAAACAGGTGACCAAAGGAAACACCCTCCCCCCCCCCCCTTTTTCTTGCCCTTGGTCAAATAGCCCAGAGCGAAGAGGGCAGCAGAACGGAGACACTGCCGAAACAGACAGCCTACCTAGCTATAGTAGCAACTGTTAAGTGAATGACATTCTGAGCAGTAGATAATAGACCTAACAATAGAGGCCTCCAGAAATGGACTCGATATTTCTGAGATAAAAATTCATGAATGTGGATGGCTGAGCGCAATGAGCAGCCTTCAAAAATCTATAATAGCGACACTATTAATGTAAGCCCAAGATGTAGAAGAACTCTTACTTCATGAGCCGAAATCTTAAGCACAACTGCTAAGTCAATGATATACCATAAGCAGTACCGATAGTTAATAGAATCCATTAACAATAGAATGGAGCGTAACGTCCTTCTACTAGGCATCAAAGACAGAAGAAGCTTACGCCCATAGTAATAAACAGATATCTGTTTATAAATACATAAACTCTACCCAGAAAGAGTAAAGGCCTATGCCCGTACGAAGACGGAAGGACCTTAATAACAATAGGTTCCGGATATTAGGAGCCTAACTCTTATGCAAAAATCCAACCTAAATAGTAACGGAATAGTGATTCCGAAACTACGAAAGTGAAAATCATCCATCGATAGTGCATGAAACTCACTGACTCTACAGTAAAAGAGAAACCAACAGAATTACTGTCTAAAAGGTCAGAATTTGAAAACTACTGATTCCAGAGGCTCAAATGATTACTTAGCTAAATAAGAACCGAAGTTAAAATCCATATAGGAATTTAATCTAAAGATTCTAAGTCTATATATCAAAAAGTTACTAACTGACTTAGATAAAGAGACATAAGACTCAATTGTAAACTATCGTAGAGTGCATAGGTATGAGGTAATATAAACCTATAACCTTACTAATAACAGGCTGCAGTAGATCTTGTGAAACAAGTATACTAAAAAATTGCAATGAGTAGTATGGAGGGATCAACCATATGAACATAATAATCCCTACACCAACGACAGAAGAGCCTCCACTTTAGCCGCATAGAATAGCGAAGAAGAGGACCTCCTATAGTAAGAAATCGCATCCAAAGCTCGTCCAGTACAATGCTTACAATGCAATACGGACCACACAAC
Organism: Pictodentalium vernedei; assembly: GCA_031216915.1. NCBI lineage: Eukaryota > Metazoa > Mollusca > Scaphopoda > Dentaliida > Dentaliidae > Pictodentalium > Pictodentalium vernedei. Next base: position 806,106,552 of record CM062297.1, read on the forward strand.
GGAATACATGAAGGTTGAGACCTTGAGGGTTGTGATAAAGATGACACGATTTACCCAGTGAAAAAAGATCCTCACATTGAGGAAGATTTCACGTTAAGACCCACAGTAGACAAGAGAGTAAATTATCCATGATCTCTGTGAAGATAGAGATGCTATCAACAGAAATGTATTGTGGTTGTTTATCTTAGCAATACCTGCTGAAACAACAGCGCCGGAGGATACGCGTATCCTATCATTCCGTCCTATAGATCAATAGAGCGTTAACAACATTAGCTCAGAGATCTGGACAAGCCAACACATACGTCTGCAATTGATTAGCAAGCTGTGTCGTAAATAAATCATCAATGGGCGCTCCCATAGATAGCAAATCTGATTGAATACTTGTTTGTTGAGAGTCCATTCTGACAGCAACAAGCGACCCGTAAGTGAACGGGAGTCCGGTAAAACAATCAGACGACCCGGAATATGACGGACCAAAACAGAACTTGGTGTATTATAACCAACAGACGGATTCTTTCCATTAAATTGAATAACGGAAAAGAAAGAGTGCCTCCCTGGTTCCGGAGATACGCCACTACTGTCGAATTAACGGACAGGATTTGGGCATGCGTTTCTGAATAATGTTCATGCAATGACATAAAGCAAGCCTAAAAAACATTATTCCGCGGAAGAAAATTGGTTGCTAAGAGACTGCGGAACCCAAAGACCCTGGCACTTCGAATCCGTTGGGATCAGTATTATATCCCAATCTGCTTGACTGGCAACCGTCATAACAGCCACACTCGGGTCCGGCAACTGCGGTGGCACTCTTGAGTCAACCACCGAATGTTTGCCCCAGTCTGAATCTCTTGTAACACTAGATAGACAAGAGAACGTGTAAATCGAGCAATTCATGGATTGCCGAAAAGTTGCCGTCGAAGAGAAGCTCCTCCGAGAACGAAGCGACTCTGAGAGAGTTCTTAACCTTACTATCCACGCGTATGGATGTAGCTAGGGCTGCGTCACGTCAACCAACTCCAATCAGCCACTGAAGGTCGGAGTTATACGTGAACAAACTACTGCCCTCAAAAGATATTACATTGAGAATAATATCCCGTAAATCTTTTCTTGAAAACGTAATGATAACGCCTCAGTAAGGCGGATTACGTATGATAAAGCGTCTAAGTTAAGTCTACTATACATCATGTCGTTTCCAACATTGAAGTTGGAAAAGACATAAACGGCGAAAAAGAATATTTCCAGTCTTTAACCACACCGTCTAGACGCATATGAACTCTCGGTATGCCCTGCTCTGCCAAATAAACTAATCGTATAAATGATAAAACGGCAGAAATGAGCAACGCGGACAAGAAACTAAACTATCATGCTTGGTAGCAGGCTTGTATGCATATATAGCGTCGAAAAATAAAACACATGTTGTAATGACATTATTGGACTGCGTCGGTAAGTCAGGGACAATGTCCCTGAACCGATCGAAAAATCCGAGTCCAATGACGCTATAAGTGTCTTATCCAAGATCGCAGCAATGAAGTCCGAAATAACAATCACTGGAAGATAATGCCAGAAGATATGAAAGGCAGCTTCCGATACTACTAAAGGGAAAACTCGAAATCTTTCGAATCCCTTTCGCCATCCTGTCGGACCCTATAAAGCGTTCGGTCGTCCGTACCTGATGCAACCGCGGACCGCCCCTACCCAGCGCCGTCGGATAATTCCTGATTCGACCAAGAAACTGTCAATTGCTGGGATGCTGCGAAACAACTGTGCTAACTCGGATAGCACGTCCGTCACTGAGGCCTGAGGAGAAGCGGTCCTACAATGCATTGCCGCTGGAAGCTCCGTGATCGTTACCCGTGCATACTACCAATATGCGAGCGAACGGAGTGTATAGGCCTCGTGTCCCTTGGCTACCGGATGGCGCGACCTATTCGCCGTGGAATCACTGAATGACAAAACTGATCGGATACTCGAGGTCACGTAGCCAATGTGCGGTCGTGTGCCCTGCTGTGAGGATGAGGAAGCATTAAGGACAGTCTCTCGGACTGTCAATATAACGGAGCGTCCCGACCGACAGACATATGCTCCGAATGTAAAATATCTGAACCACAACATGCGGTCCCCTATGTTGTTGGACGAGAGAGGGACCTCTCTCGCTCACAGCCCGGACGGACCTGGACAAGCCAGGAACCGGAATAACAGGCTTCCTCCGATCTGTCCTCAATCTGCCGTCACTGGGTGAGTACTAAAGTAATTAAAGTGCTCGCATCACCCAAATCTCCTTCCTAGACCGCAACGGACGAACCCGGCAGCCGAACCATTCGATGAATGTACGCTACACTGGGTGAGCTAGCGAATGTCACTCCGTAGGCGATAGACATATTCCATGAGCACTTATTGCCGCTAGCTCTTCATTAACTATGAGGACAGAGGCACACTTTTGAAAGACATCTCCGTAACTTTGCGAACAAGAAACCAGAAATGCTTGGTTATAGCAAGCATATAATAATAATATATAGCGTCGTTCAATAATTCGAAAGTTGCGTGACATTATTGGACTATGTCGGAACTGAGGGACGATGTCCCTGAACCGAACAAAAAATTTCTAAGTCCTCCGACGCTATCAGTTTCTTATCCGGCATCGCAGCATTCTGGTCTGACGAAAGAAGCTGTAGAAGACCAAGTCAGATGACATACACAACAGCATATGTTGTTCCGAAAGGGAAAGCTCGAAATCCTCCAAATCCCTTTCGGTATCCCGTCGGACCGGATGAAATTTTCGGACGTCCGTACCCGCTTCCGCGGAGCGTCCCGACCCAGCATCGTCGGATAAAAAATATGCGACAGATTCAGTTGATGCTGGGATGCTGCGATAAACTGTGCTATTTAGGAAAGCACGTCCGTTCCCGAGGCCTGTGCAGTAGCGGTCTTACGATGCATTGCCGCCGGAAGCTCCGTATACGTTGACTCCCGCACACTTCCTATGCGAACGTCCGGAGTATGCAGGCCTCGTGTCCCTGGCTACCGGATGGTGTGACCTGGTCGCCGATGAATCTCTGACTGGCGAAGCTGACTGGATATCCGTGGTCACGTAGCCAAGAGCGGTCGTGTGCGCAACTATGAGAATGAGGAAGCCTTCTTGACAGTCTACTCCGGACTGACTATATGTCGGAGCGTCCCGAGCAACGGACGTATGCTCCGAATGCGAACATTTTGTACCACAACATCTGGGGCCAGATGTTGTGAACGAGAGAGGGGCCTCTCTCGCTTGCCGTACGGATGGACCGGAACGAGCTATGAACCGGACTAAAAGGCTTCCTCCGTTCTCCCTCCGATTCGCCGTCACTGGGTGTGCATTAGGTTGATTTATAGTGCTCGCATCACCCCAAAATTCCTTCTAGACCGCAACAGACGAACCCGGCTGCCGAACCATTCGGTGAATGGACACTACACCGAGCGAGCTAGCGGACGTCAAAGGCCGTCGAACCTACTAGGGTCCTCTTAGGCAATTGGCGTATTTACATGAGCACTTTTCCGCTAGCCCTTCATTAATTGTGACGACGGAGGCACACTGTTGGAAGACATCACAGATACATCACCCTAATCTTGATTGTCTGAAATAGAAATTGATAAAGTAGAGTGACCCTGCGGGGAAAGGACCGGAGTGTCCAATTCCCCAATAACATACCGTGACATACGCTTCCCATATTGTCATCGAAATCATACGATACAGAACAGGAGTTAATGCGAGTACACTGACCACATATAGAATGATTATAAAGTCAGAGGAAGACTTCCTCTTATTACAATTGATCAATATCCTTTCAATGTGAAAAGAAAACAAGTCCTGGTACTCGCACTAACCCCTGGCAATCAAAATACATAATAATAATATGATCCATTAATATTGAAAAAATAATTGAAATCAAAATATTTTGAAAAAATATTTTTTCAGAACAGCCCAAGTTTCTGAAAAGTAACGTTGAGCCCCAATGGATCCCAAGCCTAAGTGTGGACAAAAATTTTTTAAATATTTTAAACAATTTATTCAACACTTACGAACAATAATAATGTATGTAGTTATGATTAAAATAACATCAAGATATTATTTTCCAGAAATCCCCCCCTCACACAGAGGGCTGTTGAAAATGTAAACAATGAGTGTAAAAACACTAAAATAAGACTCCAGACACCCAGGCCCGAAATCAGTTACCAAAAATACACTATCTGATGCAAAACAGAGACTTCCAGGGAAGAAACTGCAGAACATCAGATGGTAGATGCAGAACACAACGCCTAACCACCCGTAGGTGAAGACGTAAACATGGGGAAAAGAAACAGAATTCATTCTGTTATTCAGCTAAAACTCCCAAGAAAATTAGTAATAATAATTACAAAAACTATGCCAAAAGCATGGGAGAATAGCAAGGGGGGACTTAAAGTACAGGGAGAGAGGAAAACACTTAAAAAACAGTGTAACTAAATAATCAGAATGACAACAAAATGGCTGCTGCCTCGAAAATAGGTAACTTAACATAATTTCATTAAAAAATTTTAAGTTACAGCCCTGATAATATTCTGTCACACATTTTTCCTCTCCTCCTTCTCTATCCTCCTTAGAATCACCATTTCACTAATATTTATGTGTCTGGCATCATTTAAACTGAGATTTACAAGCACAAAGATCAGTCAGATGTTAACTGATGAAGGGCCAAACTTAGAATGATTAATGGCGCCAATTTCGGAACGTCCTTGACACTGCGCATGCGCAGTAGAGGTGAAGTGTGGAGGGCCTTTCAGGACATGTTTTCTTTGGTTTTAGATGCAAATTTTGGGGATTGGGGGGCAAAATTTGTGTTTGGCCCTATATTTTAAGAGTTAGCACCAGCTATATCTGGGTCATTGGTACAGTATAAAAATATACAATGTTGCCATTGACAGTAAGGCATCATTGAGTGTTATGTTATTTTTGTTAAATTGTTATCACCGCTAATTGCAGTGAGCCAGTGATGCTGGAACCGGAAAGTTCGGCCCATGAATGATAATGATTCAGCCCCTGATCAGTGTGAAAATGCTTTCCCTTGGAGGCTCAATCTTTCCAGGGATTTATTTTATTTATTTATTGGTGTTTGACACTTGAACACTTTGAAAGCTAGGGTCAAATTCAACTGAGTGATCACGCATACAACGATGACTGGGTTTTGGCTAACTTTAACTCGCGTGGTGTCGTGACTTGAAGCTATATATTGGTTTTATGTTTTAACCCTGTTCATACACATATTTGTTGTCGAAATAGGTCCTTTATGTGAAACAATAGCATGTGAATCAATATTTCTCCTTTGTTTAACAAAAAGGTAGTATGACACACATGTCCAGTCAAATAATCGATCATTGAAATAAATCGTCGATTATGACCTCAATCGACGGTTGATCGATTTTTCGATCAATTGTGACAGCCTTAGTGAAAATCATGGCCAAAAGTAAATGACAACAAACGAGAACCAGGGCCAAAATCAGTAACCAGAATGTTGACGGAAATAAGCAATTTCTAATTCAAAATGGCCCTTAACTCTTGTATTGTTGAAATAAGACAAAAATTGTGATAATTGAGAATGTTAATTTCTGTTCCCAACATGCTACGTTTTCTATAAGAATAATTTGAGGTGTAGACTGTACTAAAGAATTGAGGCCTGGATTAATGTGGCCCTCACAGTTAATGTAAGTCAACCAAAGTTACAAAGTAACAGTAACATAATTCCAAAACGAGTCATCCTACCAAGTTACAATAAAATCCCTTCATAAATATAACTCGTAGACTTTGCTAAAGGAATGTAGGTCACGTGATGCTCCGGCAGTCACGGTTGACACGTCAAGACAAAAAACAGGACAGTCTCATCTAGATATCATACCAAGTTATCCTATCAAGTTACAATGAAATCTCTCCATAAAACAACCTGTAGACTGTGCTAAAGGAATCTAGGTCATGTGACAAGGTGGTGGTAATGGCTGACCGATCATGACCAAAATAGGACAGTCTCATCTAGACATCATACCGAGTTATCTTTCCAAGTTACAATGAAATCGCTTCATAAATATGAACAGCAGTAGACTGTGTTAAACAAATCTAGGCACATGTCTGTGTGGCCATCACTATTGACCAATCATGTCCAAAATAGGACATTCTCATCTAGCCATTATACGAAGTCATCCTACCAACTTACAATGAAATCCCTTGATAAATGCAAGCTGTAGACTGTGCTAAAAGAATCTAAGTAACGTGCCCCTGTGGCAATCATGGTTGAGTGAACCCAACCAAATTACGACGTTCTCACCTACCAAATCCCTTCATAAATACGATCTGCAGACTGGGTTAAAAGTTTTCGGGTTGTGGGCCCATGGAGCCATCAAAATTGACTGATGGCAACCAAAAGGACGTTCTCATCTGGACATGACCTCGAACCTGCATTTTGTAATGATCGGACAAGAACTACAGGTGTGTAGCCTGTGTTAAAGAAAATGTGAACAGACTGACAGACTCACAGACTTCTGCATGCACGAAGGCAATAGCTTGTCTTGATTTTGTCAAGTAACAGGATTCCTGCAGCTAATTGGTAAGTGGATGCCAGGCTTTTAAAGGCCATTTCCATGCCATATTTAAGGCATTTCAAGGCTTCATAGTAGTAAAATTCAAGGTTTTTCAAGGTTATCAGCTAAAAATCGAGAATACAGTACCAGCAGAAATAAGTTATAGGTTAATCACAGGAAAATTTTTATATTTTGAAAGATTATTTTCATAGATTTTTCAGGCCACTTTTGGAGTTTGGGGGAAAATCAATGACTTTCCAGGCCTTGAAAACTGATTTTCAAATTCAAGGCTTTCAAGGCCCACAGGAACCCTGAGTAAAGCAAAAAATCAATCAAGTTGATAGATATCAAAAAATATTTGTTAGTGTATTGGCATTATCCTACAAGGAAGCATTTAATAAAATTAATATCTTTCACTTGCAAAGACGTACTTTTTCTTTCACTGATATTCTATTTAACTTTATCGCACATTATAGGAAAGCCTTCAACAGGTTTCCTGCCGGCAAGGACAGATCAAATTCAAGGCTATTCAAGACTGTTTTTCGATATATTTCAGGATTTTTGAAGGCCTTACAGTAGATAAGTTCAGAGATTTTCAAGGGCCTCAATAGTCTTTACTGGGACATCTAGTATTTACCCCATCCTCCCACTTCATTACAAGGGAAGTGGAGGAGGGGATAATGACCGGAGGGTCCTACTTAGGACTATCACGAACATCACCATATAAAACTATATAGTTAGGATGACGTGCTTCATATTTTTATTTCGGGAATATTCATGGATTTTCAAAGCCTCCTGACACATTTTCCAGGATTTCAAAACCTTGAATGACTCTTAGTCAAATTCAAAGCCATTCCTTGAACCCAGGGTCCCGTGGGAACCCTGCACAATACATCAAAAATAGAAAAACAAAGAAATAGAAATACCCCTACTATCTGCTACATACCATTTGCGTTCCCTGTACAGGAACGTTAACCTTTATCTGTGAACCAGCACTTTGTAAAGGAACTGTAGATAACGTAGCTGCAGCAGGTGCAATCGGCCTTGTTTGGACTAAGGATGTTCCAGCCATGGAAGGTTGAGCTGAAGAGTACAAGAAAATAGACAAATTGGATTGAATTTTATAAAGATGATGGGCACAATGTCAAGATTACACTCCACCCCCCCCCCCCCTTCCCCCTACAATAAAACAAATCATTAATCAGTACTTTAGAAATCATTTAAAGTTCAATTGGTATAATATTTAGTATATTAAGAAAAACCTGCAACAACCCAAAAATAATGATGTAAGAAAATTTATGTTAACACTGCAAAGGATGTTTTCAAAAAGCAAAACATTGCAAAAGACTTAGCCTCAAGCCCACTTCAGTGATATTTGTGGAAGTTCTGTGTTCGAAAGATGTCACTTTAATAAAGCAAATCAAATAATAAAAGGTTTTACCAGAGGTGCTGAAAAACACCCTATAAGCTCCAAGTCGAGGGTTGGGGTGGACTGGACAATTGTTTGAGAGGGCATATCTTGCTGAACATACATGTATAATTTCCTAAAGATCTAATTATAAAATGGCTATACAAATGCGATGGATGGTTTTGGAAAAGAATGAAAAATGTTTGTATGGATAGCCAAATGGACGATCAAAGTTGAACAAGGGTCACAGTTGTTGTAGTACTGAGAGGTTGAAAACCTGTTGCAATTGCGTATCCTTTCACTGTGCAACTGCATTTTCATATCAGAGGAGATTCGTAAGTGACAGATGGTTTGGGAATAACAATGCAAAATGTTTGTATGGATGGATGAATGGTTGTTTATGTGGCCAATATAACTGGTGTTACAAACCATTGTTATGTGTTTTACAACAAGAGGCCCAAGGGGGCCTGAGGGCGCTCACCTGACATGGTAGCCTAAATATAAAACCCAGGGAATTGATTTCAACAAATTGCATCTGACCCTCCTTAGAAAAGCTTATACCAAATATCCAAAGATTCAGACCAATGGATTTAAAAAAAAAATTTTTTTAAAGAATATTTTCATTTTGAACTAAGTTAGAATTCGGGCTCTCATAGGAAGGCCAAATATGAACACAGGGACTTGGCTTGAACAAACTTGAATCTCACCTCCAGTGGGATGCCGTTTTCCAAATATCAAAAGAGTCTGAATGATGGATGTGAAGAAGAAGATTTTTGAAGAATATTCCTCATATTGAACTAAGTTATAATTCAAGCTCCCATAGGGAACCCAAATATCAACCCAGAGACTTGGCTTGAACAAACTTGAATCTCTCCCCCCTAAGGATGCTGCATGCCATATGTCAAAACATTCCGACTGTGGAATCTGAAGAAGAAGATTTTTAAAGAAAATTCCTCATTTTGAACTAAGTTACAATTTGAGCTCCCACAGTGAGTCCAAATATGGACCTAGGGACATGGCTTGAACAAACTTGAATCTCACCCCCTAAGGATGCTGCATACCAAATATCAAAACATTCTGCCTGATGGATCTGAAGAAGATTTTTTAAGAAAATTCCTCATTTTGAACTAAGTTACAATTCAAGCTCCCACAGTGAGTCCAAATATGGACCTAGGGACATGGCTTGAACAAACTTGAATCTCACCCCCTAAGGATGCTGCATACCAAATATCAAAACATTCTGACTGTTGGATCTGAAGAAGATTTTTAAAGAAAATTCCTCATTTTGAACTAAGTTATAATTTGGGCTACCACAGTGAGCCCAAATATGAAGCCAGGGACTTGGCTTGAACAAACTTGAATCTCACCCCCCTAAGCATGGTGCATACCCAATATCAAAAGATTCTACCTGCTGGGTCTTGAGAAGAAGATTTTCAAAGAAATTTGCCTGAAATGCACTAAGTTCGAATTCGGGCTTCTCTAGTGAGCCCAAATATGAATCCAGGGGGCCGATTTGAACAAACTTGAATCAGATCCACCCCACAATGTTGCATACCAAATATGAAAAGATTCTGCCTGCTGGATCTGGAGAAGAAGATTTTTTAAGAAATTTGACTGAAATGCACTAAGTTCGAATTCGAGCTTCTATAGTGAACCCAAATATGAATCTAGGGATTCGATTTGTACAAATTTGAATCAGATCCACCCCACAATGTTGCATACCAAATATCAAAAGATTCTGCCTGCTGGATCTGGAGAAGAAGATTTTTTGGGAAATTTGCCTGAAATGCACTAAGTTCGAAATAGGGCTCCTATACTGAGCCCAAATATGAACGCAGGGGGCCGATTTGAACAAACTTGAATCAGATCCACCCTACAATGTTGCATACCAAATATCTAAAGATTCTGGAGAAGATCTGGAGAAGAAGATTTTTTAATCTTTTTCCCATTGCCTACAGTGTTAAAAAGTGCTGACTCAGCACTTTTTCAAAGTCCTGAAAAAAATACCTTGTGATCAAACCGATAGGGATTTTTCTTAACCATTCTATTCTACTGGATAAAAGTAAGCTTTATACAAAATAAGAATTCTCTGTGCCATGTAGTTTTGGAGATATGGCAGTTTTAAGGTTTTTCCTATTTTTAGCTCCCGAGGTTCCCACGGGGCAATGAAAAAAATTTTTTTTTGATCAATCAACTACTTATGACCCATTATCATCTCATATCAAATTTGGTTCAAATCGACCTCACGGTTCAGAAAATAGAAATTTTAGGCATGGCCAAAATTTTTGACCCTCCCATAACGAAGGCAAATAATGCCCGACAAACTTCTCTTGAACAAACTTGATTCTAAACCTCAAAAGGACTTTGTATACCACATATCAAGGCTCTGCTACTGGTGGTTCATTAGAAGATTTTCAAAAAATTTGGCCATTTTTTCCCCACACCTCTGCTCAATATGAGCCGAAACCTAATTTGCATAAAAATCAAAATGCCCCTATATAACCACTACTTACATGAAATGTAATTAAAATGTGGCCAGTGGTTTAGGAGAAAGAGGCTCAAACACCACCTTCACGCAGGACGACGGACAACGGACGAAGAGTGATAAGAAAAGCTCACCCTGACTTTCAGTCAGGTGAGCTAAAAATGCTGACACAGCACTTTTTCAAAAGTCCCCAAAAAGTACCCCATGATAAAACCAATAGCAGTTTTTTTTTTAACCATTCCATTCTGTTGGTCCTAAGGAAGCTTCACACCAAATAAGAATTCTCAGTGCCGTGTAGTTTTGGAGATATGGGCGTTGTAATTTTTTTCTATTTTTAGCTCCTGCAGTTCCCATGGGGCGAAGGGAAAATTTTTGGGGGCATAAATTAACTACATATACCCAATAAAACCTCATTTCAAATTTGGTTCAAATCAGCCTCTCGGTTCGGAAAATAGAAATTTTGGGCAGGGCAAAAATTCTTGCCCCTCCCATAACGATGGCAAATATAGCCCCTAGAACTTCTCTTGAACAAATCTGAGTCCACGCCTCAAAAGGAAGCTGCACACCTAATATCAAGTCTCTGCTACTGCTGGTTCATGAGAAGAAGATTTTTTAAGATTTAGGCTCACTTTTTTGGCTTGGCCCTACCAAGGGGCGGGTCAACTTGATTTGAACAAACTTGAATTGACATATGATAGGGAACATGCACAGCAAATTTTGTTGAATTTGGTCCAGCAGTTCGTGAGAAGTCGATAATGTAAAGTTAATGCCTGACGGATGATGGACACTGGACGACGACGGACGACAGACGGAAAGTGATTAGTAAAGCTCCCCTTGAGTTGTGCTCAGGTGAGCTAAAAATTATGTGGCAAGCCACATAGAAACAAAATATTAGTATAATCATGTTCGTATGTTCAGAAAAGCCCCTCCTATATTCAGTTCCAATTTTTTGGATGAAAACAGTCCAATGTCCATAACCTATTGATATCCAAAATGTGTCATGTACATTGGCGTTTGTGTCTACTTGTGGTAGAAAAGACTTTTATATCTTGCCTGGCTTATCTAAAGGGCTATCGAAAGATTAGACTCCTAATTTATATTTTAACACACATTTGCCCATTGAAACTAGAGGCCCCATGGACTGAGGCTCACACCTGACCAAAGTGTGTTTAAAGAAGGATTTAATTACCATGTGGATGCTACCACAGAAATAACGCCCAGATTCCAGTAATGGAAAATTAGGAAGTCCAAATGTCAACCTAGGGACTTGATTTAAAACAAACTTAAAGGATGGTGCATACCAAATATCAAAAGATTCCGATCGGTGGATCTGCAGAAGAAGGTTTTGAGAATATTAACAATTTTGCACTATGTTAAACTTTGCACTTCCCCCCCCCCCCCCCCCCACCCCACACACACACACAGGGAACACAAATATCCACCCAGGGCCTTTATTTGAACAAACTGAATCTGAACCCTCAAAGGGTGAAGTATACCAAATATCGAAAGATTCTGATTATATCTCAAGACGCACAGTTTTAAAGATTATTCCTCATATTGGATTAAGTTAAAATTTGTACCCCAATAGGGATCTCCAATATTACCTTAACCCAGGGACTTGATTTCAACAAACTTAGATCTGACCTCCCTAAGGATGCTGTATACCAAATATCAAAAGACTCTGACTGGTGGATCTGAAGAAGATTTTTAAAGATTATTCCTCATATTGCACTAAGTAAAAATTTGGGCTCCACTAGCAAGCCCAAATATTAACCACGACACTCAATTTGAACAAACCTGAATCTGCCCCCCCCCCCCCCCCCCCCCCCCCCCCCCCCTCAGAGAAGTTGTATACCAAATATCAAATAATTCTAATAGATGGTTCTGGAGAAGATTTTTCAAAAGATTCTAATAGATGGTTCTGGAGAAGATTTTTACAGAAATTCCCTCATATTACACAAAGTTAAAATTTAGGAGCCAAAATATTAACCCAGGCACTCGGTTTGAACAAACTTATATTGCCCCCCCCCTCCTTATTCCCTTATATTGCACTAAGTTAAACTTTGGGCTCCAAAAGAGAGGCCAAATATTAACCAGGAACCCGAGATGTTGTATACCAAATATAAAAGCATTCTGACTGGTGGATCTGAAGAAGACTTTTAAAGAAATTTCTTTATTATTCCCCATATCGCCCTAAGTTAAAAATTTGGGCTCCTGTATTGAGACCATATATGAACCAAGGGGCTTCATTTTAAAAAAAAACTTGTATCTGACCCTCCTCTCCCCCCCCCCCACCCCCATCCCTTATGGATGCAGTATACCAACTATCAAATGATTCTAATCAGTGATTCTGGAGGAAATTTTACAAATTTTTACAAATATGCTGACTCAGCATTTTTTCGAACCCCCCCCCCCCCTCTCCCGCCCCCCACAGAACACCCTGACACAACCAATTTTTTTTACCAAATAACAGTTCTCTGTTCCATGAGGTTTGGGAAATATGGGCATTTGATAGTATTTCTATTTTTAGCTCCTGTGTTTCCCACAGAGACACAGGACAATTTTTTTTTGCACAAGTCAGGTACTTATGACTCAATAATACTACATACCAAATTCAAATTGGACCATTGGTTCAGAAAATAGAAATTTTGGGCAGGGCCAAAAAAACTTGCCCTTCCCATTACAAACGCAAATATTTTGCTCTACGAACTTCGTTTGAACAAACTTGATTCTACACCTCAAAAGGAAGCTACATTACCAAATATCAAGTCATTTTATCCACTGGTTCATGAGAAGATTTTTTTAAAAATTTGGAGGGTTGCCCCCCCCCCCCCCCCCCCCCCCCCCCCTCCCAATGGGGCTGGGCAAGTTGATTTGAAAATGAAAGTGCCAATGACACTGTAGCTCAACTTGACAAACTTGAATTTGGAAAGTTATAAATGAAATGGCAAAATTGAAGATCATTGGTACCAATGTTATTTGATGAAATTTCAATATAACAGCATTGTGTGTGCTGTAAACTGTAAGACTGGCTAAAGGAAGAATGTTGATACACAAATGCAGTATGTTCAGAGGTTATTGTAAATGGCAACTTTTTTTTTACAGAAATGAATGCTAATCAATAGCTTTTATCTAAAGGTCTTGCCTAATGAGCACACCAAGTTCAAAAACAATCCTATGGTAAATGTGGCCTGTAGGCCATGTCAAAGAATGTTGATGCACAAATGCAATAAATTCAAAGATTGTTGCTAACAGCAACAGTTTTTGATGGAAATGAAAAGAAAATCAATAGCTCCAATCTTTATCACCCTGCATAAGCATACAAAGCTTCAAAACAACCTGATAATGAATCTGTCCTCTGAGGCATGCCAAAGGAAGATGTTAATGCACAAATGCACTAAGTAGAAGGTCATTTCTTGTGGCAATGTTTTTTTTTTATGGAAATTCATAAATATAACCAGCAGAGAGTGCAAAAGGGATAAGTTGATGCACAAATGCAGCAAGTTCCAAGGCTGGTGATAACAACAAAAATTTTTTATGGAAATGAAATGAAAGTGTCAATGACACTGTAGCTTAACTTGTCAAGACATGTACATGTATAGTATGTGACACAGCAATGACAAACATCTAGGTAATGACCTGATAACAAAGGTACATATAAAGTACTGTAACGGTCTGTACATAAATACTAACCGTAGCCTGTAACAAATGTATAGGTAAAGTATTGTAAAGGTGGGTGACAGTCAGATGCTAAACTAGAAAAGAAATCTTTGAGACCCAGAGTGAGTCTGACTGAACACCAAAATAATTTTCTCATAGCACAGTGATAACAAAGGCACCCCAAAACACACTCATTCCTGTCCCAAGATGAAAACAAAGGTACCCAAGAAGTTTCGTGAAGATCAGTTCATAAATACAACCTGTATAGAAGTTGTGACAAAAAACTGATTGGACCTAATTTTGGTACAAAATGACCACTGGCAGCCATCTTGAATTTTGGACCGCACTCAGAAACACTCGTTCTCGTCCCAAGGTGATAACAAAGGTACCCAAGAAGTTTCGTGAAGATCGGTTGATAAATACAGCCTCTAGCCAGAGCCGTATTGACATGTGCACTTACAGTGTATAAGTAGCACTAAATAAATCAAAATTCATCTCATTTGCATAATTTCTGCACGAGAAAAAAACCCGTACTGTATGTGATGTATTCCATTTTACTAAACATTCATACAAAAATTTATTCAAATCAGAACTTTCATACAGAAGTTCTGTACAAAAGACTGATTGCACTAATTTTGGTACAAAATGGCTGCTGGTGGCCATCTTGAATTTTGGACCACACTCAAAAACACCCGTTCTCATCCCACGGTGATAACAAAGGTACCCAAGAAGTTTCGTAAAGATCGGTTCATAAATGCAGCCTCTAGCCTGAGCTGTATAGAAGTTGTGTACAAAAAATTGATTAGACCAAATTTCGGTACAAAATGGCCCCAGGCAGCCATCTTGAATTTTGGACCGCACTCAGAAACACTCATTCTCGTCCCAAGGTGATAACAGAGGTACCCAAGAAGTTTTGTGAAGATCGGTTGATAAATACAGCCTCTAGCCCGAGCCGTATTGACATGTGTACTTACTGTGGGTAAGTGGCACTGAAAAAATCAAAGTTCATCTAATTTGCATAATTTCTGCACGAGAAAAAACCTGTATTAGATGTGATGTATACAATGGTACTAAACATTCATACAAAAAATTATTCAAATCAGCACTTTCATATGGAAGTTCTGTGCAAAAATCTGATTGCACCTAATTTTGTACAAAATGGCTGCCATCGGCCATCTTGAATTTCGGACCGCACCCAAAAACACTCGTTCTCGTCCCATGGTGATACCAAAGGTACCCAAGAAGTTTCGTAACGATCGGCTTATAAATACGGCCTCTAGCCCGAGCCGTATTGGCATTTGCGCTTACAGTGCTGAAAGTAACACTAAATACATCAAAGTTAGTCTAATTTGCATAATTTACGTACGAGAAAAAAACCCGCATTATATGTGATGTATCCCATGGTACTAAACATTCATACAAAAAATTATTCAAATCAGCGCTTTCATATGGAAGTTCTGTGCAAAAATCTGCAAAAGTCTGTACAAAATGGCCGCCAGCGGCCAACTTGAATTTCGGATCGGACCCCAAAACACTCATTCTCGTCCCACGGTCGTAACAAAGGTACCCAAGAAGTTTCGTAAAGATCGGTTCATAAATACGGCTTCTAGCCCGAGTCGTACTGAATTGTTGATGGGACAACTGGCCATGGCATAAGCTCAAATTTGGCTTTGCCAAAGTGGAGCTAAATGAAAGTGTCAATGACACTGTAGCTCAACTTGTCAAGACAAAGACATGTACATGTATAGTATGTGACACAGCAATGACAAACATCTAGGTAATGACCTGATAACAAAGGTACATATAAAGTATTGTAACGGTCTGTACATAAATACTGACCGTTGCCTGTAACAAATGTATAGGTAAAGTATTGTAAAGGTGGGTGACAGTCAGATGCTAAACTAGAAAAAAATCTTTTTGAGTCCCAGAGTAGGTCTGACTGAACCCCAAAATATTTGTTCTCATAGCACAGTGATAACAAAGGCACCCCAAAACACACTCATTCCTGTCCCAAGGTGAAAACAAAGGTACCCAAGAAGTTTCGTAAAGATCAGTTCACAAATATGAGCTGTGTAGAAGTTGTGACAAAAAACTGATTGGACCTAATTTCGGTACAAAATGGCCACTGGCAGCCATCTTGAATTCTGGACTGCACCCAGAAACACCCGTTCTCGTCCCAAGGAGATAACAAAGGTACCCAAGAAGTTTTGTGAAGATCGGTTCATAAATACAGCCTCTAGCTCGAGCCATATTGACATGTGCACTTACAGTGTATAAGTAGCACTGAATAAATCAAAGTTCATCTAATTTGCATAATTTCTGCACGAGAGAAAATAACCCGTACTATATGTGATGTATTCCATGTTACTAAACATTCATACAAAAATATATTCAAATCAGAACTTTCATACAGAAGTTCTGTACAAAAGACTGATTGCATTAATTTTGGTACAAAATGGCTGCTGGTGGCCATCTTGAATTTTGGACCACACCCCAAAACACTCGTTCTCATCCCACGGTGATAACAAAGGTACCCAAGAAGTTTCGTAAAGATCGGTTCATAAATACAGCCTCTAGCCTGAGCCGTATATAGAAGTTGTGTACAAAAAACTGATTAGACCTAATTTCGGTACAAAATGGCCACTGGCAGCCATCTTGAATTTTGGACCGCACCCAGAAACACTCGTTCTTGCCCCAAGGTGATAACAAAGGTACCCAAGACGTTTCGTGAAGATCGGTTCATAAATAGACTCTAGCCTGAGCCGTATTGACATGTGTACTTACTGTGTGTAAGTAGTGCTGGGCGATATCGACCCAAATAAAAACCGCGATATTTTCGGGATGATATCGCGGTTTACGGTATTATCGCGATATTTGCGGAATTAGTGCAAAACAGTCGTTGACTCACGGCAGCCCTGCAAATTTGAAAGAATAGCCTCGGCAAAACAATATTGCTGCTGGTCAAGCGATCTGCGTCGGCAAAAACACAAATCAACCATGTGGTGTGTTTAAAATTAAATCTGAAAAATTTATTATGAATGAGCACAACCAGCGCCACTTGATAGTTCTGCGGATTTTCATTTGAACATGGGGGCAGCCATATTAGACATACTGCACACAAACTGTGTGTTTTCTCTTTTGTCATTGGTTAAAATTATGAAAAGCTATTTTTAAACAGATGGTTAATGTGGGGATACAGAATCAGACATTCTCCAGTGCGAAAATCAGGTTCAGGGTCGTTTCGGCCTCAGAGTTTTTTTCGGGACGTTTCGGCCTCGACTGGGGCCGAAACGACCCACCTGTCGAGGCCGAAACGTCCTGTTTTTTTTTTTGTTTTTCAATTTTTTTTTTTTTTTATAGTTTTTTGGGGACGTTTTTTATTGGTAAAAATTTTTTCTCATGGTATAAAATGGAGTGTCGAATAACGTGAAAGAAGGTAACTTACCTCAGTCTAAAAGTGATTAAATTACATTTCTCCAAGAAATTAGAAGATTGAGAACAAAAACCAAACCTGCCTTCACAATTTCGCCCAAATTGGCCTTTTGCAAAGCATTTTTTTAAAATATTACAAAGTGTACCTTGACCCCCAAACATTACAGAATAAAACATCAAGATTCTTAAATTATCCAATAGCTGGGCCTACAGAATTTCACACAACATGTTCACTTGAATACCAAATATCAAAGACAAGCTGTCTCAAAGAGGTTCATTAAGTCAGAAATTTTGTCACAGAAGGATGTGAGGCATAATAAAACATCATATGTCTTTTTCTCATTCATTTTACCTGTGGGTTTTAATGGATTTTCTGGATTTTTTTATTCCTTACTTTGGTGAGTAGTAAAACACTTTTCAAATTATGGAAGCCAAAATGTCCCCTTCCAAGTGTCGTTTCGGCCTTGGGACGTTTCGGCCTCCATATTTTCCCTGATAACTTTTCGTCTTAGGTTTAAAAAAATATCAAGGCCGAAACGTCCCGGGGCCGAACAGGTAAAGGGCCGAAACGTCACGCTCCCCGAGAATCCATGCAAATTCACCGTGTGGGGATCCTGAGACATTTACGTCATTGTTTTGTCCAATCAATTACAAGAGTTCCCAATTTGTTCGACGTCGGGGGAAAATGCCTGCTATTATGTGGGAATCAGTTCACATAATAGTTTACCGGTAAACACTTTTGGAAGGTACCAACTTAACAGTGCAGTATATTTCAGAAGTTATTGCCTGTTCCTTACCAATACGGATGCTAATTCACAAAGTATTGCCCCTTTCGTCAAATTATGTACCGGTAGGTCGATGTTGGTGTCATTGCCAAGTTATGCCAATGACGTTGGCGATATTTCGGTTTTTCGAAAATGAGACGATATTACTAACGGTATTGATTTTGAAACCGGCTAAGTCGGTATATCGGCAAACCGCCCAGCACTATGTGTAAGTAGCACTGAAAAAATCAAAGTTCATCTAATTTGCATAATTTCTGCACGAGAAAAAAACCCGTATTATATGTGATGTATCCCATGGTACTAAACATTCACACAAAAAATTATTCAAATCAGCGCTTTCATATGGAAGTTCTGTGCAAAAATCTGATTGCACCTAATTTTGTACAAAATGGCTGCCATCGGCCATCTTGAATTTCGGACCGGATCCCAAAACACTCGTTCTCGTCCCACGGTGATAACAAAGGCACCCAAGGAATTTCGTAAAGATCGGTTCATAAATACGGCCTCTAGCCCGAGCCGTATTGGCATTTGCACTTACAGTGCTGAAAGTAACACCAAAAAACATCAAAGTTAGTCTAATTTGCATAATTTACGCACAAGAAAAAACCCTGTATTATATGTGATGTATCCCATGGTACTAAACATTCATACAAAAAATTATTCAAATCATAGCTTTCATATGGAAGTTCTGTACAAAAAGTTAAAAAATTTATAGTAATTTATATATTTTTTATACTTACCAATGACCCAGACTTAGCTGGTGCTAACTCCAACAAAACCAGGGCCAAACACAAATTTTGCCCCCCAATCCCCAAAATTTGCATCCAAAACAAAAAGAAATCATGTCCTAAAGGACCTCCATAGTACGCCTCTACTGCGCATGCGCAGTGACGCAGTCGTCCCGAAATTGGCGCCAATTATCATTCTTACTGGCAGTGCCTGGTCAGCGCTATGTACTCAGCGGGGAGGCAAGAGTTCCCAACTCAGGGAGGGCCATCCCCGTCTGGGTCATTGGTAAGTATAAAAAATATATAAATTACTATAAATTTTTTAACATTTTTATACTGTACCAATGACCCAGACTTAGCTGAATAGTAAACAGGCTGGAGGGCCTAGGACATAGAGGAAAATCCAATAAGCTCAATTATATAATAAAGAGGTAACCCCTTAAGGAGAAAAGGAGTATTAGGCTTTACATGTATCTTTCTTATTTAATATTAAATTAGAAAGATACACTACCCTTAATAATTGAGCACAATAACATTCATGTTCTCTATTAACATCCAGTATAACCCTTATACTAATTATTTTTAAAGCAAGCCAATAAATAAAGTAGTCCAGAGAATTGAGACTCTTTATAATCATTTAAAAGTGTCCGAGTATTGTATATTAAAGCCCGTTTGACACTTGACATATACAAATGCTTCACACCGAGCTACACTTTAAAAATAAGACATGAATGAAATTAAACATTAATATTACACTTTAAAACCATCCCGGAAGCGACTCAGAAATACTGTCTTGGAGGAGGCATTCCCTTGCTTTTCACTATACAGCAGGTGACCTAAGGGAACACCCGCCCCCCCCCCCCCCCTTCCCCTTGCCCTGGGTCAAATAGCCCAGAGTGAAGAGGGCAGCCTGACGGAGTCACTGCCGGAACAGAAAGCCTGCATGACTATAGTTGCAACTGTTTAGTGGACGACATTCTGAGCAACAGATAACGGACCTAAACAATGCAGGTCTCCAGAAATGGACTCAATATTTCTGAGATAAAAATTAGTAAATGTGGATGGCTGAGACCAATAAGCAGCCTTCATTAAATCTGTAATAGCAACACTATTAGCATAAGCCCAGGAAGTAGAAAGAGCTCTTACTTCATGAGCAGAAATCTTAAGCACAGACTGCTGAGAAGAAGATAAATCTTCATAAGCAGTACGGATAGTTAACTGAATCCATCTAGCAATAGAATGGACTGAAATGTCCTTTCTATTAGGCATCAAAGACAGAAAGAAACGTTTCCGTCCCTTTCTGATGAACTGAGATCTCTGTTTATAGATACGTAGTGCTCTAACAGGACAGAGTAAAGGCCTACGCCCGTCTGAAGACGGAAGAGCCTTAATAACAATAGGTTCCGGATATTTATTAGGAGCCTGATTCTTAGCTAAAAAACCCACATTAGTAGTGAAGGTGATAGTGTTCCCAACACTACGATAATGAGAATCATCCACCGATAGTGCATGAAGCTCACTGACTCTTCTGGCAGAAGAGAAAGCTAAGAGAAAAGCTGTCTTATAAGATAAGAATTTGAAATCTACTGTCCCAAGAGGTTCAAATGGCTTTTCCTTCAATTTAAGGAGAACCCAAGCTAAATTCCACTTAGGAATTAATCTAAGAGTTCTGGGTCTATTTATCGAAAAGTTTCTAACCAATTTCGATAAAGAGACATTAGATCCAATTTGTAAACTATCATGATGTGCATAGGTATCAGATAACATAGATCTATAACCCTTTATAGTAACAGGCTGCAGTTTGATTTCGTCAAACAAGTATACTAGAAAGTTTGCAATGTCTGGTATAGAGGGATCAAATATATCTACAGAATGATCCCTACACCAACGACGGAAAACCTTCCACTTAGCCGCATAGTTTAGCGAAGAGGAGGTCCTCCTACAGTTAGAAATCGCGTCCACTGCTCGTCCTGTAAAGTGCTTGCCATGCAAGAAGGACCGCACAACGGAAAAACGTGAAGGTTGAGACCTTGCGGGTTGTGATGGAGTTGGCGCGATTTCCCCTGCGAAAGAAGATCCTCTCGTGGAGGAAGCTTCCGCGGTAGGTCCCACAACAGACACCTGAGTAGATTTATCCACGGTCTCTGTGGCGACAGAGATGCTACCAACAGAATCTTGCATTGAGATTGTTTTATCTTTAGCAATACTTGTTGAATTAACGGTGCTGGAGGATACGCATATCCTATCATTCCGTCCCAAGGGATCGACAGAGCGTCTACTGCAAATGCTCTTGGATCCGGACACGGGGACACATACGTCTGCAACTGATTGTTGAGATGTGTCGCAAATAAGTCTATCATTGGCCGTTCCCATTGGTAGCAAATCTGATTGAATACTTGTTTGTTGAGAGTCCACTCCGACGGCAACAAGCGACCCTTTCGTGAAAGGGAGTCTGCTAGCACATTCAGACGACCCGGTATGTGACGGACCGAAAGAAGAACGTGATGTTCCAACGCAAACAGAAGGATTCTTTCCGTTAGATTGAACAACGGAACTGAATGAGTGCCTCCCTGATTCCGTATATACGCCACTACTGTCGTATTGTCGGATAGGATTTGGACATGAGCATCGTGAATAATGTCCATCCAGTGACGTAACGCAAGCCAAATTGACATCATTTCCTTGATGTTTATGTGCTTGCACAGGAATTGCGGATCCCAAAGACCCTGGCATCTCGAATCCGTTGGGATTAATGATGCACCCCAACCTGTTTGACTGGCATCCGTCATAATGGTAAAACTCGGATCCGGCAACTGCAGCGGAACTCCTTGAGTTAACCACTGAATGTTTGCCCAAGTCTGAATCTCTTGTTTCACTTGATCTGACAAGAGAACGTCTACATCGAGCGAATGAATTTTCACACTCCAATTCTGAGTCAGGAAAATTTGAAGAGGACGTGTGCGTAGCCGTCCCATCGGAATGAGATCCGCGGCGGCTCCGCACAGACCTATCAGTCTCATAAATTCTCTCGCCGTGACTTTGTCTGCATTCAGACAATAGCGAGCGTAACAACTGACTAATTTCGCTCTGGTTAACGGCAGACGAACGAGATTGTTGTGCGTCTCGAAGGTCATTCCCAGATGAGTGAATGACTTGGACGGCACCAGATCCGACTTCTCCTCGTTTACTATGAAACCGAGACGTCGGAGCAATAGAAGAAGATTCTGAACATCGTTCTGAAGCGTTAACTCGTTGCCGTACCTCTGAAGAATGTCGTCCAGGTAGGCCGACGTTACCGCAGACGAATGAGCTCGGAAGTAGATCATTACCGAGTTCATTACCCGAGTGAAAGCCCAGGGTGCTAGATTCAATCCGAAGCACATGGCCCGGAACTGATACACCACTCCTAGGACTGCGAAGCGTAGATACTTTCGGAATGTCGGATGTACCATGACGTGAAAGTACGCATCTTTGAGATCTATGCTCGTTGCATAATCGTTAACCCGAATACTCGCTCTGACCGATCGAATCGTCTCCATATAAAACTTCGAGCGACGATCAGCTTGTTTATCCAGCTCAAATCTATGACTGGACGGAACGAGCCGTCTGGTTTCGGAACCAGAAACAGATGGCTGTAGAATCCCAGCGATTCCTGGTTTTCTACGACCTCTACCGCATTCTTCATTAAAAGAGACTGCACCTCTGATAACAGAGCGTCTCTTTTCTGTGGATTTGACGGAAGATGAGTCCACTTTGGACTTCGAGTTAATGGAGGCTTTCGTTTGAAGGATATCTTTAGACCTTCCGAAGTCACTCCTCTCACCCACGGGTCGTCCGTAATCGACGCCCACTCTTGTGAAAAACTCGACAACCTTCCGCCAACCGGAACGCGATAGAGGTTTAAGCCATCACCTCCTGGACCTGCGAGGCCTGCGGTAGGAGAAACCACGTCTTCCACGACCCGCACCTCGCCTCGTCGACCTCGGGGCGTCCGACCGATTGTCCCGGCCTGAAGGACGTCCCGAACGAGAGTCGCTATCCTGACGGTCTCTCGAATAAGACCAAGAGGACGCACCGGAAGCTCTATAGGAACCTCTCTTGAGCGCATTAGACCCAGAAGTGCCCGCCTTATTCGTGTCTGCTGTATCCGACCTTTTAGGAGCGGATCTGAACAACAGAGAATCATTAGCTTTCTTTTTAATATTATCATAAATAGCGGAAAGCTTGCCGTCAAAGAGAAGTTCTCCTGAGACCGAAGCGACTCTAAGAGAGTTCTTCACCTTAGAATCCACTAGTGAGGATGTAGCCAGGGCTGCGTCACGTCTAACCAACTCCAGATTTGCCACTGAAAGGGCGGAGTTACACGTGGAATAAGCTACTGCCCTTGAAAGAAGTCTTAAAGAGGATTGTATATCCTGAAACTCTTCCCCTTGAAGGCGCAGTGATAACGCCTTAGTAAGGTGATCTGCGTAAGATAAGGCATCTAAATTGGCTCTGTTAGACGCAATAGCTGTTTCCAACACCGCGGTTGGAATAGAAGCTGACGACGGTAATGATAGCTCTAAGTCTTCCGCCTCGTCGTCCATACGCAGAGGAACTCTCGGTATACCCTGTCCTGCCGTGTCGAATTTATTCCTTGCATTAATGAAAGGCAGGTTGAGAGTATTTGCGGACAAGAAACCTGCTTTCCCCGTCCTGGAAGCAAGTTTAAAAATAGCGTCGTTCAATAATTCAAATGTTCTTGCAACATTATTGGACTGCGACGGAAACTCGGGAGCGATGTCCCTGAACCGCTCAAAAAATTCAGAGTCCAATGACGCTATAATTCTCTTGTCCGGAAGCGCAGCAGTCTGGCCCGACGGAACAACTTGAGGGAGAAAGTGCCGGATGAAGTCCACGGCAGCTTTATGTTGTTCCGAAAGGGATAGCTCCAATTCATCCGTATCCCTTTCACCATCCGGTCGGACCTCCCGATGTTCCCGGTCGTCCGCCCCCGATGCTTCGGCGGAGCGTACCGACCCAGCGCCGTCGGATAATTCTCGATCCGACACCGTTTCTGTCGGCTGCTGGGATGCTGCGATAAGCTGTGCTATCTGCACTAGAATGTCCGACGTCGAGACCTGCGGAGGCGCGGTCTTTCGCTGCTTCGCCGAGGGCAGCTCCGCATCAGATGGCTCCCGCATACTTTTCCTATGCGAACGTCCGGAGTCCATCGGTCTCGAATCCCTGGCTGCCGGATGGTGTGACCTGGTCGCCGAAGAATCCTTCATCGGCGAAGCTGGCAAAATATCGGAGGTCACGCAGCCAAGGTGCGGTCGTGTGCGCCGACGAGAAGAGGAAGCCTTAACAGTCTGTGCGGACTGCTTATACAACGGAGCGTCCCGAGCGACGGACGTATGCTCCGCTAAAGACACATTTTGTACCACAACATCTGGTCCCAGATGTTGTTGTACGAGAGAGGGGCCTCTCTCGCTCGCGGCCCGGCTGGACCTGGACGAGCTAGGAACCGGACTAAAAGGCTTCCTCCGTTCTCGTTTACTATCCGCCGTCACTGGGTGTGCATCTATTATGTTTATAGTGCTCGCATCACCCAAAATTTCCTCTTGGACCGCATCGGACGAACCCGGCTGCCGAACCATTCGGTGAATGGACGCTACACCGGGCGAGCTAGCGGACGACATTTGTCTAATCTCCATGAGCACTTTTGCCGCTAGCTCTGAATTCATTTGTGACGACGGACGCACACTTGAAGAAGATAACATGGAAACATCACCCTGTTCTGGTTCCTCTGAAATAGAAACTGAGAGAGTAGAGTGACCTTGTGGAGAAAGAGCCGGCATCGCTCTTTCTCCAGAAACAACATATCGTGACACACGTTTCCAATGTTTCTCATCCCAATGTTCACATATAGGACAGGGATTAATGCGAGAACACTTACTACAATTAATACAATGATCATGAAAGTCAGAGGAAGATTTCTTCCTATTACAATTTGAACAATGTCCCTTCATTGTGAAAGAACAACAATAAGTCCTAGTTACTCGCAAAAACCCCTGACACAAAGATACATAATAACATGATCCATTAATAAATGAAAAAACAATTGCAAAACAAAATAATTTTGAAAAAATATTTTTTCAGAGAAGCCCAAGTTGCTGAAAAGTAACGTTGAGCCCCGATGGATCCGATGGCAAAGTGTGGTCAAAAATTTTAAATTTATATAAAATAATTAATGAGACACTTTCGGATAATATAAATGTATCTTATAATGAGATAAACTACCACAAAGGCAAACAGCCCCCCTCAAAAAAGGCTGTTGCCAATGAAAACAAACAGTGTAAACACACTAGAAAACATGACTCCAGGCACTGAAAAAACTGGCCCGGAATCAGTCATCAATTACACTCTATCTGATGCAAAACAGAGACTCCCAGGGGAGAATCTGCAGAACATCAGATGGAAGATGCAGAACACAAACGTTATACACCCATGGGTGAAAACGTAACTATGGGGAAAATAACAGAAAACATTCTGTAACCAAGCAACTCTCCCAGGAAATTTTAGAAATGAAACTTCTCAAAAATATGCCAAAAGCATGGGAAAATTGCAAGGGGGGACTTTAGAAGGCTAGGGGAGAGGAAACACTGAATAAGCAGTGCAACAATTAGCAAGAATGACAACAAGAGGCCCATGCCTCGAAAATAGGCAACTTAACATAATTTCAACAAAAAATTTTAAGTACAGCCCTGATTATTTTTTGCCACTTCTTTTTTCCTCTCCTCCTTCTATCCTCCTTAGAATCACATTTTCTCCAAAAATTACGTGTCTGGCATCCTTTAAACTGAGATTTACAAGCACAAAGATCAGTGAGATGTTGACTGATGAAGGGCCAAACAGAGAATGATAATTGGTGCCAATTTCGGGACGACTGCGTCACTGCGCATGCGCAGTAGAGGCGTACTATGGAGGTCCTTTAGGACATGATTTCTTTTTGTTTTGGATGCAAATTTTGGGGATTGGGGGGGCAAAATTTGTGTTTGGCCCTGGTTTTGTTGGAGTTAGCACCAGCTAAGTCTGGGTCATTGGTACAGTATAAAAATACAGATTTCTGCATCGTCGGTACAAAATGGCGGCTGGCAGCCATCTTGAATTTCGGACCAAACCCCAAAACACTCGTTCTCGTCCCACGGTGATAACAAAGGTACCCAAGAAGTTTCGAAAAGATCGGTTCATAAATACGGCCTCTAGCCCGAGCCGTATCCAATTGTTGATGGACAGATGGACAGACGGCCAGACGGACGACGGGCCATGGCATAAGCTCAAATTTGGCTTCGCCAAAGTTGAGCTAAAAAGCAATAGCTCACATCTAGAGGTCACCCCAAACACACATACCAAGTTTCAAAGTGATCCGATCATAAGGGGTGTGTTAAAGGGAAATATTGAGGTCTGACTAAACTAAGTTCAAAGGTCAGCAGCAACATTTTTTGACAGAAATGGAAGAAAATCGACAGCTCCCATATAGATGTCACCCCACACAAGCACACCAAGTTTGCAAGCGATCCAATCATAAATGTGCCCTGCATGGTGTGTCAAAGGGAACTATTGATGCTTAACTGCACTAAGTTTTTACTAAGTTCATCAAAGGTCATTGCCAGTGGCAACATTTTTTGACGGAAATGGAAGAAAATTGATAGCTCCCATCTAGAGATAACCCCAAACAGGCATACAAAGTTTCAAACTGATCTGATCATAAATGTAGCCTGTAGGGCATGTCAAAGGAATATATTGATGCCTGACTAAACTGAGTTTAAAGATCGTTGCCAGCGACAACATTTTTTGAAGGACAGAAATGGAAGAAAATTGATAGCTCCCATCTAGAGGTCATCCCCAAACTACATGGCAGGTTTCAAAGCAATCCGATCATAAATGTGCCCTGTAGGGTGTGCCAAAGGGAAATATAGAGGTCTAACTAAACTAAGTTCTAAGAATGTTGGCCACGGAAAAAATTTTTGACGGAAATGGGAGAAAATCGATAGCTCTCATCTAGAGGTCAACCCAAACAAGCATGCTAGGTTTCAAAGCAATCCAATCATAAATGTGCCCTGTAGGGTGTACCAATCGGAAATATTGAGGTCTGACTAAATGAAGTTTTAAGAACATTGGCCGCGGCAACATTTTTTGACGGAAATTGAAGAAAATCGATAGCTCCCATCTAGAGGTCACCCCAAATAAGCATACCAAGTTTCAAAGTGATCTGATCATAAATGCGACCTGTGAGGTGTGCCAACGGAAATTGCGGAAGTACGTACGTACGTACGTACGCCGACGGACGAGAAGTGATGTCAATAGCTCAGCTTGACTTTGTCAAGTTGAGCTAAAAATACAAAATGCGATGTCAGAACAAGCACGGGCCATAAATTTAACTAAAATTGGTTCAGTGGTTTGGGAGGAGCAGGTGCAAACACAATGTTTAGTCAGGTGAGCTAAAAAGGTGCACAATGAAAATTATTTATTTATTTATTGGTGCTTAAAGTCACATATTTCTGCACAATGGCTAATCATGACTACGAGTTTTATGAGTGGAGGATGCCGGAGTACCCGGAGAGAACCACCAAGCATCTGTCGGCTCCCCAACATACCAACTCCACACCAGCAGGGTTAGCATTGGCTGAAGACAGGTGCACCATCGATGTGCAGTATGCCTTAGTACACATTGTCACCGTGCATCCATATGGGTAATGGGTGTGAAGAGTCTTGCCCAAGGACACAACATGGTTGCCAGGTGGGATTTGAACCGAGAACCTCTCGGCTTGCAGTCTGCACCTCAACCAACTGAGCCACCACATCCACCCCCCCCCCTCCCACACACACACAATGAAAAAAAAGTCCAACATGGAGTGTAGTCCCATAACTGTACTAGCAACATAACTTAGCAGCAACAAAACATATGATATATTGCTACAGATAGACAGACGGTACAATAAACTGATGGGCAGATTTATTCATGTATACACAGTGACACAACAGTAATACTGGGGCCCTCAGCCCACATACTGTAATTATTCAGTACATTATAATATATTATATTATATTCTAGCACAATGACTGGGTATAAACATTCTACTCAGTATAATATTCATCCTGACTTGACTAGCTTAAGAAGTTCAAGTGATGGTTAGTGGTTACAGTATGGCAGTCATGGACTGGCCACTTTCCACGGGTGGGCAATGTTTCCACAGAGACAATATTAGATTGCAAACACTAATTATAGGAGTAAAAGTCAAAAATTTAATTTATGAAGCACTGGGTACAACCCGGTGCTTCATTAATTAAAATTTTCCTGATGTGATTTTTGTTAATCCTTTCGTTCGTTTCTGTGTTCATTCCTTT